>JAWWEV010000077.1:3530523-3577181 GCA_035583235.1 Hafferia zeledoni | reverse complement strand
GGCTCCGTGGCCGTGCCAGGCTCCGTGGCCGTGCCGGGCTCCATGGCAATGCCGGGCTCCGTGGCGATGCCGGGCTCCGTGGCGATGCCGGGCTCCGTGGCCGTGCCGGGCTCCGTGGCCGTGCCAGGCTCCGTGGCCGTGCCGGGCTCCATGGCAATGCCGGGCTCCGTGGCCGTGCCGGGCTCCGTGGCCGTGCCGGGCTCCGTGGCGATGCCGGGCTCCGTGGCGATGCCGGGCTCCGTGGCGATGCCGGGCTCCATGGCAATGCCAGGCTCTGTGGTGTGGCACACATGTGCTGCTCCCACAGAACGTGTGGCACATGCATGTCGGTCGCATGCAGTGAGAGCCTTGTCCGACATCCCGGCAGCTGAGCCGCTCTTCCCTTGCAGGGAAGCTCTGGGCATCCATCAGCCTGTTAATTGCGCTAATTAGAGTGTGCGGAGGTGTTAATTGGAAAACCCTGGGATCGTGCCTGTTTGCGGGAGGGAGGGATGTCAATAAACCTGGATTGATGACTCTGTGTGGCACGTGCACCGCGCAGGTTAGCGGCAAGTCTGGGGATGTCAAGGAAATGTTCTTGCTCAGATGAAGCAATTGTTAATTAAAAGCAACGGTAATTAATACACCCTCGTAGCCATATGGTCCCGCTAAAGGCAGGGGGATTCGTTGCTCCGTTTGTAATTCTCCGTTTCCTTTTCTTTGTCCTACAGAAGGTGCGTGGTTGAGTAAAAGGGAAAAAAAAAGGCAGAGCGGTGGTTCAGTGAGGAGATTTTGAGTCTGAAATGGTAATTAATGGTAATTAATGATCCATTGGCGCAGCTTCTGTTGCTGTTGCCATTGGAGGGGGCTCCTCCTTCCCTCCCCTTTTAACTAAACCCACCCTTTTCCCACTTTATCTGGGTGTTGGATCTTTGCGCTGACTGTCTGGACACGGTCCCTGCCTTTCTGCCTGGGGGAAGGTCTGATCCCGATTAGACCCTCTGGATACCAGTATATGGAGAATCCCTGGAATACTGTCTGTGTTTGAACTAAACCAGATGAGAGGCAGGAGCTGGGCTGCCGTGGATCCCCCGGCTGTGTGCAGGGATGCACGTGTGCTCCGGCATCACTGCCGGTCGCGCGGCCGAGCTTTGCTCTTCCCCGTGTAGATTCGGTCATCCGGGATCAGTCCTGGCTGGAAAAGTGCTCATTCCTAATTTAAATCCACTTCATAACATTGCAGACACTGGCTTAATTTTTTTTCTTTCAGGTTTTGTAAGACTTTATAGGAATGGAAATATTTTCGTTATTATTATTATGACTTTCTTTTATGACTTCCCTTGCAGCGTTGGGATCCCAGACACTCCAGCATCCCGTAGGGTTTGTGAACGGGAAGTCGAGTTTTACTAGACTTGGAGAGGGAACCCGACTGGCCCTGTGTCCCCGGCTCCGGGAATCACCCCGGCTGCGGGAATCTGCTCCAGCTCCCGCCCCTGGCAGGGGCCGGGGCGAGCCCACAGCTCCTCCACCAGAAGAGATTTCCTCCTAATTCCCAATAGTTAAGATTCAGTTTATGCCCGAAGCCAGGAAAGTTTTACATCCTTTCCAAAACCGTTTTTTCCCCCCCTTTTTTAATACTTCCTGTTATAGCTCTGGATATTCTTGTTCTCCGTATAAAAGTCAAATCCGTGTTTGAATCCCGAGGAGTTTCTGGCCGTGTGACTGCCGGACATGGGCAGAGCCCGGCACTCCTGTGGTGCCTGGTCAAAACACGGAGCAGGCAGTGGATTTCAGAAGGAAAATGGGAATAGGAACAGCAATAATGTAATATTTCTGCAGGCATTTGTTTGAAATTGAAAGGGGGGAAGGAGCCAATATAACGTTAAAGGCAGAAAGTGTTTTCTTTCTTCCAGATATTTGCTCCTAATGCAGCGTCCTCTGAGCATTTCGTCCTTTCCCAAACCTTGGGAAGCTGCTCCAACCATGCCGTGCTCTCATCCCTTCTGCTGTGCTTTGACCAAACCCAAATCCCAGTAATGCCGTTAACCTTGAACTGTCCCACAGCCGCTGGTGTGTCACCCTGTGCGGATCCGGGAGCACTGGGACAGGGGGAGGGAACCAGCAGCTCCCCATGGGAATTAATGTCAGTCATATACCCTGCGGAAATGACTTTTGAAATGCATATAATCTCAAACATGCAAATGAGCAGCTCGCTGCACCCTGTTTAATATGAATGATCAGCCCTGAATAGCGATTATTACACGCCACATTTCAGCAATTATGTTGTTCGTGGTTTGTCTCTCGGCTTTTGGGGTGGGGAGGGGGGAAATGGGGAGGAAAAAAGAGGGGGAAAAAAAGGGAGAGAGTATTTCTTCTTCTCATCCTCTGTCTTTATTCCGCTCTTGTTTCAAACTCTGTGAGCGGCGCTGGGTGAGCACCGATCTCGTGCCGACGCCTGCAGTGGGGATGGAGACGGATGGAATGAGATAAAACTGTGTCCTCTGCTTTTCTACAGAGGAAAGTGTGTGTTGGAAGAAGGGAGAGACCCTCACTCTGGTGGGGTCCTGTGCCCCTGATTGCTCTGTGCCTGTGTCAGGGCTGGATGTGGCCCCAGGAGTTCGGCGGCTGCTGCTGAAGTGGCAGGAATCGGTGCTGGATGTGGTGGTTCTATTTCCTCCAGTGCCAGCCCAGAACCAGGAGTTGCTCCCAAAAAAGGGGACCCTCAGGTTCACAGCCAACAACCTGCCCACTAATCCAATCCCATCGAGCAGAGACGGGAGGAAGGGAGGATTTTCCAGTTGATGTGTTGCTGTGCTCTTGTTGCACATCCCAGCTCTGCGGAGCATTTGGGCTTCCTCATCCTGCCAGCAAACCTTCTGCCAGGTGGTTTTTCCTGCCAGGTGGTTTCTCCTGCTGGGAAGTGCTGGTTTGCTGAGAGCTGAAGCACTTTGAGGAAGTGTTTCAACTTTGTTGGGATTTTCACAGTGAGATCTGTGGCTCAGGCTCCTCGTGCTCCTTGTGCAGCCTCGCTGGGACTCCAGCTGTGCTGTCTCCAGCATCATAAAGTGAAATATTTTGGGATTCAGTGAAAATACCCGGATTCCTGGGGCTGTATGTCTTGCATCAGGCTCAGAGAAAGCTGGAATCGTGGGTTTTCCTGAGGAACGGGTTACACTTGCCTTGCACAGGGATGTGCAGGGCCAGCAGCATGTCCGTGGCAGCTCGTGCTGCTGCATGTGTATTTTTGGGGGGTAAATTGAACACAGCTGAAACTGGACAGGATTTGACATCCCACCTCTGCAGGATGTCACTGGGATCAGGGACAGGGCAGGTGGAATGGTGGTGCCAGCTGGGAATCCTGGACTCTGCTCTCAGCCGCTGCTCTCTCCTCCTCCTCCTCAGGTCCTGCTAGCGAGTCATGATGGTTGAATCTGCCTCGGAGACGATACGTTCCACTCCCTCTGCCCAGAACGGGGTGAGCAGCCTCAGCCAGCAGCCCGATGGCGGCGGGGGCGGCGGTGGCGGTGGCACAGCGGGCGGTGGGCGCGACGGAGCCGCCGCAGGGGAGGCCAACGGCGAGATGAGCCCCGTGGAGCTCCTGCACTTCCAGCAGCAGCAGGTAGGACCAACAGCTCTGTTCCTTCTTACCCATCTTATACAAGGCAACACAGAACTGGGTCTTTCAAGGATGTGCCATGGGGGCAACACCTGGTTTTACCCCTCCTTACCCCCTGGGGTGGGTTCCACCAGGCTTGGTCATCCCTGTTCCAGCCGGGATGCAGGTGCTGCCCCACAGAGCAGCTGCCTGTCCTTGGGGTGCACATCCCTTGGGAGATGGAGCCCTTCTATCTGTGTGGCTCCTGGGCTGGTTCCTGGTGCCCCAGAGATGGCTCTGTTTTGAGGGGGGAGGTCCTGCCTGCTCTGTGCCCCATCGGTTTGAGGAAGAGGAGGAATGTGAGACCAAAGATCTTGGCTAGACATAAGAGCAGGTGCTCTCCGAGCCTGTATTTGGTTGTGCAGGTGGGTGAGCAGAGCTGGTCTGCCATTCCCTGGGGCTCCTGGTGCCTTCAGCTGAAGAATTAACCTCACACACTTGGCTGAGAGCACGTGTGACTGTGACATGTGTGTGCAGCAGCTCTGTCCTCGAGCAGACATGTGTGCCCCTCGGGGAGCCCCTGGCACACGTGTCCCCTCAGGCAGCCATGGGAAGGGGGGCCCTGCCTGCAGGTTACCTTTCAAAACAAACTTTGGCAAAAACATAAATTTTGCTCCTCGGCTACTAAATAAGGCAATGATCCCTGCCTCGTACCGAGATCGCCTCCCTGAGCCATAAATTCCAGCGTGAAAGCTGTAAAAAATTGCTGTGTCTGATACTTTAGTAGTGAGTGCTGTAAATCCATTACCTGGATAACAGCCGTTTCGCACGCAGTTAAGCCCCTGCTCCCCGGATCCGAGGGGTAATCATGCGTGTAATGCTCCTGCCACGGAGCCGCTGCGCTCCCCAGCCCCAATTTCACCTCCCTGCGAGCCTGGGAGAGGGGCACAGCAGCCCCCTGATCCCACCCAGCCAAAATGATGCAAATAGTGGGTGTGAAACAGGGTATTTCCTCCAGAAAATCAGCAGAAAAAAGGCTTTTCCAATGCAGAGAGCTGTGCTGTTGGCTCATCCCTGTGGATGCTCCCTGGGCTCACCCGGTGAATCCTGCCCTGCCCAAAGCACAGCTGATCTTTAATTTCACCCTTTTGCACTTCTGGGGGATTCCTGGTGTGATTACCCTGAGAAACTCGTTGGCACATGGAATTAGTAAGGCCGAGGGTTTGGTAAACTTCCAAACCCAAATGGTATCTGCAGTGACAGCACCTTGGGAAGGGGGAGGACCAATCCTGAGGACATCAATCTTCCTGCTTCAGGGAGCAGGCTGAGCACCAGCTGGGGTCAGGAATAAATGTCCCCATATCAGGAGTTTTGGGCAATTAGGTGCTTTATGAAGGCTTTGCACCATCCTCAGGAGCATCCAGCATTCGCCCCGGGTTCTCGGACCACTGGGCTATTCCCAACTGATCACTCCTCCATCCCAGCTCCTGAAATGTTGGCATTCAATCCTTATTCTTATTGAACTTTATGAAATCTCCAAGAAACATTCAGAAGCCTGGAGGGGTGGGAAGCCACCACTCAACCTGGGCTTGCAGGGCCACCAAGCTCTGTGTCTGTGGGGGTTTGTTTGGGCGATGCAGCTCCCAAGGGCTCATGCTCTGCCCCATTTTTGGCTGGTTTTGACCTTCTCCAGTGCCTGCAGCCCCTTGAAAGGGTAAGCCCAGACAGCTCTTTGCAGGGACTTTTTGGATCAAAACTCCTCTCAGAGGTGCTGCTGGAGGTGGGTGTCCTGGGTGGGAGCTTGAGGATAGTGAGGGTGTCAGTGAGTGCTCAGGGACTCCCCCAAGGCTGTTTTGTGACCTCTGGGGTATCCCCAGAGCAAGAGGCCGTGGATGTTTGGCAGCACCAGCCTGGTTTGCTGAGACAGGGCCTGCCAGCTCAGTGCCAGCTCTGCCCCACTGCAGATCACAGTGTTCCATCACTGTCCTCATCCATCTGTCCTTCCCGATCCATGTGACTTCAGGGCATCCCGTGGGCCAGAGTGCCTGAAGGGAGAGCAGGGAAGGAAAAGGGAGAGGAGGAGATAGGGTGGGGAAAGGGCATCCCCCTCCCTGCCTCCCTCTCCTGCAGCACAGGGGCTGGGATGGGGTTAAATCCCTGGATTTCAATGGTGGGATTGGGCTGCAAAGGCTGAATAGGCGCCCGCATTGTGCTGGCGCTGGCGGAGGGGAGAGGTCGGCCGGGGGCACGGAGGGCACGGGGGGCACGGGACCCCCCCGCCGTTGCTGTGGGAACGGGCTGGGACCTCCGGCACTGCCAGGCTCCAAAGGGCCCCGCTGGCCCCTCCTGCCCACACCTCATTCCCGGCAGAGGAAGGCTGGGCAGGAAACGGGGGCAGGGGGTGCGGGGGGAGGCACATCCCTGTGGTGGGATCCTCTGTTTGGGGGGCAGGAGTGGCACAGGGACAGGGGGACCCACGGGTGGGCTTTGCACAGGCAGTGGGGGCTGCTCTCCCTTAATTTGGGTTTCTCCACATTTCCTTGAACTCCTGCTATAAATCCCAGGTTTCCAGCTCTCCCTGGAGCTGAGTTTCAGTCCGTGGGGTGCAGAGAGCCTGGGGCTTGGGGGCTGTTGCAGCTTTGGGGTGCAGGGCTGAAAAGTGGCAGTTGCTTGAGCAGGGATGTCCTGGGGGAGTCGTGGGGAAAATCCCCCAGCCCAGCACTGCCCAGTAGCTTCTTCCAACTCGCAATCCACAGAAAAGGAGCCATCTGGAAAATCCAGCTGCTCCAGCATTGCTTGGTGTTACTTTATTATGCAAAAAATACATAAAAAATTGTAGTTTATTGCAGACAGACGTCAAAGAAATGGGGAATAATAAACAAAAATAAGGCTTGTTTTTGAAAAGAACCAAATGGGACTTTTTTGGGAGTTGAGGAAGGGTGTGGATGGGGGAGGCACTTTGCTGCCCTCAGAGAGATACCATTCCATAAAACATGTGATCACATCTCAAATATATTGTGTAATCCACTATTATTAGGGTATTTAAGATAAAAACGAGGCTGGAGCACTTAAGTGAAACTCATCTCTCTATTCACTTCCCTGATCCATATTTCATATTTTACTGAGAACAAATGCAGCAGCCTGTTTTTCCTGTTTTTTCTCCTTTTTTCATCTTTTTTCACATGGGGTGGGATTATCAGGAGTGTGTTCCTTGTGTTCTTCATTAGTGGGGTGGGTTTAACCCCTCGCCTGTGAGGATTGGGAAGGCAAGAGCAGAGAAATCAAGTCCAGGAGCATTAGAGCAGGGGAGAACAGCTGGGGCTGGGACACAGACATGGACCTGGGTGTAAAAACTATTCCTTTTTTTTTATTTCCTTGTGAAGAATTGTGTCATTTTCGTTAATCTGGATCTCTTGGAGCCATTTGGTTCTGGTTAAGCGAGGCTGGGGCTGGGCTGGTGGAAGTGCTCCTCAATATGGCATCATTTACTGTTAATATCCAGCTAAAAATATCCGTGTGTGTTGTTTTAATGGCTCTAATTCTGGAATGTGACGATGTCATTTTTATGAGGTTAGTGTAAAAAATCTTCCTTTTTCTTTTCTTGCCACTTTTTCATCCCTTCCCAACCCCTTTCCACCCTCCAAAAGGATTGGAGGGAAAAGGGAAGATACAAACTCTCTCACAGATTCTCTTTCCTTGGAAAATTCTTGATTTAATGTCATTTTCAGGTGGTTTTTCACTCATTGGAGGGTAAAATCCCACGTAAAGCTTTCATCCAGGTAGAAGATCCCCCAGCTAATGCTGGGCAGCAGTTCCCATGGTGCTGACCCTGCTGGTGGCTCCTGCAGCTGGAGCATCCGAGCACTGCTGGGTGGAATTAAAAACTCCATCCTCTTGAAGTGAAATACCTGGTAAATAAGGGAGTTTAAAATACCCTGGGCAAGGTTTTCCATTGTACTGTGAATTTTTGGTGGGGGTTTTTTGGGTTTTGGGGGTTTTTTTGTTTACTTGCTTTTGGTTTTGGGGTTTTTTTGGGGGAGGCTGAGGCTTGTGCTTTAGGAAGACCTGTGGATGTCTCCATCCTCTGCAAACCTTTTTGAACCTCTTGACCTATTCCTTCCCCATCGGGGATGATCCAGTGGACTGGAGGGATTTGGTGTTTGCAGGGTGAGATGGGAGATCAGCATCCTGGTGCTGCAGGAGCAGCTCTGAGCAGGTCCTGGCAGGGAGTGTGTGCTGGAACAGAACCTTCCCCACCCCTGGGGTTAATCCCAGCATGGTTTATTTATGGAGCCCCTCTCCATCCCAGCACACACATTCCAGCATCTCCCATCTCTCCCTGCAGTCCAGTGTTCTGTCCCCACACAGCTGGAGGGAGTTGAGGGCTTTCCCCAGCCTGGGTCATCTTCCTCTTCCTCAGCCCTGGAATGTGCTGCTGCTCTTGGGGAGGGCAAAGCCAAACCACATCAGCTCTGGATGTGCCTGAGACATGACAAACTTTTTATGGGATAATTTGCTGATCAAAGTGAGCCATCCAGGGGCTGACACAACCCATTCATTCCCAATTACGGGTACCACACTAATGGCTCCTGAATAACACCATGCAGCAAGAGATGGGCTTTTTTAAAAAAATCGTTTTTTCTCTGGTTCACAGGGCCAGGAGGTGAAATCCCACTCCCATGGGGAGGCTCTTCCTTCTGCTTTCCCATCTCAGCCCCAGGAAGGGCCTGTGGGTGACACTTTCCTTCCTCATCCCTATGGAAAAGCTTTGGCTCCCAGCACCTGGGCTGCTCCTCCTGCCCTGTGAGGGCCACAAGTGCTCTGCATCCTGCAATTCCATCCTTGCTGCTCCACGTGCTTTGTGCAGCCGTGCAACAGGTTTTCCTCCCTCGTTTGCAGGCTGAGCCCAGCCTGGGCTGGAGTGGGAATCGCTGCCGGGCGGTGGGGAGGGGAGGAGGGGGCAGCTCCAGGGCGCTGGCTGAGAGGCCCCTGTGTGCAATTGTAAGGCCATGTCATTTTTTTTCCTGTAAATCTTGTAATTTCGTGCTTCAGAGCACAACAAAGTGAGAGAGCCAGCGGGGAGTGAATTAAATTCCCCCCTGAGAGGCGGCGCGGTGGGGCCGAGCCGGGCGGGCGTCGGGGGCTCGGTGGCACCAGCCCGTGTTTGGGTTTGGGAAGAGAAATTCTGGGAGAGGTCCTGCGTGGCAGTTTGTGCTGGAATTATGTCCCTTCTGGTTTTCCCCCTCTTTGCTGTATTTTCTATCCCTCCTGCACTGATTTTTGCTGGGCTGGGGCAGGACCTGGCTCGCTGTGTCACCTCTGTGAGGTCCTTCCAGACAGCTCAGGAGTCTCACATGGTGCACGTGGAGAAACAAATCCATGGACACCTCTGGACACATGGAAAGGCAGGTAAAGCTCAGGCAGTTGGTGCATGGATAGAGGATGCAGCCACAGTCCAGCACCCATCCTGGTGGGCGCCTTGGACCTGGCGCTGAGCAGCTGCCGATTGAATTCCTCCACCCGTGGCTTTTAACTGGAATTACTGTTTTCATTTCAAAAAGTAATTAAAATATCAGACCTTGAGCTGTCATAACTGTCACATGGGTTTTGTGTTGGCATTACCATTGCACATCTATTCCTGTTAATAACAGGGAAATAACGTGCCCGTGGAGAGACGCTCCTGGTGCTGGGGCTGCGGCAGCTCCGGGCTCTGCACCACGGGCTCCTTCCAGCAGCCATTCCCAGCAGTGAATTGCCATGTTTGTCCTCAGGGATTTTAGTTTTTAATTGTTTGGATAAAGTGAGTTTGCAGGTTAGTGGTTGTCAATGAGTATCCCCTCTGGGACTTTTGGTGGCCATGGGGCAGCTCTGGATGTGCCAGTGCTGAGGAATCCTGGGATTCAGCCCTGGTAGTTTGCTGTAGGAATATAAGATTAGGATCTGTCTGCTTTTGAACTCCTTGGTTTTTTACTTTCTTGGGGCTGTTTGGTTCGTACAATGGTGACAAACACAGCTGGACAGGACAGAGGGTGCCCAGTGCTGCATTTGGGGCACAGCTGTTGGGTTTGGGCCTCTTGCTATGAGATTTTGGAATTTTTAATGATAGAAGTAAAACTGCATCTGTTAAACCTTTTGCTCAGCCTCAAGATTCAGCAGCAACTTTAAATTCTCCTTTTCCAAGTGCCCTTGTAGTGCCTGTCCACCTGCACAGAGCAGTTTGGGTGGATTATCCACCAAAGAATAACATGGTACAGCTTGGGCATCCTTTGCTTTAGAGCTGTTCACAGGCTCTTCCCAAGAAACTCCTGGGCAAAGGAGCACGGAGGGGGCCTAAAATGGGACCTAAAAGGCAGGGAATCAGTTTTCTTGGGTGCTCCCTTTGAGGAGTGGCCCTGTCTTGGGGTGCTGTGGGTGCTCCTTGGTTCAGGTCACTGGGTGAGCTTCAGGTGCATCCGTGGGTGCCACGGGCTGTGCTGCTCCATGTGCAGGTGGATTTGGGGAGGGATGAAGGGGCAGTGCACAGGCTGGGGCTTTCTTCTTAAAGCTGGAAACACAGGGAATTACCAAGCAGCCCCTCCTGGAAGCCAGGCAGGGATTTATGGGGGGTGACAGGGGGGGACCCTCTGGCTCTGCCCCCGCACTGGCCCTGGCACAGCCCTGTCCTGCAGGCAGAGCTACAATACCCTGCTTGTTCAGAAATGTGCCCCAAACAAAAACCCAGAAGGAAGGAAGAGAATTCTTTAAAAGCAGAAATAGGGAGTGAACGAGGAAGCAGGTCTGGGAGCAGTGGATTGTTTTCCTTAGAGCTCTGTTTCTTCTCCTGGCTCCCAGCTCACACTTGCTCCTCTCTCCTCCCTGTCTCTTCACAGGATTTTCCTTCATTTCCCCTGCTTTCTCCAGCTGCTCACAGTGCTGTGCACTGCTTGCTTGTGCCTGTGTGTGTTTCACAAGTATATTTTTTCAATTTATGTTGGTTTCTCCCTCTTTTGCCTGTTATGTGATTCCCAGTGAAATGCCTTCATCCCTGGAAACAGCTTAAGGAAACCCATCACTTTTTCTAGGCAAAAACCTCTAGAAATAAGCAGGTTTTGTGGTGCTTGCTTGTGTGAGTTGCTGGACTCCTCCTTCATCACCAACTCTGTGCAGACAAGTTCAGGGATTGATTCAGGGTGTGATCCTGCACTTGGCCTCACCCGAGGCTGGGTGGGGGCTGGAACTTTCTGCTGCTCCAGTGTAACAGTCAGATGTAAAATTAAATACACACAATGGCTTTGGACTTGAGGGACAGCAGCAGCAGCAGAACTGTGGTGGTGGCTCCATGCAGGGGTGAAGTAAACCAGTCAGGAGCTGGAGCTTTGGTCAGGTGCTGGTTGTGCCTGGCCAGGGGACACCTGTGCCAGGGCTGGAGTCTGGAAACGACCCTTGTGCCAATCCATCAGTGGCACAGAGATCCTGGATGTAGTGACTGCTGAGGATGGGGTGGGGGTTTCTGCAGGAGGATGGAATTGCCCCCAGGTTCCCCTGGCCTTCCATGGCTCTGGGGATAGGAATAGTGGTGGCCTGTAATGGGATGTACTGGTCATACTGGTGTGGCAGGAGGGAGTCAGGGAGCGCTGCCCTCCTCATGCATCCTCCCACCAAACCCAGGGAGAACCAGTCCAGCCCCACGGGAGCTGGAGGCGGGGTGTGCCCAGAGGAGGAGGAGGAGGGCAGCCTTCCTCCTGCCCACTGTGCTGTGTCTCTCTTGCAGGCTCTCCAGGTGGCACGGCAGTTCCTGCTGCAACAGGCCACGGGGCTGAGCTCCCCCAGCAGCAACGAGGGCAAGCAGCCAGCGGTGCAGGTGAGCCCCGAGACGTGTCCCCAGCACCCCTGCTTGGGAAGGGCTGGGCTGCAGGTGTGGGACAGTCCATGTGTCACCTCGTGCTTGGGATGGCTGGAGCACTCCAGGAGCACACAGAGTTAATCCTCGGCAAAGTTTCCAAAATTTCTTGGGAGGTTTCTTTTGGGGGGTGTGGTCCCCGTTTTGTGCTGATGTGTTGGGAAAGGGCGATGCCAGGGAAGGGCTGGGCTGGCTCCAGAGGGGAAAGGATCAGGGAGGGAAGGTCACCATACCTTGGGACAGCATTGTGGACAGGGAGGCACAGAGTTTCCCAGGGTTGGGGCACCCCAGAATCCATGCTGGGTGCTGTGAGTGTGGCACAGGGGCTGGATAAGGGGAAGTCCTTTGGGCTGGAGCCAGGGCAGGTCCTCCCACGTGGGACAGCTGTGGGGATGGGACCGAGGCCCAGTTGAGGTGGGATTTGTAGCACTGCCAGGAAAACAGGGCTTTGGGTGGGCACAGCATCCTGCTCCTGTGGAGATGGGGGAACCACCCTTTTGCTCCACTGCTCTGCCAAAGGAAAGGGCCTGAAAATGGGAAGGGAAGGAGCAGAGGGGTGAAATCTGGAGAGAGGGGAGGCAGGAAGAAGCAAAGCCCAAGCGATGGAAAGTGACAATTTAAATAGCTGTGTGGAGGGGGTTCTCCCTTCAGGCTAATTAAATTTATCGAAGAACAGCAGGTTACCTTATTAGAGCCACGTGGGTTTAATTAACAAAGGAAAGTAATTAGCACAAGTGCTCTCAGAGCTGGAGGTCCTGCCTGTGCCAGGCTGAGCCATGTGGCAGTGGGAGGGCAGCAGGAGCCGGGCTGGGATGGGCAATCCTGGGCTGCTCTCCTGGCTTGGGGAGCCATGGAATGTCTGAGCCAGTGGGCAGCAAGTGCTGGGGCTCACGGGGGCCAGGGCAGCCCTGAACCCTCGGCTGCCCCTCCAGGTTGGGAAGCAGCAGCTGGGTATGAACAGTGGGAATTAGTCAGGGCTCCTGCAGCACAAACAGGCGGCTTTTTCCAGTGGTGCTCTCAGGAAGGAAATGCAGTCACTGCATGGAAAATGTCTGCAGAGGACAAAGGCGAGCGAGGGTGAAGTCAGATTCCGGTAACCGGCGCCTCACTCCCCTCCGTGGGTGTGTGTCCCTGCACTCCCTCTGCCCATCCCTTGTTCTCTCCCCACCGTATTCCCGGCTGGACACACGCGCTGCCTCTCACCGCACATCCCGGCCTCCCTCCCCTGCTGCTCTCCAGCCTCCCCTCCCTGCCCATCTGGCCAACGGCTTTGCCAGAGCGAACTGGATCCTTCCTCTCCCCTCCTCCCTTTCTGTGTTGCAAAAGGACTTGTGAAAGTTGTAGACGTGAGTCAGAAATAGCTCATAACTCAGCGGCGAGCGGCTCTTCCTCCCCCCGCGGCCCCGCCGGCAGCTGGAGCGGGATCCGAGCGAGGGGAGATAGAGGATTAAGCAGACTCCTTTGAAAGGAAGTTTATCTAACGGCAGAGTGGTGTGGATGAGACTGGCCAGGACAGCAGGAGGAGGAGGAGGAGGAAGGCTGGGTCCCAGCACAGCAGCCCCTGGCTGGGGAGGGAGCAGGGAGTGCAGGCCATGGCAGTGTTTGGGAACTGGAGCGTCCTTGGGGTGCCAGCCTGGGGTCCTGCAGACTTTGCCTGTGGATGAGCAGCTCCCCGAGGTTGGGGAATGGATTTTCACACCGGTTGGGTATTCTGGGGAGTGGGGAGAAGTTGTGTCCATGGCCTCCCCTCATCTCTGTGCCAACCAGCAATTAGCCCCTGGTCCCAGGGGGAGGGAGTGGGAGGGTCCCAGTGCTGGCAGGGAGAGCAGGAGCCCCCGTGCCCAGGAGCACCACAGACCCCCCATGCTTGCCCCACACTGTGCACTCTCCCTGTCACTCTGCTGATGGGGACAGGACATTTTCAGGGCACCAAGCCAGAGGGAATATTAATGACATTCCTGACAGCGTGTGCTTAAAAACAACCAGGGAGCTGCTGGGCTCCACAGCATCTTGAGCTTTGGGTTTTTTTGGAGTATGGACCCTCTCTCGCCCCAGATGCCTCACATTGAACTTGGAGTTTCAGCTGCAGCTAAAAAAAAGCAAACTCTCCCCACCTTTGGGTGTTCTAAAACACACAGAAATGGTTTTATTTCTCTGCAACTTTAAAACTCTTGGAAACTTGGCGAGTGCGGACAAAGTGTTGCATTTGGGGGCTTTTGGTACTGATGGTCTGCAGGGTGTTCCCATCCTGCATGGGAGTGGTGGGAGCAGCAGATCCCCCTGGGGTTCCTGCTGGGATCTCATAAACCCCGTGGAATGAGGTGCTGGAGCATGTTTGGAAAGGCAGCACCCCGTGCTCTCAGTCTGGCTTGGAGCCTCCATGGAATCGTGGGGTGCCTTCTTTGGGGTCCCTGCCCAGCTCAGCCCGCAGAGCTGGGGGTCTCCCAGCCCCGGTGGGAGCAACTTGCTGAAAGGGGAGAGAGAGGGGCTGGAGGGCGCCAGGGGAAGGCAGAGGAGTTTGGAGCCAACTGCGGGAAATTGCTTTTCTTTTGTCTGCTGCGCGGGGAGGGCAGCGGAGCGGAAAAGTGTATTTTGTTGATTTGAAACTTGAGTGAAATGGGTAATGAAGACAGATCAATACCAGCCCTTCTGCGTTCCCTCTCCAGAACAAATGCAGCAGCCCGTCCGTCTCGGCTCGCACGGCGCTACATTTTTCCATTTGAACTTGCAGCATCCCTGTCCATCCTCACTCCTACTCCTGCTTTCTGGAGCCCCTGGCTCTGCCAGCCCAGAGCCACTGCTGCCATCCCACTCTGGGCTTGGCATTTTGGGTTAGCAGAGGAGCAGAGTCACTTCAGCCCCTGTAGATTGGTCAGTGTGGTGAGCTGGGCCAGCACCCCAGGGTGATGGTGTGTCCCCCAGGGACCCTGCCTGGGTGATGCTGGGGTCAGGGGCTCACAGAGCAGGGGGCTGTGGGCACTCCAGTGCTGTCACCTCTGCTGCCAGTGTCCCCAGCCAACTCCTTCCAGCTTCCTGGAGCCCAGCCACGTGCCATAAGTGCCTCCCTGGTGGGAACACCATGCTAACGAGGATGCACTAATGAGGATGCACGTTGGGCTGAACATGCTAGGGATTGATTCCTCCTCCTTTTTACATGAAGCTGAACATCAGAGCCTGGTGTCCTCCACTCTGGTGCCTGCTTGCCCTGTGCCCCCCTTGCCCTCCTCCTGCCAGCCCCCTGCAAGGCAATCAGTCCTTTGATGCTGAGGCTGTTCAGAGGGTTCATAAAACAATCCACAGCCTCAGAGCCACATGGAGCTGAGCTTAGTTTGTCCTCTGACCCTGGGTAAATTTTAGTCCATGGTCTCTGTCCCATCCTGGTGAGGCTCAGATACAGCATGGAGGGATGGCGGAGCAGTGTTTGGGTGGCCCTGTGCCACCCTAGGATTTAGAAACCATGGCTGGGGTCACATCAGTGTCAGTGGCATCAGTGCCTGGCCCCAGGCACTCGGAGCTCTCGCAGATGGTCGGAGCCAGCTGGGTGTTGGTGCTCACCCAGGGATGCTGAGTGCAGGAGAGGACGCCTGGATGTGCCTGGGGGATTTGGTTTGCTCTTCTGTGAGAAGTGAATGCTCTGGGGTGGGCATTTGCTCATCCCCTGCCCCTAAAACAGCAGAACTCGAAGCTCCTCCGGGTTGTTGTTTCCCCCTTCTATTCCTGACCTCCTCTATTTGTTTTTGTTGGGGTTGGATTTGAAAAAGGTGTTTAAAATTAGGGGAAAAAAGCACAAACATGTTTTCTGTTGTTTCTAATGGGGAATTAAACTCCAAGATTAGATCAGAGCAAGGATGTGCAGCCTTGGGCTCTGTGGGAAGCTCCGGGCACCCCAAACATTTGCTGTGCACAGGGAGAGGTGTGTTCATCCTGGTGGTCCCAGAGCCCCCCTGATCAGCAGGGATGGTGGGAACAAGGCCTGGGCTGTGCCTGCCCTGGTGATGGAGCTGGGATGTGTGGTTTAGGTGTGGTGTAGGTGTGGACCAAGAGATGCTCCTTCCCGTAGCAGCGGTGACGGTGACGTGCTGCCCCCGCTCCCCAGGGACATTGTGGCTCTTGTGGTGACCTCCTGGCGTGGGTGACGGCACAGCTGGGAGGTGACAGTCGGCACAGCTGGGAGGTGACGGTCGGAGCAGGGATGCTTTGAGGCTGAGCAAACCACAGGCTGACAGAGGATGTCCCCAGGCCGTGCCAAGCCAGCTGTCCCTGGGGTCAGGAGGGCACCGTCCCTCTGGCAGCCCCACAATGCTGAGAGCCAAGAGCAGCCGTCGGGCCGTGGCTTCCCCTGCTCTGCCTCAGGCCTGGGAGTTCAATCTGCTTCCCATAAAAAAAGAAAAAAATCTAAGAAAAATTTCTCTGAAGAGCCTCGCTCCTCATCCTGCTGCGTTCCACCCACCAAATCCTGGTTCCCTCAGCCAGCTTTGGCACTCACTCCGAGCTTCCCTGGAATACCTGCCTCGTTTTCCACCCACTGCCTGCCCCGTCCTCTGGCACGCAGGGATTGCAGCCGGGGCCGCCTGGAACATCAGCCCCTGGAGATGCCTCTGGGCAGCCTGAGCAGCGCCCGGTGTTTCTGGGAGCAGCCCGAGCTGTTAGTAAGCAGTTCTGCGGAGTGGCAGCCGGCCAAGGCGTGAGTCAAACCCTTCCTGCCTCGCTGTCTGGCAGATGCCAGCTCGTGACGCATCGGCCGAGGACCAGGCGCTGCTGGGACCTGCTTCCCCAGGGATGTGCTGGGTGTGAGGACATTCCCCGGCTGCTCCGGTGCCTGGGGGTGCAGGGGGTGTGGAGGAGGCAGCTGGGTGACACTCACCCCTCGTGCCACCCTGCTGGTGCCCTTTGGCTCTTGCTGGCTTTGTTGACTGTTGTGTCCACCTGGCTCCAGGTTTTGAGGTGATTGTTGCCCAGAGCCCCCTGTTATCCAGGGATGCCAGACTGGCCTCGTTTCCTGCCATGCGGAATCTTGCACACCAGTGGTCGCTGAGTGCCCTGGCAGCAGGTGAAGGGGTGTCCCAGAGGCCACACTGTGCCCTCACTCTCTCCACTGGCAGATCAGTGGTCAATGGGTGCCCCTGTGGGGCTTTTGGCCAGGTTGGAATGGACATTTCCATCCCCCTCTTGTTTTGCTGGGGCAACAGCTGTCACTGTCCCCAGCAGAGGCAGCTGGGACTGTCACCAGAGCCTGAGGCAGGGACCCCAACCCTGGGCTCTGCTGGCCCACATCAGGGTCAAGCCAGACCCGATGGCAGCACTGGAACCTTCCAAGCCCTGGTGCCTGGGATGAGTGGCTGCAGTGGGAGCAAAACTGGCTGGAAGTGGGAATTTCCCCTGGAACTAAAGAAAGTTCCTGCTCTCCCTGGAAACCTTCACTGGGAGAGGAATGTTTTTCATGCTGTGGCGAAATTCCTCATGTGGCTTTAGCATCCCCTGGGGCTCGAGGAGGCAGCAGAGCATGGATGACCCTCGAAAGCACCGGCACTGGTTCACCCCATTCCCACCTCAGCCCCGCACGAAGCCACCACCATTTCCCCGTGTCAGCTCCGCATCCGAGCGCGGAAGAAAAAGCCATTTAATGCAGACAAAGGTTGTATGAAAATATAATTCTGCTTTTGTTAGCAGCCATCAAACTCTAAAAAGCGTCACTTTTGTTTTCTTGTAACATTGTGAAAACCTCGTGTCGGATCGAGAGCTGGGGCCCTCTCGACTAATCGCCTCTCCTTTGTGTTTTTAGATTATAGGGGCAATTAGTGTTGTCAAAACCTCTGGCAATTCTCTTTGCTCTTGACAGGGTGTCAGTCCGCTGGGCGAGAAATGGAAGGTGTTATAACTCTCCGGTAATTAGGATGCCTCCGATTTGAAAATGCCAGCAAACGTGTTGGAGGGGCCGCGCGGGGGGCGGGGAGGCCGCCCGGCTGGGGGATGTGGAGGAGCAATTAATTAGGGGCTCTCATTCCGAGCACGTTACCAGCTGATGAATTGGCAAAGGGAAATTAGCAGGATGCTTTGCTGCCGGCAGCGGGCACGCACCCCGCTCGCGCTCCTCTCGCCAGCCTCGCCAGTTCCCTCCTTCCCAGATGTTCGCCGAGGGCTTTGCACAGCTGGCTCGGAGCAGCTGAGCACCCAGACTGCAGCTCGGTGCTGGTGCTGGTGCTGTGGGGGGCTTGGGGCTCTCTGGTGGGTGCCAGAGCCCTCAAAGGGCACTGTGGCTCATTCCTGAGGATGCTCCCCAGCCCCTGAGCCCCCCACGGCCAGAGCAGTGGAAGGAGCCCCAGCCCTTGGGTGGGAACTCACAGCAATTGATCAATAACTCTGACACGAAGGTGGCTGGAGGGGGGATCACAAATGGAGCTCGATCCATGTCTGACACCTCCCTCCAGCAGAATGCCTGAGTAAATAGATAAGCATTGGCAATCTCCCTTGAAGGTCAGAGCGCTCCAGCCTGGCCAGACACCCATCACTGGGGGTGGGAGGGACTGCATGGGGCCTCTCTGTGGTCCCATCCCCACTGGGGTGTCTGAAGGGGGAGGCAGCAGGTCCAGCCTGGGAGTCTGGGCATTACTGGGAGTGCTGGACAGGAGGTCTGGCAGGATCCAGGCTTTCAGTGGGACTTTGCTGGGTGATCTGAAGCCAATTGATGTGTTTCTCTGTCCTGTGGTCTTTGAGGTCATGAGACCCTGGAATGAGGGGATGAGGAGTTGTTTAGTCTGGATCAAAATTGGATCTTTGGCTTGCAGCAGGAGCCTGGCCTGGGTTCTGCTGCATCCCACATGCCAAGGAGTTGCCTTTTCCTGGGATGCTCTCGAGGAGCCCATGGCTACCAGGCTGCTGGTGGCTCCTGACCAGCAGCTGTCACCTGCTTTCCAAGGAAAAAGGGACACCCAGGAAGGGTTATTAAATTACAGTGAAGCCATAAGTTTGCCCAGAGCCTTGGGAAGGGCTTTGGGCTGGTGGGATGAGTGGAGGACTGGGACAAGGCAGCTCTTGGTGGCCATGGTTGGGAAGGCAGCGTTGCTCCACCTGGGCAGGATCTGGCATGGCTGGAATCCATCAGTGACACCTTCAGAGCTTTGCCAGGGGTGTGGACCCGTGTTTTGATAACCAAAGGCAGGGGCTGGCAGGTTCTCTCGGTCCTCCTTCCTCTTGGCATGGTAATTACGTGGGTTAGTGGTGTCAGCTGGAGGTAAAGCTTTGATGTGTCTGTGGAGAACCTGGTAACCTCTTCCTCCATGCACTGCTTTGCAAAGTTATTTGGGTGATCAGTATCTTCCCACTTCCGTTGTGTTTCCCTCTGTGCTGCATCCTCGAGGACCCCAAGGGAAGGAGCAGTGCCCAGCACCCTTCCCATGCTCACAGGAGTTCCCAGCTGCACCCCGGGGCATCTCCCTGCCATTGCCGTGTGCCAGCAGTGGCCTCAGTGTGCCAGGACAGACCAGGGGCTTCTCCTGAAGGTGACACAGGGATGGGGGACATGAAGGATGTTCCAGGAGAGGCTGTGGGGTGGAAGCCACTTGCAGGCTGTTGGCATCTGGGGAGCATTTTCCAGGGCTGAAGTGGGAGTGGTGACATGTCCTTCCTCTCCCAGGTGCCAGTGTCCGTGGCCATGATGTCCCCACAGATGATCACGCCACAGCAGATGCAGCAGATCCTCTCTCCGCCCCAGCTCCAGGCCCTCCTGCAGCAACAGCAGGCGATAATGCTGCAACAGGTAACGCTGCACCTGGGCTGGATCCAGCCAAGCAGTTCCCACTGGGCTCTGGGAATGCTGGACCTTCTTGTGGGCAGCCAGAATGGTCCTTTCCTCTCTGGGTTCCTGCGTCCTCCACGTATTTCCTTGGGGATTCCCAGCACGCCCAGG
This sequence comes from Hafferia zeledoni, assembly GCA_035583235.1. NCBI lineage: Eukaryota > Metazoa > Chordata > Aves > Passeriformes > Thamnophilidae > Hafferia > Hafferia zeledoni. The sequence goes on along the minus strand of JAWWEV010000077.1, from coordinate 3,557,822 downwards.
GATGAAAACAGCTGCAGGTGCTGACAGTGCTGGCAAAGCCAGATGTTGCTGCCCTGAGCCAGGCTCTCAAAGTCCGAAAAATTCTTGCACAAGGTCTGGTTTGGGGCTGCCCAGCACCCGGGGACAGCTGTGGTTGGGGTGGGTGCTCTTGGCTTGACACACACCCCAAGCAGAGCCCCCGCGGCCCCTGCTGGTTCTTGGGCAGGTGTCTGTGTCCAGCTCCAGACCTGAGCACGTGGGTGTTTCTCATGGCCTGCTTGGCTTTTCCGGACTGTTCAGTTGGACGGGGAGGGAAGAAAAAGGAGGAGAAGAAAAATAACAAACCTCAGCTCCGAAACAAAACAGGTCTGCTTGGGTAAACACCTCCCCGCCAGCAGGAGGGAGAGAGGGAGAAACCCCACAAGCATCCTCCACGCCCTTCCTCCTGCCTCCAGTACCTGTTTACTCCAAACAGGCTGATAAGGATTCAAGGTTGGCCCCAGGGAAAGAACAAAGGGTAAACACTACCCTGGGTGGGTCCTTCCACAAGCCTCTTTGGAGCCGGATAAAGAAACACGTTTGACTGCAAATTAAACAACCCAGGCCGGAATAGCTCGCATTCTCCACCGGCAGAAAACCAAACATCACACCTCTCACCCCTGACCCAATGTTCCCGCTCCTGCCCGCCCCGCCGGCTCTGCGGGGAACAGGCGGCCCCTCCGAACCTGCGCTCCGGCAGCACGGCGAGGGTGCTGCTGTCAGCCCGGGCTGATAAAGGATTCCCGGCATCCACAGGGACATTCCTGAGCCCCTGCGCCGGTGGGAGGGGGCTCCGTGGTCTCGCTGACCTCCCCCTGCACACACAGATCCATCACCACAGTTTATTCAGGGGCCGGGGGAGCTGCTGTCGATGCCGGTGGGTCCCAGCGCTGCCTGCGGACGCTGGGACGCTCTCCAGGGGTTCACCGTGGGGCCAGGGGGGTTGTCCCTGTTCTGCTGGCACAGCAAACCTCTCTGCTTTGACCAGAGGGCTGTGGGGAGCTGGGGTGCCCATGGAGGGGGTGCAGGGCTGAGCCCCCAGCACTCACAGGGGCTGTGGCTGCTCCTTGGTCCTTCCCAGCTGGGAGCCCCCTGGTTCTCACAGCACTTGCCAGGGTTGTTTTGGGGTCCCACCATGCTGAAAATGGGGTTTCCCCACTGCTGAAACACCGTTATGTGCCAGAGCACCCAGGCCTGCTTCTGAGGGACAGCTGGTTGGCATTAAAACAAGCAGCAGGTTTGGCACTGGTAGCGTTTGGAGATTTCACTTGCTGTGGGGATCCAGAGCCTTTAGGAATGTGTGCCCAGGGTTCTCCTGCTGCCCTGACTCCTCTGGTGGGTCCTTTCCCTCCCACCCTGCAGCCAGGAGCCTGCCCTGATGACACAGTGCCAGGAGCTGACGTGGCTGTGGCAAAGCCTGGTACTGGGCTTGGGGTGTTTCTGCTGCTAATCTGGTTGCTCTCTCCCCTCCCAGCTGCAGGAATACTACAAGAAGCAACAGGAGCAGCTTCACCTGCAGCTATTGACACAGCAGCAAGCTGGAAAGCAGCAACCCAAAGAGGTGAGCTCACGGGGAGGGCTGGGTGTTGATGGCAATCACCCCTCCATAAATCCAGCACTCATCCACTAAAATTCAGCTTTTTCGGGGGAAGGAAAGATTTTAAGCCCAGACTATGCATTAGTGTGGCACAGAGGGGACTCAGTGGCTAAAACATCAGGACCAGGATGGCTGTAGTGGCTCAGGGGCGGGTTGGACAGACTGACCCAGGCTGTCAGTGCGGGATGTCGGTGTGTTTACAGGGTCAGGTTTATCAGAGCCATCTCCAGGAACTGGAGTAGCTGCTGGTGCTCGAGGAACAGGAGAGGCATAAATCTGAGCTTCCTCAAGGACTTTCCTCTTGGCCGTGGCAATGTTCTGTTGCAGCACTGAGGAGGGATATAATTAAGCTCTAACAAAGCACTTGCTTAGCGGGCTCCGGTTTGAAAAACGCGTGTTAACTTTTAATTAAATGGTGCAGAGGAAATGGGAAATTTCTCCACTAAGAAAGAGAGGCTGGTGGGAGGGAAGGGGTGTTAGATGCTGCTGGGGGTTGTGTGTCCAGCTCCTGGCTGGGAAAAGCACCAAGGGGGGCCCAGCAAGCGGATGTCACTGTTTCCCCTCCCCAAACCCCCCAGATGGGCTTTGTGGGGCTGGTTCCACCTCAAGAATTTGGGCAGCTGCTGTTGATACAGCCTGGGTTCAGCTTTGCCTGCTGGGAACAGCTCTGCCATGGCTGCCCCAATGGCACAGGGAATATCTGGCACGTCTGGGATGCTGCCCAGAGCTGCTCTTGGCCAGCGATGGCTCCTTCATGGAAACCTGGGGCCGCGTTTAATTCCAGCCCTGCTGCAATGTTTGTAAACCCAGCACCTTCTGCTTCCCCTCTGCCTCATTCCAGGGCTCAGTGTGAGTCAGTGGCAGGGTCAGCAGCTGGGAATGGCACTGGGAAGGTGCTGGGAGCAGGTAACAGCATCTCCTGGAGAAGCAGCTCAGATCTCCTCAGAAGCAGCACAGCTGGGGGTCCCCCAGCAGGGAAGGGGAAAGGGAGAACAGGAAAAGAGGATGGAAATGTGTTGGAAGTGCCTGTTGGCAGCATCCTGTCCCGGAGGGTTCTCTGTGTCCGTGGGCTGTGGGGAGCTGTGCCACAGTGGGGACACGAGCAAGGGGATGAGCCAGGCAGTTGGTCCATGAGTCTGTGCACCCCAGCAGGATGGGGCTGAGCTGCAGCTCTTCCCGGTCCTCCTGGAGCATTTTGCTGTTCTAGGGTGTGATGGTGAACCCCCATCCCCCAGCAGCATCCTGTCTGTGGGGGGAACAAGGAGCTGCAGTGCAGGGCTGGGACACTCCAGCAGCCCCTCACCCTCATGTCAGCCATCCTGCTCTCCCCTGAACACTTGGCCTCTCCAAGTCCAGTGCTGGAAGGGGGTGCAGAGACCCCCAAATCCCCTGAGAGTGAGCCTGGAGGGTCTGTGTGTGCCCCTAAAGCTGCTGGGGGTTGTCCCTCTCCCGAGGCAGACGGGGCTGGGGAGGGGGTGGCTGCTGGCGCCTCACCCCAGTGTCAGCTTAATGAACTGCTCCTGTCAGTCCCGCGTGTCACGGCGAAACTCCTCCTGATGTGCTCATAAATCAAAGTGACGGCGGCTCTTACCCCGGTGGCTGCACCCGCTCAGCTGCAGAGAGTGCACAGCGAGCACGGGCCGTGCTCAGGACCCCCGGCTGGGGGGGCCACCGTCAGGATTTGGCCCTTACACAGACCCTGCCCCTCTACTGGGTGCTGAGGGTCCCCCTGGGAGGGGTTCAGGTGGCTTTTCCAGGGAGAGTGGAGCTTGTGGGGTGGTGACTGAGGCGTCAGGTTTTCTGTAAGGCTGGGGCTGTAATCTGGACTCTCCCCACTCTGCATTCTTCAAAGGCTTGGCTTGGAGGCCACAGGCTGGTGGATGGCTCTGCAGGTGGGTGCAGCTCTTCACCTGTCAGAGGATTTAGAGGTCTGCAGTGCCACAGTTATTCCCTGGTGATGGCAAATCGGCTTCCCCAGATGGACGTGGTCCTTGGTTTGGCTCAGAGCAGCACCAGGACTCGTATCCCCAGGGCTGGTCCCTGTGTTCGTGGTCTGGTGAAGCTGGAAGGATGCACACATGGATTTGAAGCATGTGAAGTTCCAGGTTCAACCTGGACAACATCATCCCTGCCAGAATCACATTTGGATCAGAGTTGCCTGAGGCTCGGAGGGTCCAACTCCACTGGGCACAGCTCTGGTCAGGCCAGGCTGGGAGAGCCCAGCTGGGCTGTGGGGCTCAAGGACATACCCAGGGATCCTCATGACTTCATCCACTCCCAGTTCCTCCTGCTCCACAGCCTGGAAGTGACGTGAATGGGGCTGTGCTGGAGCAGAGCTCGGGCTTGCCCCAGGCCCCCGGGGAGGGCGGTGGTAGGAGCTGGGAAGAGGAGGAGAATCCCATCCTGTCCCATCCCATCCCATCCCAGCTGCTGTTTCAAACCAAGGCGAGGACATGTGTGTCTGTCCCACGTGGTGGCAGAGCATCCCCTTACTGGGAGGGGAGACAGTGGGGGACAGAGCTGCCTCTGTTAAAGCCCTCTGGCTGCAGCCTGGTCCTGCCTGTTTTCCTCTATCCTGCTGATCCCATGGCCTGAAGCCCTGTTGGCTCAGGAGCGAGGGCAGGCGCAGGGATTTCTCTTCACTGAGCAGAAATTGCTTTGATTTGTGCCTTAATCTTTAAGCCTTCAAGGTGCAGAGTTGAGACAGAGCCAGGGAGGATCCAGACGTGACTCTGGAAGGACAATTCCGCCATGGCCCAAAGGTGGACAGGAGAGGGAGAGTCTGCACATCCCTCTGAGGCTGAGAAACTGGATTTAAACTGTCTCTGTGCCCTGGACAGGACCCGTGGTTGTGCCTGAATTTGCAGAGTGCAGAGGTTTGCAGGGCAGTGTCTGGATCCCGCCCTCTCCCTCTGATTCACAAAGCCACAGCTGAGCATTCACAGGGATCCACCTGGATCCCGTGAGCCCGGAGTGCTGCTGTGGGTACAGCAGCACGTGCTGCTTCCAAACTCAGTCATGGACTGGGATTGCCATGGAGAGTCTGTCTGCTGTTCCTTGTTGATGCAGCCTCGGGGGTCGTTGGGAGATGTGCCAGGTCCCTGGGATTCCCAGTACATCAGGGCATGAATTCCTACAATGCTCAGAAAAGACAAGGACATTTCCTAGTGCAAAGCTCTTGTGCTCATCAGTAAGGACATAGATGTGAAAATACTTCTTTAGGGAGCTGCAAAGTGCCCCCACTCACGAGTGCAGAGATGGGAGGATGTGCCACTCCCTGCCAGCCCTGTCTGCCCAAACAGGGGGGCTCGGGGGGTTCAGGGGGTCAGGGAGCCGCCTGCCCCGCTAATGAGGCCGGGCAGCCCCGGGGCAGCTCCCCTCTCCTGCCCAGCTCGGATTAGCAGCTGCCTGTCCCCAGCCCTAATTGAATTCTCTCCCCTTCACTTAATTCTCATGGATTTCTCGGCGCCTCCCCAGGGACCAGTCCTGCCTAACTAGTTTAGGGCCAGCGATGCTGGTCAGGGCATGGCTGGCTGCTGGGGATGGGGGGAAGAGTCCCCAGGACTGGGGAGTGCCTGTGGCTGGAGTGGGGGCACCGGTACTGGCGCTGGCACCCCCTCCCCTGCCGTCAGTTGGTTTCAGCCCCTCACCAAGAAGGGGCTCATAATGGTAATTTTTGGCAAATAGGGATAATTTTCTGGCTTAAAAGAATGATCTGCACATCCACACTGCCCGTTGGGTGCTGGAACCCCCCTTTTTTACAGCGATGTTGTAGCTGAGCCTCCCCCCTGGGACCCCACGACTGGGGTTCACACCCCCTCCCAGCACAGCTGCTTCTTTGCTCTGAGCAGCTCCCAGCTCCGCTCACTCCCTCTCTTTCCAGTGCTTTATTTTTCCCTTCCCCTTTTCCTTTCCTTCCCCTCCTCTTCCGATAGATCAAAGCCTCCGTCCGGCTCAGCCGCGAGCTGAGCAGGCCCCGCGGCAGGATGGGGGCACAGGCGGCACCCCTGGCTGCCAGCACCCCCCAGCGTGGCCTCCAGCCCCTGCCTGCCCTGCCAGGCGGGCTCTAAGGCGCCTGGATTTGTCCCTTTTGTCTCGGCAGCCGTTGGGGAACAAGCAGCTGGCCTTCCAGCAGCAGCTCCTGCAGATGCAGCAGCTCCAGCAGCAGCACCTGTTAAACCTGCAGCGCCAGGGGCTGGTGAGCCTCCCACCAGGGCAGGGCACGGTGCCCCTGCAGACCCTGCCCCAAGGTAAGACCCCTACCCGGGATGCCCAGCATGGGGTGGGGCCCAGGGCTGCAGATTCCACTCCTCTGGGTGACAGGGGCTGGGGAGGGGCTGTGCTGTTGCTTTTCCTAATGCACCTGAAGTTTGGGGTCTGGTGGCATCAGTGGCCAGAGCTGTGCAGGGTTGGGCTCCTGAGTTCCTTTGTCAGGACTGGCATAGGGTGCCAAGAGGTGGGGAGAGGGGTCTCCTCCCTTCTGGGAACAGCTCTGTGTGGCTCCCTGGGTGCTGAGAGCACCCTGTTTTGGGCGCTCTGATGCAGCTGTGCAGCCTCCCTGTGCCACTGCCAGTGTCCCCTTGCCACTGCCACCCTAACCCTTGCCACTGCCAGTGTCATGGGCTGTGCCTGGCTTTAGGTGATGGTTTCCCAGTGCTGGGTGGGGTCTGGATAGCTGAGCTGTACCAGGGGGCAGGGAGGGAGCCTGTGGGTGCTGTGGGTTCTGCCCCTCTGACACCAGGTGCTCTCTCCCACCCCATAGCCGTGTGCCCCTCGGACCTCCAGCAGCTCTGGAAGGAGGTCACGGCCGCCCAGCCTGTCGAGGACAGCATTAAGCAAGAAGGTCTTGACCTCACCACCAACACCTCCAACTCTACCTCGTTTTCGGCCGCCAAGGTCTCGCCTCCCATTTCCCATCACCCTCTGCCCAATGGACAGAGCACCATGCACACGCCCAGAAGGGACAGGTAGAGCCGGGTCGGGCCTGGCACTTTGTGGTTTTATTCCTGGAGAGGTGGAAGGAGCTGGGATCTGTTGGCTGTGGGGTTGGCAACAGGGCTGGGAGGGGTGGGTGGGTGGGTGGGATTTCTGCCCACTCCATAAACAAGTCCTGGTGCTGTTTGTTGCTGTTTTGTTGTGCCCATGTGTCCATGGAGGACAGTGAGCCATCGCTGTGGAATCTCCCGTGGGTGCCTGAGGGCTGTCCCCACGCACAGGAATTCTGGAGCATCATGGCTGCCGTATCTGATGGCCCCTTTCCCTCTTCTGCAGCTCTTCCCACGAAGAGACCCCTGGCTCCCACCCACTCTATGGCCATGGAGAGTGCAAGTGGCCTGGCTGTGAAACCCTCTGTGAGGACTTGGGACAGTTTGTCAAGTAAGTGTCCCCTTTTTGGGGTGTTTTTTTTTAAAGAAGGGGACAACTCACATTCTGAGGCTGGGATGGAATGGAGCTCCAGAGGGGAAGACCCTGAAAGTAGGTCCTGACACCCCAAAGCGTCTGCCCCAAGCTGGGAGACTCCATGCAGAAGAAGAAAACACACCAGACGTTGCTGCTGGAGTTGCCCCGTCCCTGGAAGTGTCCAAGGCCAGCGTGGACAGGGCTTGGAGCAACCTGGGACAGTGTCAGATGTCCCTTCCCATGGCAGGAGGTGGAACCGGATGAGCTCTGAGGTCCCTTCCAACGCAAACCATTGGCCGAGTGGATGATTGCAGAGCGGGAGGGCCCCGTGCAGGAGGCAGGAGCGGGCAGGCCCTGGCAGCAGGCGCGGGGGGCTCAGCTCCCTGCTGGGGGCGCAGGGGCAGCAGATGGCAGCGCGGCAGCCCCGCTGACAGCGCTTGTGGGCTCCGGCGCTGACTGATTAACTCTGCTGTCGGAGAGCCCTCTGCCAGCGTCAGGGTCAAACAAATTGTTTTCACGCTTCGTCAGAGGTTTACTTAATTAGTTCATTTGCAATTAGATCTCTTTGTAGCCAGGATTTTTAGCAAAGACATCAGAAGGAACTGACGGGCTTTCTCGCTCCTTCCCCCGCCTCCCCGGCTGTCTGCTCGGCCGAGGTGCCCCGCGCACACCACGCTCTCCTCAGCCAGATTTTGGGGTTTCACACACTGGTCCTGCCCTCTGCCACGCTCTCAGGGCTGGCTCTGGTGGGAGCATCCCTCCGACCTCACCAGCCTCCTCATTCCCAGGGAAGGAGCTGGGCAGAGGCCTCACATGGGAGGATGAAGAGATGGAAAGGCAGCCAGGGGAGGTTGGAGTGGTGAGTGAGGCTCCTGTGTCCTCCTTCCTCTGCCTCTGACTCACAGGGTGAACCCAGATAAGGCATCTCCTCCCACCTTGCAGGCATGTTTGAATGGCACAGGGTAGGTGAGGAAGCTCCGGTTGGAAACTGAAGCTGGAGTTGGCAGGAGGTGGCCAGGGCTGGGTCACAGTGCCAGGAGAGCTGTGCTGTGCCAGCCAAGTCTGGGGGATCCCTGCATCCCACCTGCACGTCCCCTGAACACAAACTTCCCAAGGGGCAACTTCCCAAAAACACTGGTAAAGGGTTTCTGTCCCTTCTCCACCAATGTGGGGATCTGTGTGGGTGTGGGACAGGCAGATAGAAAACCTCCAGCTCCCAAGGCTGAGCCCAGCTGGAAGTGGACATGGCCTTCAGTCTGGGCACCAGCTTTGAGGCTCCTCTGAGCATCACCTTCATGAAGCAGCTCAGAGAGCCTCAGTATTGGAGTGGAGAGGGGCACCCTGGCCTTTGAGCAGTGATTTGAGGGTGAGGGTCAGTGGGAGTTGTCTCCATTCCTGCTTGGCACTGCCTAGGCCCTGGAGAAGCAGCCATGCCCTTGGTCTGCCATGCAGGGAGAGAAGCTGGGCTGGGCCACTGGGGGGGTTTGCTCATGTAGTGGCTTGGCAGCTGGTCCCAGTTGTCTGACTTGTTTGTGCAAGTTGGGGCTGGAAGGCTCTCAGAAACAGCCAGGTGAGATTCCCGCCCCTTCCACATCCGGACGAGGGTGGAGAGATGTTCCTGGGGCGCCGTCCCCTGGGGTCTCTCAGCAGACATATCTCAGGCTTGATCTGCAGAGCATTTGGCTCGTGGTCCTCAGGACACTGCAGCATCAGATGTCACCTTTCAGGGTGTTCCGAGGGTGGCACCTGCCCAGCATCCCCTCTCCAACCCATCCCACCCTCCAGTGAGGACCCCCCAAGTTTGCACTCACCCCAGCAAGGACATGGCCTGGCCATGTGACATCCTTGGCGCTGGTTCCATCCTCAGGCTGCTCTTTGTTGGGTTTGGGGGCGAGGGCCCCCACGAGGTGATGCTGGGATGTCCCTGTCTCTGCAGCAAGTGACATCCCCATCATCTGCTGCCAGGAGTCCTTCCCCTCCCCGAGGAGGAGGGAGAGTGTTGAGGACCAAAGGTCTTGTGCTTCATAAACATAAAGCACCTCATAAGCACGAGGTACAAAAGTGATAGGATGAGGAACACCCTGGAAATGCCACCCTCTGCCTTCGGGGGTTTCCTTAGAGGGTGTAAGTCAAACTCCATAATGCCGCCTTTGTCCTGGAAACCTGCTCCTCAAGTCCTCCTGGCACCTCCTGCCAACAGCCTTCTCCAGGAAAATCCGTGGGCTTTCCATCAGCCAGCAGCTGCTCCTTAGCACTGTGGTGCTGCCACAGGCAGGGCTGGGTGGGTATGGCCACCCTGCAGCCCAGGTTTGGAGAGGTGCCACAACCTGGTTTGCTCAGTCACATTTGTACCTCAGTTTCTTTTCTGCTCATCCCGCTTTGGGCAACAGTGCCAGAGCATCCCTAAGCAGTTTACAGGTCAGGGCTCATCCCAGGTGTGGCCCCAGTGGAGGGGGAGCATTTTGGACATGTCCAGGCATAACTTTCCATGTTCTCCTCCCCAGACACCTCAACACAGAACATGCACTTGATGATCGAAGCACGGCCCAGTGTCGAGTCCAGATGCAAGTGGTACAGCAGCTGGAGATACAGGTGGGTGCTGCCCCTGCTGCCTCCATGGACACAGGTGTCAAAAGTCATCTCCTTCCCACTCTGTGCCTTGGCTGCACTGCTCAGGAGGGAGTAGTGAGGTTGGGGACCATAACCACCACTTGGGCACTTATTCTAAACATCCTTCCCAAACAGAAATGCTGGCCCTGGGCTATGTCTGGGTGCAAATCAAGCCCCAAGGAAATTGCAAACTGATTCCCCCCATAGCAGCATCCCTGTATGACTGTGATGAGGCTGAAGGAAAGGACAAGCCATCCCTCCTGCCCAGTGTCCCTGTGGGTACAAGGAGATGCCACAGATGAGGAAGGCACGTACTGCCAGGAGTGTTCATATGCCCACAGGTGGGACATGAGCTGTGCCACCTCCATGGGAGCCACAGGGCCACTGGGATCCTTGGAAATCAGGCCACTTATTTTGGTGGCTGAGAGTGGTCTGTGGAGCCCAACTTCGGGGTGCTATTTTTGGAAAGGCAGTTCTTGAAATAGAACCTCTCACAGCAACTCTGGCTCCCCGACGTGCTGTGCATAATTCGGTTAATAGAGAAGGGAGGGGAGAAGAGAGGAGGAAGTCGGGAGTTTTCATCTCAGGACTTGAAAGCAGGACAGGCCAGGGGCTGTCAGGGGGTCAGTCACCAAGACCCCCATTTTATGATGGTGCCTGGGTGCCCGGCTGGGGCTGGCAGGAGGTCAGAGTGGGGTGTGTGTGACATCACATGGTACACTGGCCCAGGGAATGGTGAGATGTGGAGTGGGACTCCCTTGGGAGGCCCCACCCTGAGTTACAGCAGCTCAGGGGGCTGAGGGACAGGGGGCCACAACCAAACCTTCCTGGGTGGGGAGGCTGCAGCCCCCTGGGTGATCCCTGCAATCCATCCTGCTGCCCAGCCCTTGCCAAAGCGAGAGGTTGAAAGCAATTACTGGGGCTTAAAGAGGAGAGGGAAAGGAAGGGGGGGGAAGCTGAAGGGCGAGCAGAGCTGTGTGTGCAGAGAGGAACCTGCCACGGAGCCACCAATTATAAAGTTTTGAGCGCGGAGCTCCCGCTGTGCCGGTGCGGAGCGTCTGCATCACGAGGGGAGACCTGTCAGCTCTAATGAGCACCACGACAGCACGAAAGCATCTGAGCTGCTCCAAACTTGCAGCAAACTCTGCTCTGGCTCCTGCCTTTAACTCCTTCCTCGCCCGGCCCCGGCGCCTGCCCGGGGACAGGGCTTGGCTGGTGGGAGCCGGCAGCGCACGGGGAGTGGCCGAGCCCCGAGCTTTGAGGGGTCACGGTGGAAAGGGAAGGTGACGGGAAGAGAGCGGGTGTCAGATCCCATCGCCTCCGCAGGGCTCAAAATCTCTCCTGGTGCCACAGTGAATATTTCACCCTTCTGCGCACTCTGGGGAGTAAACAGGCAGGAGGGCGCAATTAAAGCGATGTTGGGCGTCCGGGTGGATGGATGGAGGGGTTGGTGGGGGCACAGGGGGCTGCTGGAGAGCGGGAGGAGGGCGAAGGGGATGGGGACAAGAGTGCCTGGGAGGGACCATGGGGGCCACGGTGAGTGGCTGTGCTGGTGAATGGGAGCATGGAGGGATGGGAAGTGGCTCCATTTCACCAGAGATTTTTCATCTAACTGCACACACGGAGCTGGAACGGCCCCCGTGCGCCTCACAGTGGGTGCTGCATCCCCCACAGAGCCACAGCCCCACTGGGGCAGGAGTTGGAACATGGAGGGACGCAGAGGTTGCTGCCTGCTCAGACCAGGACTGGGGGCTCATTGGCAGCTCCTCCATTTATGGGCACCTCCACGGGGAGTTCGGCACTGCCTCACAATTTCCCTCCTCTTCTTTCCTCCCACAGCTGGCCAAGGAGAGCGAGCGTCTCCAAGCAATGATGGCCCATCTTCACATGAGACCTTCAGAGCCAAAGCCTTTCAGCCAGCCTGTAAGCGTGAGTCCCCTTCCTGCCCTCTAAGTCCACACAGCTGCCCCCTCTCCTCCCCTTCCTTCTCGCCGCTGGCTGCTGTCCCCTCCCTGCCCTGAGCATGGTCACCACTGGATGGGCTCCTTGGGAGGGACGTTCTCCATCACGGACAGCCTGGTTCCTTGTGCTGGTGCACATCAAGCAGGAGGGAAATGCAGCCTGTGTCAGTGTGTTGTGCTGCTCTGCCAGCTCTGGCATGGAGTGGATGCACCCAGTCCTGCAGGTGCATTCCATCCTGTTGTATCCTCTCCTGTAGTTGCACCCCATCCCTGCCAAGCCCAGCAAGTGTCCCCCTGAGAGCCCCTCCCTGCCTGTTTTGTGGCATGAGCCAGCTCAGCTCTCCCAAGCTCCTGGTGTGCCAGTGGCTCTCCCAGCCCCTGCATTCCCAACCACCCATCCTCCCTCCCCACTGTCCATGCAGCTGAACCTGGTCTCCAGTGCCACCCTCTCCAAGAGCACTTCCGACACGTTTCCCGATGGTTTACCTCATCCCCCCACCTCTGCCACGGCGCCCATCACCCCCCTGCGGCAGGGCCCCTCCGTCATCAGCTCTTCCACTTTACACAACGTGGGGCCCATCCGCAGGAGGAACTCGGAGAAGTTCTGCACCCCAATATCTTCAGGTGAGCTCCGGGGTGGGGCTCAGCCCCCTCCGTGCTGCAGTTCTTGGGTCCCAGAGTGGGTCCCTTCACCCCTTGCCCTCCCCTTTCTTGTTGCCCTGCAGAACTTGCACAGAATCACGAGTTTTACAAGAACGCCGACGTGCGGCCGCCCTTCACGTACGCGTCGCTCATCCGGCAGGTCAGTGTGTGCCGAGGGGTCCAGTCCTGCACCCGAGACCTGCCTGTGGGACACTTGGGCAGAACTGTGCTCTCCCCCACTCTCTCAGTCCTGGGGCAGCCCCCACATCTGCTGAACCCCCAGTTCTGCCCCTCCTGCCTCACTGTGGGAGGGGCATCAAACCCCACCAGGGCATCGCAAGTGATGCTCTTGTCCTCGCTCTGGTTCCTCAGGCCATCCTGGAGACCCCCGACAGGCAGCTAACGTTGAATGAAATCTATAACTGGTTCACACGGATGTTTGCCTACTTCCGGAGGAACACGGCCACCTGGAAGGTGAGAGCAGCCCTGCCTGGCACCCTGGAGTCACCCCATCCCACCCAGGCTCTCCCCATCCCACCTGGGACTGCCTGCTGCAGAAGGTGCTCCAGATTATTTGGGCACCTCTGGTAAAGGACCAGTTCATTGGCCAACTCTGAGACATTGCAGTAAATGATTTTGTGGATAAATCCCTGTTTTCCCTCTCCAAAATGCATTCCGTGGTCTGTGGGGGCACATCATCCCTGTGCTGTAAAATCCTGGGCTTTTCTATGGAGCTGAGGATGGAGGAGAAGGGCAGAGATGAGAGAGACTCCTGAAACAGCAAATAAGGTTAATGATAACCTGGGGGCAGGTGACATTGCTGGGCTGAGACTGGTGGCTGGGCCTCAGTGGTGGCCAGGGGTGCAGGTGCTGGTCCAAAGAGATGGATAGAGAGTGGGGGGGGCAGGGGAGCCACTGGCAAGGGGAACTCCTCTGCCAGACCCCAAGCGGGTGCCTGTGCCCATCAGGTCCCCCCACCTGGTGTGTGGTGTTGTACAGGCAGGTACGGAAAGTTTCTGTCACTGAGGAGCCCTTTGTCACCAGCCTGGGCTAATGGAGGTGAATTTTAGGGCAGCATATGGGTGCTGAGGCTGCTTCCCCCTTGGTTATTTGATAATTGAGAGCTGAGAAAACACATCTCAGAGGAGCAGGGGGTTGTGGAACAAGCAGTTTCATGATTCTGTGATTCAGTTATTGCCTTGACCAGGGAAGATTTATTTATTGTTTCCTGCTGCACAGACTGACCGAGACAGCTCAGCTCCCTCCTGCTCAGGGCAGCAAGGAGTGAAGTGGCAGAGGGAAACGTGTTAGTTTAAAATAAAAGTAATTGGAATCAACAAGGTGCAGGCAAGGTGGAGCATTTTGGGAGGGTTGAGGAGGAGGAATGGGTTCTCCTGGAACCCAGGGATGTGTCGCTGTGGCAGATCCAAGCTGAGATCTGCAGAAAACTTTAGGGTGAATAACAGGCATTTTGGCTCCCCACACTGTGGGTGGCCCCTGAGTTCTGCACAGCCCATCCAGAGCATCCTGGCACTCCGGGTGGGAGGAGGGCAGTGCAATGGAGCTGGGCAGGAGCTGGTGGGTGCTGGGGCAGCTCTGGGGCTGGCCATGGGCTGTGTCGGTCTGGAGTGCCCCTCGCTGCACATGGACAGCATTGCAAGTGCACCATGAGCATCACTGGCCACTGCCACCACCACTGCCACCCTGGCTTGGGGACACCCTGGACTGGGGACAGAGTGGGCAGCAATGGGAGCACTGGGGCAGAGCTCACTGTGGCCATCACCACTCCCAGGGCAGAGCCAGGACTGTCCAGGGCAGCACTTCACCTGCCCCATGCCTCAGTTTCCCCCTCTCTGGAAGGAAATAGTGGCAGGTGAAATGTCTTTTTCCCACCTTTTTTTATTAACTGAAAGGAATAAATATTTTGGGAGGTTTTTTGTGGCTTCCCCATACCCCGTGTTACCAATGGCAGAGTTGGAGAAGGGCATCCCCCAGTCCTTCTGCTTCCCTTTTTTTTCCTTCATTTTTTCCTGTTCTGTCACCAAAAGGGATGGCAGGAGATGAGAAAGAACTGGAGGGGAGGATAATTCCCTTCCTAACTTCAGTGTCCAAGGTCAGGCTTCTTCTGGAGTGGGATACACAGCAAAAAATTGTGTAATTCCTCTCTTTGAAAACCACCATTTCTGCTGTGGCTTCTCCCTCATCCCTGGGGATGGGACAGGGGTGCTGGGGACCAAGGTGGGTGCCTCGTCCCCACAGCCGGGGGTGCCCACAGGGAGACCCTGGCACAGCCGAGGGATTGGGTGGAGGGTGTAAAGCAAACATCATTACAGAGGAGAGATGAGAAGCAAACAAAGCAGCTGAGTCTGGCTCTGAACAAATACTCTGTTGAAATACAAAAGCCACACTGGACTGAGGCACCACAGGGGGATCCCACGTTGTGGGGGCTCGTCTGGCACCTCCTTCATGTCTGCACAGTGTTGTGCTGCCCAGCCAGGGAGCTGCCAGCACAGGGGTTGAGGCTGAGTGGTGCCTCACATCAGGGCATGGCCCAAACAGAGCGTGTCCCTTTGGGTGACAGTGACAGTGGTACTGAGCTGAGACCCCAGGACCTGACTTCAGCCACACCAAGTGTTGCTTGAGAGGCTGGGTCAGCAGAGTTTCCCCCGAAAAATCACATCGAACAGCACCAACTGAGCCCAGATCTCCTTCCCCAGGAACTGTGGGAGCTGCTTACAGTGTCCCCTTTGGGCTGGCTCTGCCAAAGGGTGCAAGGAGCCTGTCCCTGCTGCCTGTCACCATGTCACCCAGCCATGGTGCCAGCACCAGGCACAGCTGGAGGACGGGTGGGTGGGTGGGTGGATGGATGGAGGACAAGGGAAAAGCCCAGCTTTGTTTGTTTTTCTTCTTAAATGAAAAGCAAAAGGGGTGATGGTGCCATCTGATGAGTTTCTGGGCACTCTGGCACTTGCCAGCACGGGGGGGCTCAGTCCTTGTGTCTCTTTTTGCCTTGTTGTGCTGGCCAGCTCCTTTGTTTATACAGCCCCCGTTCGACCTTTTAAATTGCTGTTAATGTTTTAGCGTAACGAATTAGTCTCTCATCACGAATCAGGACTCGAAATAAAAAAAAAAAGAGAGAAAAAAAAAACCCTCCGAGGCCAACTTCCTGAAATTGGGGTCATTCTCATTTGCAAGGCAGAGAATCTGAGAACCTTAATGCAAGGAAATTTATTCAAAGGCAGAGCCCCGGCGTGATTAGGCCCTTTGTAATTATAGCTCGGAGAGATTCCACTCCAGCCTCCTGCCTCCCTCATGGATTAGCAAGTGAGTCGGAAAAATACACAGGATTTAATTAGAGGCAAATTAAAATTGGTAATGAAATAGGGGCAGTAGCAAATGGCAGGGAGTTGGAAGGGGAAAAGGGAGCTGGTATCTCTCGGGGCTGTGCTGTCTGCCTACGTGTGTGTCTCTTTATTTTACATTTAGAAATGTAAAGATGGTCCATGTAAAGAAGAAAGGGAGGGAAAGGACCAAAATGGGAGGGTGGGGGAAAGAAAAAGAAAGGGATAGATTAGCTGGCTTTGCCAAGCATCATGAGAGCTGCAGCAGAGAGGGTGGCTCTGCTCCTGGTCCTGCTGCCGCTTGTCCCATACTGTCCCCATCTTCCTCAGCATCTGGCCAAGGTCCTCAAAGCAGGGTTGTGTCCCGTGTGCAGTCTGGGGGCTCAGCACCTCAGCCCTGGGTGCTGATGGGTGAGGGAGCACTCACAGCAACCTTGGGTGGCTTTGGGGAGCATTAGGGAGGCCAGGAAAGCCTAGTGTGGACCTGCAGGGACTGGGCACGGAGGAGGATGGTGGGGAAGAGGAGGGTGTGGGCAGTGGGATAAGGTTGATGCCGCTGAGCTGCTGCCCCTCTGCCCACAGAACGCCGTCCGCCACAACCTGAGCCTGCACAAGTGCTTCGTGCGCGTGGAGAACGTCAAGGGAGCCGTGTGGACTGTGGACGAGCACGAGTACCAAAAGAGAAGGCCACCAAAGATGACAGGGTGGGTGCTCCTGAGCTGCAGGACACAGCCAGGAGCTGTGCTCACACCTGCCCCGTCCCCAGGCCAGGAGAGCTCAGCCCTGCATCCTTCTGCTTTCTCTCTTCCTGCAGGAGTCCGACCTTAGTCAAAAATATGATTTCAGGACTCAGTTATGGAGCACTTAATGCAAGTTACCAGGTAAGGACCCCGTCCTGTCCCTGGCAGGGACATGAGGGCGCCAAACCCCTCTGCAGTCCCGTTCTTCAGTCTCACATTTCATCAGGAATTGTAGTGAGGGACAAGGGGAATGGCTTCAGACTGAAAGGGGAAATTTAGGGTAGAGATAAGGAAGTCCTTCCCTGTGGGGGAAGTGAGGCCCTGGCACAGGTTGCCCAGAGAAGCTGTGGCTGCCCCATCCCTGGAAGTGTCCAAGGCCAGATTGGACGGGGCTTGGAGCAACCTGGCATAGTGAGAGGTGTCCCTGCCCATGGCAGGGAGTGGAACAAGAGGATCTTTGAGGTCTCTTCCAACCCAAACCATTCTGATTCTGTGATCCTCTGTGCTCGATGTTGCAGGCTGCGCTGGCAGAGAGCAGCTTCCCCCTGCTCAACAGCCCCACCATGATCAACACCAGCTCGGCCAGTGCCATGCTGCACGTGGGCCATGACGACGTCAGCAGCACCGTGGAGCAGGTCAACAGCAACGGCAGCAACAGCCCCCGCCTGTCCCCGCAGCAGTACAGGTCAGCCTGGGGCAGGGGGTGCTGGCGGGGGTGCTGGGGGGGTTGGAGCTAAAGGACAGTGACGTTTTGGGCACTGGGAGTTGCTCGTTGCCTCCCATGGCTCCTGTGCCCTGGGTGAGGGTTTTGGACCGAGAGCTTTGTGGGGTTGTGGCTGATGGGACTGAAGGTTTCCCCCCCACAGCCACCCCGTGCACGTGAAGGAGGAACCAGCCGAGGCGGAGGATGACAGCAGGCCTGTGTCACTGATGGCCACCACCAACCAGAATGTGACGATTCCCGATGACAGGGACCTGGAGGAGGAGCTGCCAGTGGAAGACTTGTCCTAAGGACTCCTTCCTCCTCCCCACCGAGGGGCAAACCCTTCCCACCCTCCCGGCCGGAGACCAAGCGACGCTCCCACCTCCCCAAGGTGACCTTCGGCGTTAACCTGTTCTTTAAAGGCACTTCCATAAAGCAAAAGGGTTTCCTTGGGGCACCAACCCGTTGCTGCCAGCGTGTCCCTCACGCTCCCACTGCCCGCGCTGCAGCCGCTGACTGGCCGACCCCGCCGCAGGGATGTCCCACGGCACGAGAAGCAGAAACCCAAGAGCTGGACTTTTCCCCCCCTCCTCCCTTGGTTAGTGACTGGTGAACGAGGATGGTAGGTTGTTTCTGTCCGAAATGGTCCCTCCTTCCCTCCCCGTGTGGTGGGCACAGGGAAGGCACCTCCGTCCCCTCTTCCCTGCGGTGCTCGGCCGCCTGGCGGGGCTCGAGCCCCCGGGGAGCGATGGCAGGAACCTGCTGTCGTCTCTCTGTCCCCCGGTGGGTTTTGCACTAGGAGGGACCGTGGACCCTGCCCACGTGCTGCCTCCACCCAGCTTTGGGGGAAGAAACAGCAGAAACGGGGCTGAGTCCTCTGCTGTGCTCTGGATGTCAGGCTTGCACCGTTGTCTCGAAGCTGGGGAAGGACAAGGACCGGCCGTCGGTGGGATGGTGTTCCCTTTGCCTTGTCACCTCTGGCCAGTTGCCAAACTGCCTGGCTAGCAGAGTGGCCTCCCCGAGCCCCACAGGCTGGTGGGGGGCTCCTGGCACCCAGCATTGCTGCCCATCCCCAGCCCACTGCCAGCGCCAGCAGCGAGGACACGGCTCGCCCCTTCCTGCTCAGCATCGGCCGCAGCGGTGACACCTCCCAGCCCACACCAGGATGGCCAGTGGCCCGACTTGGACTTCAGGGAACAGCTCCCGGCCCCCTGCACACCCCATTCCACCTCCAGAGCTGGAGCAGGGCCTCGGTGGAGCAGGAGGGCCACCTCCTCCTGGGGGCACCTGCAGAGGAGCTGAGGTCACGGCATCCTGCTGGGAGCAAAGCCACCCCCTGGTGCATCCCTGTGGCCACACCTGGCCATGGCCCCCAAGCCGAGCCTGTTGCAGGGAGGCTCCTGCTTTCATCTTTTCTTTTCCTTATCCTTTTGTGTGCGTCCAGATGGGAAGATACCAAAAGATTTCTAGAGACAGAAGGTCCGTAGTTCAGGTGAACAGATGGTATTAATGCCAAAAAAAAAAATTAATAATAATGAGAACAACACAACCAAACACCCCTCTTTTCCCTGCTCTTTCTTTCTGGGGTGGTGATGGGGGTACCCAGTGCCAGGCTCCTCCTGGTGGGCAGGGTGGCATCACCAGTGCCCTGTGCTGGCTTCAGGGAGCATCACCTTCCCTGGGAGCAGCACCTTCCTTGGGGAGCAGCACCTTCCCGGGGAGCAGCACCTTCCTTGGGGAGCAGCACCTTCCCGGGGAGCAGCACTTTCCCTGGCACAGCTGGGCTGGCACTGGCTGTCCTGGCACACAGTGGGGTCTTGAGGGACTTGCTGTGATGGTTGTGGAGCTGCCCTCGTGTTTGAGCCCAGCTCCAGGCTCTCCCAGAGTGATCCCGAGGGTTGCTCCATCCCCCCTGGACCCTGGTATGCCGGGATGAGACATTGCTGGGGGGCTGTGGCACCAGGACATGGGGCTGGCACCCTGGGAGCAGCGTGGAAAATGCAACACACAGCTGTGTCTGTCCCCACGTGTCACCTCTGTGACCTCCCCGAGGGGCTCCTGGTGCTGTGGGATGTCCCCAGGGTGAGCCCGTACTTGACTCACCCTTTTTGCTGCCTGTGGCATCCTCGGTACCCAAATGGCTGCAGAGAGGAGGGTCCCTGTGTCACCCCCTGTGCCACCCCAGCACCCTCGGGGAGCAGCGGCCACCGGGGGGGTGACACAGCCCGGTGAGGCTGTTAACGGGGGTCACCGAATCCCCCCGGCTGGGGCTGTGCAGAGGGGCCCTTTCCCATTCCCAAATCCCGGGTTTTCCCTCCTCGTCCCGCGGGTCCCCAACACCCCTGTAGGTGTCACCCGCGCTGCTTCTCCCGCTCCGCGGCGGCCGCGCCGGGACGGCCCCGTCGCTTCCCTTCCCCTTCCCTTTCCCGGCCCCGGCCCCCCCCGGGCTCCGCCGGACACCAAAGACCCTGCCCGGGCCGGGGGCACCACCCGAGCCCCCTCTTGCTGTGCGGAGCCCTGGCCCCCCATCCTGCCAAAGCAGCTGCGAGGCTGGAGGCACCGTGGGTTCTCCCCACCTACTTTATTTCATCCTCTTTTTTCTTTTTCCCTTTTTTCTTCTTTCCCCCTTTTTTCTCCTTTTCGTTTTTCTTTTTTCCTGTTTTCTTTTTTCTTTGTTCCCCCTTTATATTTTTTCCTTCCTTTTTCTTTATTCCCCCATTTTTCCTCTTTTTCCCTTTTTCCTTTTTTGTTTTTCATCTTTTCTCTTTTGACTCTTTCTCCATTTTTTCCCCATTTTTTCCTTTCTTTCCCTCTAGTTTTTTAAGTTATTGTAGTAACAAGTTTACAGCTGTCAGGGGGGTGTTTTTGGGGTGGCATCACCTGTTGCTGCTTTAGTTGTACGAAGGAGCGGGAGGGCTGGACAGGCTGGACATTGGGGTGCAGCCCCTGCCCCCTCCCTGCTGCCCAGCCAAGGGTCACCCTCTGCAGGGAATGAATGACCTCCCTCCATCCAGGAGCTGGGGATTTGGGGTTGGCATCCCCTGGTGGGGGTTCTTGTGCCAGCACTCAGCGTTCAGACCCCCTCACTGTTGGAAGGAGGTTGCAGGAGCTGATCCTCTTCTTTGCCCTTCCTGGTCCTTTTCCCTCACCTTCCTCCTGCTTTTTAGTTTTTTGGCAGCTTTGCACCCTGGATTCTGCATCAATCCCAGGTGGCCCTGGCACCCTGGTCTCACTGAGCCCTCCAGGGCTGCTTTCTGGGAGTGTGATGGGTTTTTTTTAAGCTTTTCCAGAGGTACAGACACCCCTGAGATGCCTCCCAGAGCCTCCAGATCCCCACAGGGTCAGCCAAAATCCCTGTGTGCCATCATCACCCCCAGGCCCTGTGAGGAAAACCTGGCACCTTCCCCTCTGTGCTGAGTATTCCCAGAGGTTTTCAGCTGCCATCCCAGCTCCCAAGAACTCTCTCTATATTATATATATATAAATAAATATATAACTATAAAGGAGTTTTTTTCTTTAAACTCATGCACAGATTTGGAAAGTCCTGTGGCTCCAGGTGATGCCTCTTTCCCGGGAATCCTGGTGGGTGATTTCAGGGGAGATGTGCCCGGTTTGATACTCAGGGGTAGATTTAATTCATCCTCTTACCCCCCACCCAGCCTGGCCTCCTCTGCAGGGTCCCACCTGAACCAGGTACTGTGTCCCTCCACCTCGCTGCCCCCACCCCTCTCACCCCTCTGGTTGATTTTTTGCTGGTTTGAATTTTCCTGATTTCTGTGTGTCTTACCTCAAACACAAACCGGGGGGAGGATCAAGGACCAAACGCAACGTGTGGCAGAATTGTATGTCTGTATATATTGAGATATATATATTCTGGGTTTAAACCTACCAACAGAAATTGCTCTTTTGGGATTTTTCTGTATTTTTGTGTTTTATTTCCTGTTTTTGCCCAGCCCAGGGCACTTCTGTGAGGGGAAGCTGTGGGCACCTCTCTGTACGTAAAGGCATTTTTCTGGTATCTCCCACTGAAGGAATTACTTATTTTTCCATGTGTTTTTTTTTTCAATGACTTCTTCCCCAAATAGCTCGAATAGGTACCCAGGGGAGGGGGTCAGAAACCAGTGCTGGAAGGGAGGGGGTGCTGGTGGCACTGGGGGCTGCTGGGGAGGCTGGTGGGGGCGGAGGGAGAGCAGCAGCTGAACCTGCGTTGAACCAAAGGGTTTCTTTGCTTTGTTTACAGCCCTGGCCAGCCTCACGCCCCCGAGGCTCTCCCTGGGTCTACGTTTTTGTCCTGGAAGTGTTGGGGAAGGTCGGGACAGGCCAGAGCCAGGGGCTGGGGGACCCTCCACCCCTGGCAGTGCCCGTGGTGGCCCCGGGGAAGCGCGTGGCTTGGGGACATCCCACCCCCGGCTGCTCCGGGAAGCGCCAGCCCTGCCACAGCCTTTTCCTGTTTTTCCCCGTTTTTCCCATCCTCTCTGGCGCTGGGTGGGAAGGTGATGCTGGGGAGGTGGGCCGAGGGGCCGGAGGGTGGGCGGGGGGCGGGTGTGTACAAAGTGACCCTTCGCTGCCTCCCTCCCTCCTCGCGCTGTACAAAGGAACTGGCCTGGCTGTGTATTTGTACTCTGAGCTCCGTGTGTCTGCCTGGGCAGACGGTAAACCCTTGTACAGTAGGTCTAGCTGCATGTAATCTGTATGGACAATGGCATTATAAAATGCAATAAAAGAAATTACCTATCGTGCTTTCTGGGGGTTATTGCTTTAAAAAATGGGCATTTTTACAATGTCATTGAGGTTGGAAAAGACCCCCAAAATCATTGAGTCCAACCTGTGACCAATCACTGAGTGCCATGTCCAGTCATTCCTTGAACACGTCCAGGGATTGTGACTTCACCACATTCCTGCCCAGCCCCTTCCAATGCCTGAAGAAATTCTCCCTGCAAATCCCTGTAGACTCTTCAGCAGAGGGAGTGATGGCCAGCCTGGGAGGCAGAGGGGAGAGAAGTGACCTCTTCTATTCTGTCAGTGCTTGGATAACTTGTGGGGCTACAACAGCCCTGGGTGTTTGGGTCCCTAAACTCTCTCTCCCAGCTTGCTCCTTTGAGCACCACCACATGAACTGGGGGAACTGGGGGAAATCCTGTTTCTCTGACAGGCTCGCCCCAGTTGGGATTGGAGAGGTTCATTTGAAATCTCAGTGCTTGTTGGGGCTCCAAAGGCAGGGCCAGGTTTGCAGCCTCAATATCTGCCCCTTAAAAACAAACAAACAAAGAGTGATGTTTTGGCACTTCCCTTGGGGAATCAACTTCCCAGGACATCAAGGCTTCACCATCAGGAACTTCGGGTCATTGCCTTATTTTTTCCCTCAGTCTGAGTCCCAGCCAGAGCTGCAGCAGCAGAGAGGGGATGGGAATGAGGTTCCAGATTGCAGCCTGCTCAGAGCCCCCCGAAATGGCTGCTCCCATCTGTGAGCAGCCCCTGCCAATATTAACAGACTGTTACATCCCCTTTCCCTCCGCCGCTCCCTCCCCGCCAAACTCACTTAATCTTTTTTCCAGTGGCCCCTTTCCAGGGCTCTGAGCTGGGTCCAACTCACTGGTGGCTTCCTGGGGTGTGCTGAACGTGCCTCTGCGGCGCCTCACCACCCACCTGGGGGGCTGAGCCAGCGCCCATGGGTGCCCCAGCATTAGGGGGCTGGTGTCCCTGTCCCCCCACGTTGTCCTTGTCCCCACCGGCTCTGCAGCTCCCTGGGGAGGGCACAGGAGCATCACTGGGGGGACCATCTGGCTCTGATCGATTTAACACTTGGAGCTTTTAACTTTTAAAATAGAACTTTTTCCCTTTTTTTTTCTGACATGAAAGTTTTGCTGGTTTGATTGCTAAACCAGTGTGTGGATGGGGGGAGAGACTGGGACCAGTCAACCCCTCCCCTCAGCTCCTGGTGCAGAGCAACTCCATGCACCCAGAAAACGCTGGCAGGAGGCACCCACCCTTCTCCTCCTCTTCCCTCCTGGTGCTCCAGAGCTGCATCCACATGGATAACACCCTTCTCTCCAGCCAGCTCGATGCTTTGCTCCAAATCCATGGGATTTTCACACACCCCTGGAGCACAACTCGGGGGGAGTCTCTGCCTTGAATGCACAGAGCCATCACAGCTTCCAAATAACTCAAGAGAGCCAAAAAAAAAGGAGGGAGAGCTTCAGGTTGCTAGTTTTTTGTTTTTAAATGAGCATTAAGAAATTCGAATATTGGGGACAGGAGGGAAGTGGGTGGGAGTGCACCATGTCCTGCCCACAGGCAGATCCGGCTGCCTGCAGTGCTTGGGGGTGTTGGGGCCCCAGAGCGGCTCCAGCCGGGGGAGCTTTGCTGGCCCTGCCCAGGAACACACTCAGCATGAGCCCCCAGGCACCTGAGGGGCACCTCCCCATCCCTGGCTGTACCAAACCCTCCTCAAGGCTCTTCTTCCCTCCCTGCAATGCTCAGCGATGCTCAGTCCGTGGCTGGGATGTGGCCCTGTCACCCCACAGCCCCTGGGCCCACTGAGACCCCAAGCTGTGGTCCCCAGTGGTCCCCAGGGTGAGTGGCAGTGAGGGGCTGCCCCAGAGTGCACATCACCCACCCTGTGCCTCTGCCCCCAGTCCCAGCACCTGCCCACGGCCCCCCAGGACAGAGTGTGGCACAGAGGGGGTGGAGGAAGTCTTTAATTTTTCCATCTTCCAAAGATGAATGTTCATGGGGCCCCTCTTTTTTTTTTTTTTTAATTAAATGTCCATTTCCTTCTTTTTTTTCTTTTTTTATTATTTACAGAAATAGCTCGTGACTCATCAAAATCTTTCAGCAGCAACTGTAAAACAGTGGGGTCATTCACTGCGAACCCAGCGAGGCAGGCAGAGCCTCCTCCCCCACCCGAGGGTTTGAGGAGCTTATTTTGTTTAGAGACTCTGTGTGTGCACAGGGACGGTAATTCTGCTGCCCAGAGCGGGGGGATGGCTCAGACCCCGAGCAAACACGGCCGGGCTGCAGAGCCCAGCCCTGAGCCGGGACCAGCCCCGGCCGCGGCGCGTTCAGCGCTCGCTGCGGCTCCGGGGGTGCTGCATTCCTTGTGTTCGCATCACACGCGTTTTCTCTTATTTATTTATTTTATTTTCAAAGGGTTCGCCGAGGGATAGATGCCGGGAATGTTGCAAAACCCTCTTTGAACTGGAACGACGAGGCTTTAGTGCTAAATCCTCGCCGGAGACGGGAAGGTCAAAGAGGTTCAAATATCCACCACCCTCCAGTCTGGGGGATGGGGAGCTACGGAGTGCTGGGGACCCTCAGGCCCGGGGCAATGGGGCACAGACCCGGGGGTGATGGGGCACAGACCCGGGGGTGATGGGGCACAGACCTGGGGGCGATGGGGCACAGACCTGGGGGTGATGGGGCACAGACCCGGGGGTGATGGGGCACAGACCCGGGGGTGATGGGTACTGAGCCAGGGGCCATGGGGTGCAGACCTGGGGGTGATGGGTGCAGACCTGGGGGAGATGGGGCAGAGACCTGGGGGTGATGGGGCACAGACCCAGGGGCGATGGGGCACAGACCCGGGGGCGATGGGGCACAGAGTTGAGGGTGATGGGGCACAGATTTGGGGGCGATGGGGCACAGACTTGAGGGTGATGGGGCACAGACCTGGGGCCATGGGGTGCAGTCTCCACCCCCCTCCTCGAGGCGCAGCCGGGAGCTGGGAGGGCTCGGGTGGATTTACTTTGGCAGCGGCAGCGCCGGGAGCGGAGTTGGACGCCAGAGTTGGTGAATGTGGGTCAGTGCAGTCACACACCTACAGAAATGGCCTTGTTTTCCAAACCCCAGCCAGCTCCCACAGCGTTCCTCGGAGCGCAGCCGGCCCGGGCGCAGCACAGGATCAGTCTGGGTGGAATCACTGTGGGGTTAAGGTGGACACCACAGGGTGCCCCCAGCCCCTCTCCCCACCCATCCCAGCCCCCTGCTCAAGCTGCTCGAGGGGAATTGTCTTTAGAGGGGGGGATACTTTGGGGCAAAAAGCTTTTGGTTTTGAGGAAAACGCTCGTCAGGGTTATGGCAGCAGAAAGCTGCTGGCACCATCACGGTGTGCCAGATGGGTGGTGAGTGAGAGGAGGGTGCAGACTAGTTTTGCAAGGTTGGATCCTGCCCTCGGCTTCGCTGTGATCCCTGGCACTGGGAGGGGAAGCCGTGCTGCACCAGCACCAGCAGGGCCAAGGGGAGCACAGCACCATGGCCCCTGTGTTGCTGTGGCGAAAGTCCTGCAGCTCTCTGGCCCCCAAACCCCTACAAACAACTTTCCTGCATGGCACAACTCCCACTGCACAGGGGGAAGCTCCCGGACCACCAAAGTTGTGACTCAGTTTCCCAATTACTCTGATTTTTTCCTGGGTTATCAGGCAGAGCAGTCAGCGCAGAGGAAGAGGGATGTTAATTCCCACCCAGCCGTGCAGCCTCACGGCCCGAGCTGGGCACGTGGCATCTCCATTTCCAGCCCCGCCCTTCCCCAGGCAGAGCATCCCCTGCCCGGGCTGGGATCCTCCACCTCCCCCCAGCTCCGGCAGCCCCAGCGCCCCTGGGCCCTTCTCACACCGAACTCCTTTGTCCGGCGGGGCCGCGTCCCCCGGGGCTGCCCAGGGGAGCGAGGGCGTGTCCGCCCGGCAGGCCGGGGTGTCTGGGCAGGTAAACAGCGAGGAATGTGCGGCGGCAGCGCGTGGGGCTGCTGTGGTGCCGGGGTGAGCCTGGCGTGACTCAGCCCTGGTGCGGGCACACCCCAGGGCCCTGCCCGCCCGCAGCATGGCCAGCTCCTCAGGAACGCTGGGAAAGCTGGCAGGGTCCTGCTGCACAGCCGTGCCAGGTGAGGGCACTGCCCCAGCCCCAGCCCCAGCCCCCGCTCCGCTGGGATGGCCAGTGCCGGGGTGGTTTTCCCAGGGCTGGGGAGTCTCAGTGTCACTGGATGCTTCACTCCCAGTGATAGCACACAGAGAAGGCTCTCGGCCTTCAGGATGGAACTTTTGGAACGGTCCTGAGCAGTCGGATCCCTGCAGTCCTGCTTTGTGCCCCAGGCTGCCTCATTCCCACTTCCCGACCCACTTCCTTTCCATGTGGCCGCAGCGGTGACGTCTCAGCGCCTTCCCCTTGTCCCTCACCCCACTAAATGTTGCACCAGAGCGCTGGTGACAGCCCCGATGGCAGCGGGGTTGTGGCACCACCGGCCCGGAGGGAACAGGGATGTCACCAGGGCTGTCCCCTGGGTTCAGCCCTGCTCTGGGAACCGGCGCCGAAGCTCTGCATTGCAAAACCCGGTTACTGCCCAGACTCCAGAGTGTCCGGGAAGGGGTGGCCGAGGGCAGGGCTGGCTGGCAGTGACCCCTGCAGGGAGGGCAGGGGGGCAGCGCCCAGTGCTGTGGGCTGGTCCAGCCCCAGGATCACGCTCCAGGCTCCAGCCCAGCCCGTGGCCATCCAGCCTCTCTCTGTTGTGCTTTGCAACGCTGGGCTGTTAAACACAGAAAAACACAGCAGGGGATAAAAAAAAACAACTTTGCAAACGGCCCGTCGAGTCCTACATGACGCTCAGCACGGGGACGAATCCTCGTGGGGCCCTGCAGGGACACGGTGCTGGAGCAAACAGTGAACTCTGGGCTGGCCCTCCTGGGATGTGCAGCTGCCGCTTGAACCTGCGTGTCACACCAGTCTCAGGGCAGCGATGCCGTCACCCCCAATCCCAGCAGCTCCAGGCATTGCCCCGAGGGGCTGAACCTCATTTTCCAGTTGGGGAAACTGAGGCAGGGAGGGGTGGGGGAGGCAGAGGCGTTCCCTGGACACGACGTGGACTCAGGGACAAAAGCTCCCTCTTTGCTTCCCTGCCTGGGGGAAAGTGGATGAGCTGGAGCACATCCAAGAGACCTGAGCACCCACCCGAGGGCCCCGAGCACAGCTAAGCCCCACTCCTGCCCCCGCAGTTTCTTTGGGGGAGCCAGTCCCGAGCCGAGAACGCGGCACAGCTGTGACATCCCAAATCCAAGGCTGGCCCAGGGAGCCACCACCTCTGCCAGCCCCGCGCCTCTCCCCTCCCGGCTCCGCTCCAGCCTCCAGCAGAAGCTCCGGGAGCGCTGCGGGCTCGGGCGGCCGCGTGTTTGCGCTCCCAGCTTTATAGTTTTTTTCCTTTTTTTTTGTTTAATTTTATTTTTTTAAGGGATTGGGAAAGAAAAAAAAAAGGCAGAAGCCCAGCCCAGAGGCAGCCCCGCGCCCCGGCCGGCCCATCGCCGG
>JAWWEV010000077.1:3476793-3530423 GCA_035583235.1 Hafferia zeledoni | reverse complement strand
CCTGCCGCCTGGTCGGGGCGGTCCGGCCCGGGGGAGGGGCGGGCGGGGGGTGAGGGGTTGCGGGGCGGGGGGGACACGCGTGGGGGGACACGGGGGGGGCGGCGTGAGGGGCATGGGTGGGGAAGTGGGGGGCGCGGCTGGAGAGTGGCTCTGTATGTGGGTGTGTGATTGTGCACGAGGGCGAGGGGTGAGTTCACGGGGTGTGATTGTGCACGATGCGGGCTGTGAGTTCACGGTGTGTGTGTGTGTGTGATTTCACGCGGAGTGGAGGTGTGGGCGCGGGTGGGGGGTGTGCAGGGCTCCGAGGGTGCGCGGCTGGGGAGTGTATAAATATATCCGTGTGTGTGTGTGTTGTGTACAGGGCTGGGGGGCACGGGTGGGGGTGGGTCTGCACAGCACCAGGGATGTGGGGCTGGGGGCTGGGTGTGTGGGGAGGTGTGCGACTTTATGGGGGTGTGCAAGGTCTGGGGGTGTGGGTGCCCGGCTGGGGGGTGCCCAAAGGGGCTGCATTGCTGGAGATGGTGTGTGCATGGAAGAGGGGAGGGGGTGTGTGCGGGCCTGGGAAGGGGTGTGTAAGCACGTTTGCTGGCGGGACAGTGGATGGTCGGGGGTGTGTGTGAGTGTGCACAGTTGTGCACAGCTGAGCCTGTGCTGGTGCCCCCACGATGCGCTCATGTGGAGTCTGTGCGAGCGCAGCAGCTGCCGGGACCCCGCGGGGACCGCAGCGCAAACTCTCCAGCAGTTCCTGTAACGGGGCCAAGCGCAGGGAGCGAGTCAGACCCCCCGAGGGATGGGTGGAGGGGCCGGGGGCCGCTCTGCACGGTGGGATGCAGGAGGCAAGATCAGGCCGTGGAGAAGGGGATGGAAAATTTTGGAGTCTCCTCGCTTTTTCCATGGGGCAGAGCTGAGCCCCCGGAGCCCCTCCGGGCAGTGCGGTGGCTGTGCCCGGGTCAGTGCCCTGCGCTGCTCAGTCCCTGCCAAGGTTCACGTGCGGAAACGGCATTAAAAGTCGCAATGAGAGACAGAAAAACTCCAAAGCAGGAGGCTGGTGGCGATGGTGGGACACACCGCGGTGTGTCTGTCCGGCCAGCCAGACACAAAAGGGGCCAATCCGTCCCGGGAGCGGCTCCGGCTGCGGCTGCGGGGCCGAGGGAGCACCGGCCTCGGCAATGCACAGGATCCAGCACAGCTGGATCGGTCCCGTGTTGGCTTTGGCCCGGAGCGTGGCTGGGCCCAAGTTTTGGAGAATACATCCTCTTGTTCTCTTCCCCCTGCTCTTCCAGCTGGATGCCGCAGGCTCCGCTCCCGGCTGAGCTCTTTGCTGCTCTGAGCTGCAGCTCCCGGGGCCCCGGCAGCTGCAGGGGCTCTGTGGGACTGATTGCCCTGGGTTTCCTTCCACTCACTTTCCTCTCCAGGTGGGAAATGGTGAACTGGTAAGGCTCTGCATGGGAACTTGCCTCCAGCCTGGGTAGGGAGGAGTGCTGTGCACACCTCCTATGCCATCAGCTGGGGGGTATTTTAAAAAGTGGTTTAAGAATCTGTTTAATGTATTGGAAAAATGGCTTTGGAGCTTTTCCGCATTCCCTGTGGCTGCCCAGGAGTGTGTGTAGGGAGAGTGTGGTTCAGCTCCCAGATGTACTGGTGTCCTGAGCAGGAGCAGTGGGACCCAGATAAGGTGCCTGGGGCATCCATGAGTGCCTGATTTGGTGTGCCCATGTTGGAGGGGTGTCATCTTCATCCCAGGCCAGCCCTTAACCTCCCCTCCTGTTCCTCAGCTCCTCTGGAGAGGAGTGTGAACATGGTGTGTGAACTTGAGCAGAGCTGGACCAACTTTGCCTCTTTTAGATCCTGCTTTTGGAGCGTGGGGAGGGAAAGGGGGTCTCCAAGATGCCCTTGATTTCCATCTGCCCAGACTCCAAGGGCTAAATTTCATCCCAAGAGAATATCCCTGTCCTGCCTCAGAGAGCAGCTCTGTGGTTGCACATCTTGAATCCTTGCTCACACCACTCCTTTCTCTCTCTCTCTCTGTTTTGGGGGGATGAGTGGCCAGACCCTTTTGCTGCCTGTGCTGTTCAGCCCCGTGACATTTTGGGTGCAGAGCCCTGATCCCTTGGGCAGCGGCCAGAGACTGTCACACACCACTGAGCCTGGGAATTTTGTCTCCATTCGTTTTCTGAAGCTTTGCAAACTGGACCAGCTCAACCTCAGGGCTCTGGAGCAAACAGGGAACCTGAGGTGGCTGGAGCAGTTTGGCCCAGGTTAGTGCGTGATGGGCAGGTCGGGTTGGTTTTGCTGGGCTTGCTGCTATTTCCCAGCCTGAGAAGAAACTTATTTCCCCCTGTTTGTTCCTTGGCATCTGTGGAGATGGGCAGGGTGCCATCCCAGCCTCCTCCCACCCGGGAGGGATGGGGACATGGCAAACCAAAGCCTCAAAATAGCCACAGGTAGTTTGCAGAGGAGCCGTGAGAGAAGAGGCGACTGTCTGCCTGGAGGGGATGCAGGGTCACTGTTTTTCAGAGGAATTAGCAGAAAACAGGAGAAAAACAGAAAGATTTTTGGCTTATGAGATCATCTTTATCCTTCCTTCATGAGGAGGAAGAGGAGGGAGAGCAGGAACAGCAGGAGAGGATCTTTTCTCAAAGGGAGCAAACCCTTGAAAGATGGTCAAGACAAATTCATCTCCAGAAGCAAAACCTGTGCCATAGTTTTGACTCTGCTCATTCCCACTTCCCTTCCTTCCCTTCCCAACAGGACATCTGTGTGGGACCACCCCCTGCCCGCTCCACATCCCCCTTCATGTCCCCTCTCGGTGCCTGTGTCCCAGCTTGGCTCTGGCAGCTCTGAGTGCCTTTGCTCAGAGCCAGGCAGGGTCGGGACACTCGCACGCACTTTTTTCCCTTTAATTCTTTCTGCCTGTTCCCAAGGATTTTGCCCCGAGGTGTAACAGGAGGCTGAAAGCTGTTGCGTGCTCAGCCCTAATAATGCGGCATTCAGAGCCCAAATCCCGGGGCGTGGTGCCTGCACAGGGTCTGTGTCTGCCTCGGGGGGCTGAGCCCCCACGGCTGCCCCGAGCGGGGGGTGCTGGGCATCAGCTGGTGCCACCAGCACTCGGGTACCCGTTACTGGGACTGTCCTGCACTGGGACCGGGGTAGGAACAAGGGGAACCCCTTCCAAGATCAGAATAAAAGGATCTTTTCTTGTCTTAGCACAGATTTAAATGCAGAATTGCAGAGTTGCACACAGACACCTTCAAGGTGCAAAGAACTCCCCAAAAAAGTCCTAAAAGAACCAAAATGTTTGGGGTTTTTTTTTACCCCAGATCTTTTGCACCCAAAGATCAGTTTCTGGTTTTCTTTCAAAGTTTCTTGTCAGTTTATGAAAATGCTTTGTTTGTGTTTTTTCTTTGAACAACAGTGAAACTCCGCAAAAAAACCCCAAAACACAACCAAACAAAAACCCGAAACAAAAACCCCAAACCCCAAAGAAAAAAGGCAGATTCTTGGCTTTTCTCAGTGTTTCTGGGTTGGAGCAAAGCAAAGCCAGCCCCGGGCTGTGCCGGCCCAGGGTCCTGCTCCCGCTCCAGCTCCTGATTGAATTTCCTTGGAAAGCGCCGGCTCAAGCCGAGGCGTTGCAGAAACCCAAACTCTCCTCTGGGCGTTTGTTGCAGTTCGGGGGATGTTTCCCAGCACTCGGCCTTGCCCGGCCGTGCCCGGCACAGCCTCCTGTGGGATGGGCACCAGCAGCGCCCTGGGAGGAGCCACATCGGTCCCTCCCGCTCCGGCAGCCCCTTCCCAAGTGCCCCCACAGGGTGCTGGGTTGGACCAGTGGAAATGAGCTCTCACATCGCAGCAGCAAATGGGGTAGTTGGGATTTTTTCCCCCAAATCCCAGACTTCAGGCTTTACCCACTGCATGCACCCTCACCCAGCTCTGAGCTTCAGCCACCTTTGGCTGCTTCCTGGGGTTCCAGGGGGAGTTGCACCCGATGGCTCCATCCTTGGGCAGCTGCTGTGCCCAAACTGTGCCCTGACCTTGGCAGAAGGGCTTGTTTCCCCCTCACCCTGGTCTTTGGAAGCTGCTTTGGGGTCTGTGCCTTGGAGAAATCCCAGCACAGGGACAATGAACATCTGTGGGAAGTTGAGCACCAGGACTGTGAAGGTTTGGGCTCCATCTCCGTGGGATGTTTCTTTGGGCAAATCCCATTTATGTGGCTCAGTTTCCCTGCCAGGCTGAGCAGTGCCAGGGTTGTTTCCCAGCCACTCAGAGCTGCAGCTGCACCCCTGGAAAATACCTGGAGCTCAGGTAACGTGTGATGGGTCCTGGATTAAAGCCAGGGATGAAAGGGGCTGCATAAATGCAGATTATTATCCTTGTTAATAATGATGTCCACCAGCTCCCATTGATCTGCTTCTCAATTAACTTTTTTTAAGGACCCTTAACAGGTTGGAAAGACACAAATTTTCCCTGGCAGGACCTGAGCTGGTTTAACCCCGTAAGGTTATGCAATTACTGGACTGGCTTGGTCCTTAATTACTCTCTCCATAATTTTCCCTCGCTCTGTAATTCCCAGAATCTCCCTGAATGTGACAGGCATTGCCTCAGCTGCTTTCCAGGCTCCAGGGATAATTGGTTTTCCTTAAGGACACCCAGGAATTCACAGGATTTCCTCCTGCATCCTTCCTCCATGCCAGGCTCCCATGGCATGGGGGGTGCCCATCCTGCCCCTGGGGGCACCGAGCTGGCACAGTGCTCCTCAAACTCAGGGCAAGCTGACTCTACCCCAGGCTGTTGGAGGTGGGTTTGCCACCATTTCCATCACTCCTTCACTCCAGGTTGAGTTTGGGATGTTTTGTGTTGCTCTTTGGATGAGGCAGAGCCCAGGCCTGATGGTGGGAGAGGAAAAGGAAAAAGAAACCTGGTCCTGCTGGTCTGGTTTGTGTCCTGGGAAGTTGTGCTGTCCCTGGTCTGCAGTTCAGGCTTAGGGATTCCTTCTTCCCTTGCAGCTCCAGTCCCAAATGCTGCCTTAATATATATAAAATATATATGTTAAATCTATTCTTGCTGCATAAGGAATGGTTCCTCCCCATCCCTGCAGTGACAGAGGGGCTTCTTGCTGGGATTTTGCTTTTAATCTTTCCTGAAATCCCTTCTTGAGGGTCATCCCCACCACCCAGTTCTTGAGTAGGGGCAATTCTTGCATGAATTTGGTTTTAGCCTAATTGGCAGGAGCTGGTTGGACCAGTGAGGACCTTTGGGTGATGGAATTTGTGGAGACATCTTGGCACAGGGTCTGGGTCCAAACTTGATTTTGTCACCGAGGTCAAACTCTGCACATGGATGGACTGGATGGACCCTGGTCTTGGCCTGTCTGGCCCAAAATTCCTCCCTTCCTACCCACCCAAAGGCTATAAATAACAGATAACAACAACATCCAGGCTGCTGAGCTATTTGGGGTTTTGTGGGTTCTTCTGCTTTGTTTTGCTTTTTTGCATTTAGGAAGTAACTTCTCACAGAAACCACTGTTGGGTTTTTTTTTTGACCGAATTCCTGATTGTCCCAGAACTGAACTGTTTATCCAAAGCATTGCCCAGGTGAGCAGAGAACCCCTGGGGCAAAGGCTTTCTGGGAAGGAAGCAAAGGTGTGCTGGGTCTGTCCTGGCCGTGCTGCAGGACTCTGGGCATCTCTCTCCTTCCCCTCCCACCCTCCTTTTCCTTTCCCTGAATATCACAGAACCTGAGAAGGCTTCAGTGCATTAATTTCAGACTGAATGTAAATAAGCCATTTGGATTTTTCCCAGTAGAGCAAACTTTCAAACCAGAATTTTGCTTTCCTCTCCTCCAGCCTGGCTCGTGGGATTGGAAGGATTTGCTTCAGTGCTGTCTCTTCTGCACTTGAAACCACTTAATCATGCTCTAAAATACCCCTGGAATAGGTCAGAGAGGCACCTGATTGGGCCAGGCAGCGCCTCCGGAAAACCAGGAGAGATTACACGCTCATTTTATCTGCATAAAAGAGATTAGAAAGCTCCCAAACCAAACACTGCTGTGTGTTGTTCATGGCAAATGCCTCCCTAGACCATCTCTGTGTGTCTGCCCAACACTGCCTGGTCCCTGGCCAGCCATTCCCAGGGGATTACAGGGAGACAGAGGGGGGACAGGAGGCTCTCCGGGGCATCTCCTGCTGGCAGGAGTTGAATCCCAGGGCGCTGGGTTTGGATGCTCCTCAAGAGCTCAGATGTGGATCCAGATGTGCTGAGACCCTTCTCCCTCCCTTTGGGTTAACACCACCTCAGGCAAACATCTGCCTTGCCAAAGAGGTGGGATTTGCACCCAGGATCCCCAGCCTGGTTTTAGCTCCGTGTTTTGGAGGCATTTTCCTTCCCGTGCTGTGTCTCTGGCACTGGGCAGTGGGGATGGGGAAAGTGCCACCCTGGGGATGTGCCCATCCATCTCCTACCTCCAGACTTCTTCCCTTGGAGCCAAAGGCACTTGGGAGGAAGAGGGACAGATAAATGAGACCCCAGGAGGTGGGAAAACCATCAGCTACAGCTCAGGAACACAGTCAGGAACCATGGGACAACCTGAGGGGTTTGACCCAAACCCACAGCTCCGGCTTTGTGTCTTCCCACATCCTCTGAGCCTTCTCAGCTGAGGGTCTGGGCCCCACAACCAGCTGGGAGAGGGGAATCCACAGGTCTCTGGGAGCTGCAGGATGCTGTGGCAGCGCTGCCTGTGGTGTGGCTCATGTTTGCTCTGCCCCATCCTGGCTCCCCCCAGCTGCTGGCACGATGCTCTTGTCTTTTGTTTGTCCAGCTCTTTGGGAATGGTCACCTCAGTCCTGCAAGCTCATCAGGAACTCAGTGTGCTTCCTGCTCAAAGCACAGAGCACTTTTCCCCCGTTCAGAACCACAGGGGTGGCCCCAGAAGCTCCTGCAAACACTGGTCATGTGGGGCATGTCCTGCAGCCACGGCCCCCAGAGGGAGGTTTGTCCTTTGGACTTTGCAGGAATGGTCCAAGACACTGAGTTACAGCAATGAAATCTTCCTTTACATCTTTCCTCTCCTCCCTCCTCTTTTCTCACCCTCTTGATGGACTTTGGAGCTCACTGTTGTCTCGGGGCTTTCACAATGGGTGGACTTGGACTTTGGAAATGGGGAGAATATTCAGAAAACCAGATCCATGTTCGTGTCCTGGGCTTGGCAACCAGGAGGTAAAAAAGCAGTTCCATGTCTATCACTTCCCAATCTTTTGCACCTTAGGGCAGTGCTGTGATTTATTGAAGCTGGGCTTATTATTTTTAAATGCCTTATTACCTCTGTTCCCATGAACAAGAAACCTTCACATCTCTCCTTTTTTTTGTACTAAAGGTGGTGCAGAATGGGGGAGTGGAGACCCAGACTCTCAGCCTGGGCTGTGATGAGCATTTACCCCTCCCAGGAAGGGTCTGGGGATGCAGCTGCTTTGGGGGTGCAGATGAGGAAAGGGATGGATGTCCCATCCCAAGGGCCATCTCTCCTTAGGGCTGTGCCCAGGCTTGTGGTTGGTTTTAAACCTGATGGATTTAGATCACCCCTGGTCTTTCCCTGGTGGCAGCAGGGGAAGGAAGGGGCCAGTCCTACACACTTGTGGGTAGATGAGAGCCTGCTCCCTCTTCACCTCCCTGTTTTGCCCTGGGCTTTCCACAGACATGGGAATGACTTTCCTCCTGTCTGGGATTCACGTGCCATGCAAAATTCAGCTGGAGCTGCTCCATTTCCCTCACTGAGCCCCAAAATTGCCTCACCCACGAGAGCTGTGAGCAGGGGAAACTGAGGCAGTTGGATGAGTGTGTGGGGTGTTGTGGAGCATCACTCCAGACTGGCTGCAGCCCCTCTGCAGCCTGTCCAGGGTCCTGCTGACCTCGGGGTGCAGAGGAAGCCCCCCCTTCATTGTTATACTCTTGATTACCCAAGCAAGGTCTGACCCCCTTCCTGCCCACAGAGGACCCTCGTTATATCGTGGATAATGAAGTGTCCCAGGTCTCTCTCCCCCTGCTCCCCGCCCTTGCCTGCCTGTGTGGGACCTCTTGTTATAGCCAGGGAAATTATGGGTCTCTGCTCTCCCTCCCTTTGCCCAGGCTATAATTTAGTTTTATATAAAGTGCGGTCCAGCCCCTGTTGTGCAAGTGGTTGCTATTCTGGGGGATGGGGACAGGGATGGGGACAGGGATGGGGCAGTGCTGGGTGGGGGAGTGTAAGATTGCTCTGTGGACACCCCACATTTCCTCTGGACACCCCACATGCCCCATGGAAACCCCCCATGGGGGTGCATTGAGCTCCCAGCCTGCAGAGCTGAAGGTGGTTGTGCCTTCTGGGTTTCTGCAAGGGTGTGTGTGGCATCAGAATTTATCCCGTGGGGAACAACTCATCTCCTTTCGGGTTTTACTCGCCCCATCGAGGCGTCCTGTGGCGGCTGCTCCGGTCCCAGAGTGCAGGAGGACGAGGGGAGGTGGTAACTGGCTCCCACAGTGGCCCTTTCATGGGAAGGGGGATGAAAAATCCAGCTTGAACCGCTGAGTGTAACCAGATCCCTTGGCTTTTTGGAGAAGGAATGTGGGACCTCAGGAGGGGTTTTGGGACGGTGCTGTGGAGCTGCTGGTGCTGCAGTGGGGTGAGCAGCTGTGCAGTGGTGCAGCCCTGATGCCCATCCCGAGCTGCCCCAAATCCCTTGTGGTTCTCCAGCTCTTCCCCCACGCTGTGTGCAATGGGGGCAGCTGGATTTGGCTTGGGAATCAGAGCCCAAACGCCCCGAGTGGCGCTGCCTGCAGTGTGTGGGGCCGTGCTGTGGGTCACTGTGCTTTGGGTGGCCCGGGGGACTCAGCTCCATCCCGTTTCTCTTGCAGAGCCTGGTGAGCCCCCGCGCCCCTCCCTGAGGCCGATTCCAGCGGCTCCATCGGCAGAGCCCCGACTGCCCGCCCACCCCGCGGGGCCGAAGAAGGAGAAACCCCTGGAAGATGAGGAGTCCCCCAAAGTCCTGACGAAGGGCCCCCAGGCCAAGCCCACAGGTGCTCCCAAAGCTGTGACATGTGAGTGTTTCCCTCCGTGGCACCACGTGCAGCTCCGGCCACCTCCAGGTGCCCGAGCCTTGGGCTGCTGCCACCTCATCAGGAGCGGGGCTCGTTAGGAGCAGGAGCAGAGGTGGGAACGTGTCTCCTCCTCACTTTGTTCCTCCCCACATCAAAGCAAAAGGCTTAAACTGAGCCTGAGTCACCTGGAGTGGGGAAAGTGAAGGGCGGCATCCAGGATGGCTCTTGTTGGCACCTCCTCATCTTTGGGCCCAGCTGGAGGCAGAGGAGGAGGAGGGTGGGCAGCTGGAGGAGCTCTCAGTGATTTTGGGGTCCTTTGAATGGTGGAGAAGAGGTCAGTGCCCAGGGGCAGGAGCTGGCTCTGTCTGCACCATCCCCCAAAGCCACGGAGGGAGGGAGCAGACCCAGGACAGAGCAGCTCCACGGGCACAGCCCTTTGCTGGAGCAAAGGGAGATGCCTCCCCTGGGATGGCTCTTGCCTTGATGAGTCCAGGGCAAGGGTGAGGCTGGTGCAAGGCCCAGCTGAGCCGGGCTGGGCTGTCTGCAGAGGAGCTGGTTT
Organism: Hafferia zeledoni; assembly: GCA_035583235.1. Lineage (NCBI taxonomy): Eukaryota > Metazoa > Chordata > Aves > Passeriformes > Thamnophilidae > Hafferia > Hafferia zeledoni. The sequence continues at coordinate 3,520,799 of JAWWEV010000077.1, read as the reverse complement.
TGCTGGAGCTGCTGGTGAAGCACCTCCCCAGCTCTGCTGCCACAGCCCTGCCATGAGAAACACCACCCGGAGGTGGGCACCGACGGGCCCTTGAGGCATTTCCCATTGCAGGGGTGGGAGGGCAGAGCTGGCAGAAGTGGGGGCCTGGGGGCCAGGCCCTCCTGGAGTCCCACTGTCCATCCTTCCCCTGACCCCCAGCCTGGATCCCAGGGTGTCACTGCCAGGCTGCCCCATGGACACAGCCAGCCCCTTCTGTTGGATGCAAGAGAGCAGCTTTCCCTTCCAAGGCGTGTAAAGTGGATGGATTCCACCCAGCAGGATGAGGGAGGGTGGGAATGGGGCTGCACACTCCAAGGGGCGGGCAGGAGGGGTGGGAAGGGCAGAAGGAGGCAGAATCCTGGCGCTCCTGACGTGGAGCGAGGAGAGCGCACGTTTCCTCCAGCAGAGTTTGAGCCCTTGAGAAGCATCTGGGAGCTGGGCTGGCTGCCCACAGACATTCTGCACGTCTGAGTCACACCACAGCCACTGCACCCTGCGGGCCCACGCAGCCCCCTCCCCAGCCCACCCCCTGGGCACCCCCATGGGCTGGGAGGGGCATGGCCACGCTCCCCCTGGGTGCTGGGAGCAGGGACCCCCCTCCCTGCCCTCTCCTCCCTGGGAAATGAGGTGCAGCTCCCTGCAGAGCTCTAGTATCCCTCACTTTGCAGCCCACTCCCCACAGTGCTGCTGCTGGGTGGGGGGGGGTCACCATCACCTGGGGGTGGGCAATTCCCTCTCTGGCAGTACCTGGGGAGCACAGTCAGGCCCCTCCGTGGGAAGGTGAAGGGGGTGACGGTGGCATTTCTGTGCCAGTGAGGAGGGATCAGGCAGAAGGGGCTGTCAGGAGAGGGGTCATACCCTTGTCAAGCAGTGCCAGGATTGGACCCCCCAAGGCTCAGCACTGGTGCTTCTGTCCATCCCTGTTCTGGCAGTTGGGAATGGTGGGATTGTGGGTTTGGAGCTCTGGGTGTTTGAGTTTCAGGAGGGAGCAGCAAACCCAGGTGGCCACGACACTGAGTTTGTCTGAGCCCTGTTGGTGCCTTGGAGAGGGTCCCAGCAGGATGACCCACTGTGGGCTGGGCATCACTCCTGTGATGCTGCCCTGGGGGAGCCTGAGCTGAGCCAGGAGCATCACCTCGGTGGGAAACCCAAAGTGAGCATCCAGGAGGGGTTTGGTCATTGAAGATCTGCAGGCAGGCTCTTTCCCCCCAGATCCTGGTTTCCCACCCTGGTGCTGGTGGGTGGATGCAGTGGGGGCTGCCAGGTGGGCTGGTCCCCCCAACCCCTGCCCTGGCACCCCTGTTACTGTGGAGCACTGACTGCCCTGCTGAGCTGGGGCTGAAAGTGCCTTTTAGAAGAGCTTTGGGCTCCTGTGAGTTGAAGGCTCTCCTAAGAAGTGGAAGCTGTTTTGCCTAACTTAGAGGGGGGATTCCTGGCTGCCTTTGGCTGCCACTCTCCAGAGCCAGAGCGTGATTTTGATTTACAAACAGTTTAATCTGAGGAATGCAGTGAAATGGGGAGCGCCAAGGCAAGCACGTTACATCCTGCTGCAATCCCAGGGAGCTCAGCTGCTGTGGGACATGCTGGGCTGCTGCTGCTGCTGCTGCTGCTGCTGCTGCTGCTGCTGCTGCTGCTGCTGCCTCGAGCCCTGCCTGTCACAGCTCTGGGCAGCCCCAGGCACCGTGGGCATCCTTGGTGCCACTCAGTGCCAGTTTGGTGCATGCACCAGGGCACAGGCAGGTGAGGGCACTGGAGAAGGGTGTGTGAGAAGTCAACACTCCCTGAGGGTTTTTAGGGAGAGGACACAATTCTCATTTTGTCCAAGTCCTGTTTGCCATTTCCCCAGTCTGCCCTTCTCCCATCCCTCCTGCTTCCAGCCCACTCCTCCCGCTCAGCCCTGGTTATTTTAAGTTCCTTTCCCAGTGTGTGACAAAGACCAAGCCCCCGGTTAAACCTCTCTCTGCTGCCCAAGTCCAGCTCAGCCTCACAGAGACAGGAACCAGCACCATCCTCCTGTGTTTTTCTCCTCCATCTGTTTTATTTTTTGGGTGCAGGACAGGGACCGCCTGTGCCCACTCCACCCCTGCATCCCCCTGTGCCCTGCACAGAAAGCAGCTCCTGTTCCCCAGTGCCAGAGGTGCCTTTGCCCTCGAGCCTCTCGCCTGAATCATCCCTTGTTTACTGCCACGGGAGAGGAAAAGCAAAGTTTGGGCAAAGTAGCATCAGACAGGACTTTATTTGTGGCTTCCATTGGCATTGCTGTGGGGGCTGATGGATGCTGGAACCCTCTCCCTTGTGCTGGTTCCCAGTCCTCTCCCACAGACCTGTGGGGACGGGACATGGCACTGGACAGGAGCAGAGGGCTGCTGGCTGCTCAGGGCTGCACGTGTGAGGCTGGAGGGAGGCACAGACAGAGCAGAGAGTTATTTTTCTCCTCCTGCTGAGAAGTTCAGCCAGAGGTTGGGGAGACCTTTAATGAAGTGGCCAGTTCCTGCAGCCCCAGAGAGATGAGCACTCTGGCTCTCCAGTGGTGCTTCATCTGCTCTGGCTTTGCAGAGGGTGATGGGGACAGCCAGGAGCTCCATCTGGCAGCCTCGGTGCCTTCAATCCCTCCTGCCTGTGCTGGCAGTGCTGGGATCCCACGGGACCTTCTCCTCCTCCTCCGGGTCCTCTGCTGAATTTCAGCAGTTGCAGCACGTCCTTCACAAAGAAATCTGTTTCTTGCTCTTTTTTCATCCCTTCCTCTCTCTGGAGCCTTTGCCTCCTTCCCTCCAGCCACCTCTTCTTCTCCATCTCCTTTTCCATCTCCATCCTCTTGGACCATCCCCCTGTTGGCATCACTTCCCAGCCCCCCTGTGTCCAGCAGGGTCAATTCCTGAGCAGTGATGGGGGACCAGGCACGTGTTTGTCCTTCTGGGGCACTGCAGGAGAGCTCAGGGTGGGTCACCTGCTGCTCTCCCTCCAGGCCAGCCCCAGGTGTGCCCAGCCCCGCAGCCCCCCGGGCCCTGCACCCACCTGCTGCCCAACGGTGCCAACGGGGACGCTGCAGGGAACGGGGTGTTCCGGCCCCTGCCCAGCACACAGAAACCTCACCGAAAGCTGCAGCCCCACCACTCCATCAACAGCCAGAGCAGCAAGAAGAGCAAGGGCAGCTCCAAGTCGGCCTCTTCCCACATCCCTATTGAGGCACAAGAAGGTACCAGCTCTCCTGGGAGGGTGGGGGTCCCTTTCCAGTTGTTTTCCAGTCCCACATGCATTGGGGTCTCTCATGTAGAATCCTCCCAGCCCATTGGGATCCCTGGAGTTGGCAGCCAGCCAAGCTCCCCTCCTGGCAGCCTCTGTAGGGTGGGTGCCACATCCCTGGGTATTGAGGGAGGACCCTGGGGCAGTGTCTGGCCCTCAGACCCACTTCCCATCCCTTCTATTAATTCCTGAGGGAGGTTTTCCACTCTCATGGTACTCCCCAAACATCCATCCGTGCCAGGTGCTGTCTCGCCCAGCCATGCCCATCCCCTCATACCCTCTCTGGGCCCCTCCTCTCCAGATTGCTGTGTCCACTGCATCCTCTCCTGCCTCTTCTGCGAGTTCCTGACCCTCTGCAACATCGTTCTGGACTGTGCCACCTGCGGCTCCTGCACCTCGGAGGATTCCTGCATCTGCTGCTGCTGCTGCAACTCGGGCGAGTGCGCGGACTGTGACCTGCCCTGCGACATGGACTGCGGCATCATCGACGCCTGCTGCGAGTCTGCCGACTGCCTGGAGATCTGCATGGAGTGCTGCGGGCTCTGCTTCTCCTCCTGAGGGCCCCCAGGCTGTCCCACAGCGGGCGAGGGTCCAGCGGGTCCCTGAGCTGCTGGGGACGCTGAGAGACAGAGCCTGGTGAAGGAGGAGAGCACATCCCCCCTTGCAAACCTCATCCCTGGAGCTGGTGAGCTGGACCTGCATCCTGCCTGGGCAAGGGTGAAGCTGTGGGGCCACAGGGACTCCAGGGGTGGTGACGTCCTGCCACGCTCTACCTCTTCCCCACCCCGGGTCGGTTTGCCGAGGATCGCGGGATCCTCCTGCCACCTGAGCCGAGAGCAGGAGTGCCCATCCCGCAGAGCCCGCAGGTGCCACCCCGGGGCCTGAGCTGGGGACAGCCCGTCCTGCTGCCACCGCCCAGGGCTGCCCCAGGACAGTGCTCTGAGTGCAGGGGGGGCTGGCGTGGGGGTGGCACAGAGCGTCCCCCAGGACACCTGCAGGGCTGGGTGCTGCACAGAGCCTGCTCCCCACCCACGCCCCCAGGCACTGGGAGATGCTGGAGCCTCGTGCTGGGGGACACGTCCTGCCAGTCCCCCCTCCTCGGTGCTGAGACCGCAGCCAAGTGCAATACACAGCCTGTCCCCTGCCTGGGAAGAAGCTTTTCCTTCACCAGTCCCTGCAGGGGGAGAACAGCCAGGGCTGGGGGGACCTGGGGCTGTGCCAGGCTGTTCCTGACTCCCATGTGGGGTGGTGGCTTGATTGGTGCCCAATGACCCCCAGCAACTGTTGGCCCCATCCCACCATCCCAGGGATGGGAATCTTGGCTGGGTGGGGGTGCAGACACCCCACTGAAGGGCTGGGGAGACAGGGAGGAACTGTCACAGTATTTTATATTTTTGTCCTTTTCATTTGTTACTGTAAATAAAGGTCTTTCTTCATTTCTGACCAACGGTTGTCCCACCTTGTGCTCTGCAGGGAAACCTTTGGCCCTGGGGACATGGGACAGGTCAGTGACAGCCCCAGCGTGTTCCTGCTTTGGTTCTTGTGCCTGGAGGGAAAATGTGAGAGGACTCTCCCTCATTCACTCCAGGGAACAGGTTGAGGTTCTGGAGTGCCCCAGCTCCCCTGGGACAAACCCTGGCCCTGTTGCCCCACTGTTGTTCCCTGCTCCTTCCCTGCTCCTCTCAGACTCCTGAGCTGCTTTACCAGACCCAGGGCACAAATTCCCTGCAGGAGAAAATAAATCGTGTGAATTCCTGATGGAAGCACTGAGGCTGCCCAGGGTTGGCATGAGGCTGTGGGAGCTGGCAGCCCTTGGAATTCGGGAGGCTTTGGCCACTCCTGCTGCCACCTACTGCCTCCCAGCCCGGTGTGGGATCACCAGCCATGCCAGGCCATGCCATGCCAGGCCATGTGGGTCAGGGACCACAGCCCCACACCGGGGTCTCACTGCCCCTCAGGGGGCTCAGCCATCCCGGCTCAGCTGCTGCCTGGGCTGAAGTTGAATGAGGAGGGAAAAATACTTAAAAGTCGAGGCCAAATGGGTCAGTTGGTCATGGTGACATGGGCTGGTTTGGGATCTGGGCTTCCTGCCCTCCAGAGCTGCTGCTCAGCCGGGAAACCTATTTTTAGTGTGAGCCAAAGGCGGTCGGAGCCGGCACGGTGCAAGTGCACAGAGGGGAAGAGGATGGTGCAGGCAGGTTCCTTCACCCCACACATCCCAGGGAGGGCTTGGGGTGGTGAACTGGGGCTTCACCCCTCGCTGAAGGAGTGGGGGGCCGGGGTGTGGGATGCCCACCCCAGGCTGGGCAGGATGGGGGTCCCATCCAGCACTCACAGGGTCGGTGGGAGCTTTTTCCACAGGCTCTGCTCCAAACTGTTTGCATCCTTGGCAAGGAGGGATGAGGCACTGGCCTTCCCCAGCCTGGCCTCACTTGTGCTGCTAATTAGGGAGGCTGGAGCTGGCAGGGCTGCTCTCACCAGCCGTGGTGCTGCTGGAGCCTCCTAATGGGGAACAGATTCCCCTCATGCAGGAGGGCCCTGTGGATTGGCCGTGCCCTGCGTGCTGTGTCCAACGTGGGGTGGGGGTCTCACACCCCCCAGGTACTCCAAGGGCTCAGCTGCCCCCTGCCTGCTCCCCCTCATTCCCCCAGCCCTTTCCATGCTGCTCCCAAGGAGCACGTCCCTGTCCCGAGCAGGAGGTGGGGCAGAGCTGGGCTCCTCACAGAGTGGGATGTTCTGCTCGATGGATGTGATGGTCACACCTACCAATGTACTTTAGTGAGAGCTGCCTCTGAAAATGCAAATAAAAGAGCAGTAACCAGTGCAGGGCTACCCAAAATCACTGCTCAGCCCTGCAGTGCTGCTCTGCACCCCCACCCCCTGAGGGGTCCCACCTTCTCCATCAGCTCCTCAGGCCTGGATGTTGGAAGGGGCAAAGACAGATGCATTCCAGCCCTGACCCCAAGCCTGAGGCACATTCACTGCCCTGAACAGTGCTGGCTGCTCTGCTCATGTCCCAGGTGCTCCTGAAAATCACAGTGATGGTTCTGGGATGTGGGAAGGAGGGATCAGAGCAGGAAATGACGAATCAGAGGAGCTCAAATCCTTGAGAGGGCTTGAGAAGCCAAGTTGAAACCTTCCTTTAATCCAGGTTGACATTGGCCATCCAGGTTGCAAACCACCAGGAAGGCAAGAGTTAAACTGTCCTGCCTGGGAATTAATTAACAACAGATGTGCTTGGTTTTAACTAATTACTCTCCGCCAGCACTTGGTTTTTACGGCTCTCTCAGAGCCAGAGCTGCAACACCCAGCCCATGTGGATGCTGGACCTGCAGGTTGGGCTTTGCTGGGCACCCTGGGGTTCCTTGCCTGCCTTTCCCAGCCCAGCCAGCCCCATCTTTGCTGCCTTAAGTGAAACAATTCAGTGAAATGGGCTAAAATTCATTAAAAGACCCAGTCACTCAATCAGCCTTGCTGGTTTTAAGTGCTCAGTGCAGGGTCCCCCCCGGTGCCACAGGGCTGCTCCGAGGTGGGCACAGCCTGGTCCCAGCAGGCCATCAGTGTTTGTTTTTCCTGTGTTCCCTTGCTGTTGGTTCATTGTGGGTGGCACACTGGGCGTGTTAAGGATGGCAGCTCATTGTCCCATCACTAACGGGGTGTGTGGCTGCTCCCGTGCTGAGCTGAGCGTGTGGAGGTGCAGCCAGTGCAGAGCAAGGTGTGCAACAAGAGGGCTGACAGCTCTGCAGGAGCTGTGCCAGGCAGGTGAGGGACTCACAGGTTTCAGGGCTGGCTCTCCCCTCTGCCAGGAGGTCTCTGGGCACCACGTTTCTCCATGTGCTGCAGGAGCTGGGAGGTGCTGCACGGGGTGAGCCCCACACACATCCAACACTTGGCTGCTCCTTCAGTGGGGACGGCTTTCAGCAGCCTGGGCTATTTCTGTCCTCAATCACAATCAATAAAGCAAGAGAGGATTTTTATTTTCCACTCCAAATACTTTCTCCATCCTGTTTCCTCCCAGTTCACACGGCAGGCTGGGGTGCACTCCAGCAAGGAGGCCCACGAAGCCATTTCCTTCTCCTCCTCCTCCTCCTCCTCCTCCTTCTCCTCCTCCTCCTCCTCTCCCCTGCCAATGCAGCCCCCACCTCTGCTCCCACTCCTGCTCCTGCCCCAGCCTGTGCAGCCCCACCAGTCCCCTGTAATTCTCTCAGTCCAAGGGGCAGGTTTGGCCGGGAGATGAGGGGAAGGCATCACACACGTGTGTGCACACACAGCCACACTCACACACGAAAGAAAACACGTCCAGAGCCAAAGGGAAAAAAGTGAAACTAGGACTTTGGAAGCCAGAGCAGCTCATGTAATCCCAGGTTCTGCTGGGAGGGGGAACGGGCTGAGGGGAGACGACTGCAGTCTATTAAACTTCCTTTGAGAACCTGCCAGACTGACAACAGCTGGAAGGAATTAACATTTCGGGTCCACCAGCTCCTCTCCTCGCTTTCACCCTTCCCCAAAAACCAGCTTGAGGCCAGAGGCCCAGCAGCATCACTTTTTCCCACTCCTTGGTGTCCCCCAGTCTCTTGCCAGGGCTGATTTCTTTAATCCTGAACCTGCCAGACCCGTGAGCATCCACTGAATGAAAATCCAGAGCCTCTGCTGGCACGAGCCCCCAGTCTGGATCCCGTGTGTCTGCAGGGCTGGGACCAAGGTGTGGTGTCACCACAGCTCTGCAAGGTGGCTTTGAGCCATCTGGCACCTCTCAGGCTCCTGCACGAGAGCAGCTCTGCTGAGGAAGAGGAAAATACAAAGGTAGGGGAGTGAAGGGGTAGGAAAAGGTTTATTGGCCCACGTTTGCTGTCACTTTGTGGTGGGGGCAGCGGGTGGGACAGCTCTGTCACCAGCAGAGGTTACCCAGAGCTGGGGTGTCTCGAGGGGAGGGGGTGCAGGAGCAGCCTGGGCTCGGCTGAAGCCACACAGAGCTGGCACATGGAGGGAGGTTTGACTTCCAAAGGGCAATTTGCCTGGAAGTGTCGGCTCCTGCAGCCAGCTCAGAGCTGGGACCCCAACAGAGCCCAGAGATCCCCACACTCTGCTTTGCTACCAGGCTGGAGAGGGAAAAGCAGCAGAGCTTGTGTTAACCCTCTCCTCGTGCCTGGAGGGGGAGTGGGGACAAACCCAGCGAGCCCCTCACCCTCACACACTGCCAGAGACCCAGACAATGAGGGCAGGGGAGGGGTTTGCCCCCAGAGCAGCCCCAGGGGACAAAGTCAGGATGCACAGGACAGCTGGAACCACATCCATAGGCACGAATACATGAATAGGCACAGGTATCCAGGGACCCCACTCCATTTAATGGCACCCCTTCAGCCTCCTGCCCAAAGGGAAGTTGAATCTCAGGTGTAGGAGAGCTGGACAGACACACAGAGCCCATCCTGACCCAGTGGTAATTCCCTCACCCAAGCCCACCCTGGAGCTCAGCACCACCCTGGGCTCAGCCAAAGGGGCTCAGGCAGAGCCAGTGGCCAGAGGGAGCAGTCAGGGAGCAGACAACTCTTCCAGCATCAGAGAGGTTGGGAAAGCAGGAGGGAGAAACAATCCCAGCAGAGAGGTTGGTGGTGGGCTCAGTGTGTGGTCTGGCTGCCCAGACAAGGTCCAGCAGCCCCAGGCTTGGATGGGCATGGGGTGGGGCCCAGGAGTGCCAGGTCCTGGCCAAGCAGCACTGTGCTCCTGTGTGTCACCATGGCCAGGACCAGCTACAGCCACTGGGCCCCTAATTATGAGCCCCATGCAGGGTGCTGGGCCCTCTGTGCCTGCAGAGAACCCTGAACCAAGAACCATCACTAATAAAATTGATTAATTAATTGTTGTGTTTATTACAGCATTCATTGTTTTATCAAGGCATTTCTTATGCCTTGCACACTCCCTGTTTCACCTGTAGAGCTGACAAGAACCCCAACAGCTCAAGCATCTCCTTTTTTCCAGCTAGTTTAGCCTTCAGCCCTTGGAGTGGCTTTTGAGTGTCCCTCTTGGCCACGAGGTGCCAAGGGCTGGCACAGGATTCCGTGGCACAGCAGTACCTGCCTGCAGAGCAGGCAGAGCCTTTTCTGCACAGCTCCTCAGGAAGAGGTGCCTCCAAACCCAAATAGTGATTTCCTGCTGCAGTCGGGGGAGTTGTTTTCTTTAAAACTGCAGCTGAAACTGGAGAGGGGTTGGAGTTTGCTGAAGTATCTGGGAGCTGTGGAGCTGCTGCGTGTGAGAGCGCCCGCAGCCAACACACCCCGCGGGGGATGCCAACATTTGCAAGCCATTAGCAGGGAGGTTTGGGGAGGAAAACGGGGCCCTACCCTTAACCCCCCCCACAACAGCCCCAGTGAGTTACGGGGTGAAAAAAGCGGCACCATTTCTGCAGCAGGAACGACCCGAAGCCCGGGTTCCCTGCTGGGGGGCGAGGGTTGGCACCCGCTGGGCACACGAGGGGCAGGGCAGGGGGACAGTCACCTCCCAGGCACTGAGTCACCAGTCACCCCAATCTCCCTGACCTGCCACGTGCAGGTGACCCCTGGAGGTGACCTGAGCGCTCCCATTTCCCGTGTGTGTGACAGACCCAACTGTGCTCTGTAGTCTGACTGACCCTGTGTGTGTTCATATATATAATTATTTTATGTATGATATATGATGTATTATATTTATAATTTATATATGTGAAGTGCAATATATATATAATGTATATTAAAATGTATATAAAAACACACACACACACATATATGCATGTGAATATACAGATACACATATATGTACATACACACGTTTTTGTGCATCCATTCTTCTGTATATATTTTTTTAATACTTGCCTAAGTGGTACTACATTTACATTTATATACAAATTTATTCATATATATATATTGCACAACTATATATATTTTTATAGGCACCTCAGTGGTACTACATATATATATATATATACACACACACACACACACACAAATACACACACATATATTTGCATATAGATATATGCTTGTACTTGGCCAGTCATACTATCTGCAGTTCTGTACTAGATATATATTTATACACATATATTTGCATATATATATACACACACATTGCACAAATACCTATATTTCTGTACTTGCCCTAGTGGCACTATATATATATATATATGTGTGTGTGTGTGTGTGTGTGTGTATATATATATTTATATGTATTTCTTATATATAGATTTGCACATAAATATGTATGATTGTACTTAATCTTAGAGCTCTGTTTAATGATTTCTATGATTCTAACAATTGCAAGGTATTTCACACAAATATATTTTATTTTATACTCGGCCCAGTGGTACTATATGTATAATATTTCTATTATTATGTTTAATATATATATAATTTTCTATATTATTATATCCATATTATATCCCGGTGGCTCCCAGCAGGTCCCGGCTCCGTTCCCACCCCCAGCCCTGTTGGTTTCCAAGCTCAGCAGAGCCTGAGCCCATTCCTGGCGATGGGCAATGAAGGATTTTTTCATTCAGGGCTCTTTAAAGTGCCTCAATCCATAAGTCCCCTCAGTCCTCACCACTGAAGACACCCATGAAGTGTCTTGAGGCGTCCCCATCGCGCCCCCAGCCCGGCTCAGCAGCACAGCCCGTGTCCCCCCACACCTCCTGGTGCCCCTTCAACACCTCCTTCCCCGGCGTGGGAAGTTCCTTGGCTGCTCCCACCTGGCTCAGCCCGAATCGCTGCGATTTACGGCGATTTTCTGGGCTGGAGGATGGTGCCCTCTAGTGAAGGCACTGCCAGTCCCTCGGCTGGAAGATCCAGGCACGGGGATCACGTTTTTATCGCATTGATGCTCAGGGGCTGCACCTCATGCAGAGACACCCATTGCACGAGCAGAGATTTTACACGACTCGATCTGAAGCAGTTTTCTAAAAACCAAAAAAATTGAATGATTTTAAGAGAGGTTTAAAGAGACGAGCTCAGCTGCACTGGCACAAGAAGGTGCTGGTTGGCTCCAAGCCCCCCAAAGTGGGGGTTCCCTGGGCTCTGGGGTGGGCTGCAGAGACATGCAGCTATTCTGGAGCTGTCCCACCTGGAGAAGGTTTTGTAAGTTATTTTGAGTTATTTTAACTGAAGTTAAAATTTCATTATCTGGACACCCAGTGCAGCCCTTGCTGGGCCAGGATAGAGGACAGGGACGGCTGACCTTGTGGTGGGAGCTGAGTGAGTGCCCCACCTCGCCCAGGTGGACAGGGAACAGAAAAACTCTTCAGAAACTCAAAAAAACGCAGGCAATTCCTAATCTATGGCAGGGAAATGGGCAATCACTGCACTTGCTCTTCAGCAAATTCCTTTTGCTTTTAGCCCAAATGAGCCAAGCAGTGCCAGGTTCGTGGAGCTGAGCTGGCACCTTCTGTCCACACACAAATTCCAGAAATCTTGAAACTTTAGGGAAAGAATAAATAAAAGTTGGCTGTTGGTTGGTACCAGCCTCAAGGACTCCTCCTCCCTCCTGAAGAGTGTGAGAGAATGAATAAAAGTAGTAAGAAAGATGGGAAAAAAAATCTATCAAGTTCTTCTTTTGCCACTATCTCCAAGTATAAAAGAAAAAACCCTGTCCCTTTGTCCCCTCACTTGCCCTCTACAGATGCACATGTAAAATCTAATTAAAATTTAGCAGAGGAAGGGGAAAAATTACACAGGGTTTTTAGCTTTAAAAAAAGAGAGAGAGAAAGAAAGAAGATCCTTAACAAAGGCCATAATATTAACAGGGCTGATTCGTCAGCCGCTACCTGATAATCTAGAGTTGAGCGAGCTTTATTAACGTTGGAAGCCTTGGCTCTTTGTTAATTACGGGCTTTGCTAATGATTTGGAATATTGGCCGGTTCTGGGGGATGTTGATGAATAGAGACCTCGCCAAGATTTATTCCTAATTATCTCATTTGTCTCCCTCCATTACTTTTTATGGCTGAAATTTATGGAGCTATTACCAGGGACCTCGCCACGGCTCTGAGATGATTTGGGAGAAGAGAGATGTTTAATAATAATAACAATAATAATAATAATAAAAAGCCAGATTAATAGGAAAGCGATTACAGGGCGGCGGGGGCTGTTCCTGGGTGACCCCCAGGCCCGGAGCCACCCGGCCCCTGACAGTCCCAGGAGGGGACAATGTCCTTGCTCAGCAGCTGAGGGGTGTCTGGAGATGCTGAAAGAGTTGGGAAATTCCTCCTGGCACCTGTAAGAGTTCGGGAACTCCTTCAGAAGGAGGCAGCAGCCATCCAGCAGGGTTTTTTCCGTGGCTTCTCCCCACAGCAGTTCCCACCCAGGTCTCCTCCCTCCCTTCTGGGTGATGCTTTTGAGCCACCGTGATCCCTGGTTCCTGAAACACCCAAGACCTCAACTTTGTGACCACAACAAAACACCAAAAGCATCCCAGGGACACTAATTTAACCCCAATGTTGCCCTTTTCCTTCTCATCCCCATAAAATAAATCAATGCTTTGATATTTGACACCTCTGGATGTTCCTGAAGGGACTTTTCCGTGTCCCCATGAGAGGTTGTGGTGATCATGGCAATAACAAGTCACGTCTGGTCCAGAAAAGCCAAGGGGCGTCCCAGAAAACCAACCCTTTGCTCGCACCCCATCCCGGGGCTGAGCCCACCAGCCCTTAATTATCATGCAAAGCAATTATTTTTCTCAGCTGTGCTGGGGACTAATTCTCTCCCGAAGTCTCCCAGTAAACATTTTCCCAGTCCTATCGAATGTGCCACACAAAGGAGAGTCAGGGCTGCAGCTTTATCTCGGGGGGTATTAGTGCTGTATCTTCCAGCGGGTAAACCTACTCTGGGCCCGATAAGAGGCCTCACACAAAAGATCAAAGGCAGCCAGACTCTCATGGAGAGGAGGGTTTGCTGCTGCTTTTTTTATTCTTTCCCTTTTTTTTTTTGGTACTATTATAAATTTGCAGATCCAGAAGAAGCTGCATTCCCACCCAGTAATGCAGATTAAAATAATTACCCACAGCTGGTTTCATTAGCCAAGAGGAAAAAAAATAGGAGCATTAGTGATCTGGGGAACCCCAAATTACAGCGTTGCTCGTGGGGGCTTTGCTGTGGGGATGGGGCTGTGGGGGGCACAGGGACAGGAGTGTCCCAGCAGACATCCCAGGGATGGGACAACACCCAGCACAGCCAGGTGGAGGTTGATGCCAGTAGAAATCCAAGGCTCTCTGGAAGCTGGGGGAGCTCTTTCTTCCTTCGGGTTGGGAGGAAGATGGTGAGTGATTGCCATGGATATTTCTGGTTGGAAACATCAGGGTGGTGCAGGAGGATGAGAGACATGGCAAGGAATGGGACAGGGATGGAGCTCAGGCCGTCCAGCACTCCTGTCCCAGCACAACCCCAGGGATCTCAACCCAAACCCGCCCTCCCAGCACCCCAAGGACCAAGACAATGCTCAGAGCTCCCCACCCTCCTTTTCCCCTGCAGGGCCGGGCAATGCCAATGGCACCGGCCGAGGATCAGCTCAGTGTGGGAGTGAAGCTCCCCCTTCCCACCCGAGTGCAGCCCGTCAACACAGATGGCAAAATCTAAATGTTATGATAAGGTATTTCTCCCAAATTTCCATCTTAATAGAATTACGAGCCTGTAATTACCCTACAAGCCTGAAAACCTGCCGGAATCCCAATTAGGAATCTGAGGACATAATTGGCCCCTAATTAGAAAGATTTGTCAAATGTGCACAATTTTCTCACCTCTTCATTTCTCCCCCCTCTTTTTTTTGCCTCTTCTTCTCCCCCTGGTGAAAATACAGATATTTTCTTTTCCCCTCCACCTCTTTCCCCATAAACACAGGGCTGCAATCCCAGCTGTACCTCAGTCCACATCCCACTCCTCCAGGCTCCTGGGAAAGATGAGCTCTGTAGCAGGTGTTGGGCCGCTTTTTTATATTTCCTGGAAAACTGAACTATTAAAAAAATAATAAAAAATATATAAATAAGAAAGAGAGGGAGAGACCTTCCAAACTGCAGCACTGCTCCCCTGCAAGAATGGACAGCCTGGGCTGGCTGTGGTGATGAGGTGGATGCTGGAGCAGCCTTTGGGGTGGAAGATCTGGAGCAGGTGGTGAATGCTGGGCACGGTGTGCTGTGGTGCAGAGCATCACCCCATGGCTGCCATCTTCAGTGGGATCAGAGGTTTTGGGGAGCAGGAGCTGAGATGTAATGCCCCATGTCCCTCATGGCAGTGGCACAGCCAGATCTAGAGCAATTCCTCTACCAAACCCAGGTACTGAGTTTAAACAGAGTTCCAAACTGCCCTCTGAATTCTGAGTCTTGTGGTGCCCACTGAGATGTGAAATCCACCCCAGGAGCAAAGCCATGGTAGTTCCTGTGAGCCCCCAGACAGGTAAGAGCACCCACTCAGCCCCTGTGCCAGTTTTGAGAAGGATGGACTGTCACCAGTGCAAACAAGTTGTCAAGTGAAACCCAGAGGGGTTTGGGGCTCATCCTGGATGGGGCTGGAGGAAAAGGTCTGGAGTGGGGCCCCACGGGGACACCTGCAGAGGAGGTTTGTGCCTCATCACCAACACATTACCATAAACAACCCCAGTGAACACTCCCTCTCATCCCCACAGGTGCTCCTGCACCCCATCCCTGTCCAAAATCCCACCTGGAGCCACACACGGTCCCAGTGCCATGTGCTGGGAGCAAACCCACCCCCCTCATTTTCCTCCCCCTCTTCCCACCAGAGGCTCTTTAGTTAAAAGCAACAACAGGAGGGGAGGAATGGGGGGGGATAGGGGGAAGCCTGGTTTTCCTAATTAACAATTAGCACAGAGTGTGCGGCTAATTATGTGGTTCCATGTAATTAAGAAGCTAATTAGTGCAGTGTCAATTAAGATTTAATTAGTACCCTTGTCAAAAATACTTGAAAGCGCAGTTTATATGCAAGTACTTCAATATTTCAATGGTCACGCTCTCGGTGGCGCGGGGAGCACCCACTGCCAGCCCTCCCCAGAGCCTGGGAACAGCAACCCCGCCTTTACTGGTCCTGCCCTTTCCACCCCTGCCACGTGGATCCTGGAACAGACACCTGCACTGATTCTGCAGCAGCTGCTGGCAGGGCAGAGCTTTGTTTCCCACCAGGACGGGGCTGGCATTGGCCACTGGCAGCTTCCTCCCCTCCCTGGAGCTTCCAGGCTCATAAAGCCAAGATGTAACAGCCAGAGGGTGGGTATTTTGTGTGCCCAAGTGCTCTGATCCTCATAGTCATTCCTGCTTCCTCCAAAGATGACACCCCCAAAGGGCCACCTTGGACCAGTGCTGCTCCATGAGGCTGTGCCCAAAGCTGCTCCATCAAGCTCCAGACACAAAGGTGGGACAGCAAAGTTTCCCCAAAAGCCTTGGGAACCAAAGGCAGTGATGGCAGAGCAAGGAGGAGGCGTGAAGGAAGGATGGGGAGAGCCAGAGGGAGTATCATCCACCCCAACACCCATATTAGCACAGAGAGAAGCCTCTTCTGGTCTCTGTTTGTCCTGGTGAGGATCCCATGGCCACCAGCAGTGCTCCCAGCTCCTGCCCACAGTCCTCAGGGTTGTCCAGGAATTCCTCATGTCAGGAAGGGTGTGGGCTGAGGCAGGAGGAGGAAACAAAGAAATATGTTGAGGGCTCTCAAAGCTTCAAGAGACACATAAACAAAAACCCACCTACACAAACACGCCGGGGAAACCCTCTGCAGTTTGTAAATCATGCTCTGAGGAGGCTCGGAGGCTCCCGCACCCAGAGACGGCGGAACACAGCCAGACATCCCGATTTTTCAGCAGGAAGGCACAGGGCTGCTCTCAGGGAGTGAGCTGGGATGTGCCATGGGAGCAGCTGGGAGGGGGCATGGCTTCCTGAGCCCACAGCCCCCTTCCACATGCCCTGGGAGTCGCTGCGTGGTGGCCACAGGAGCTGCTGTTTGTCGTGTTCTCCTCCAGCACAGCCCTGCCCTCACCCCAGGAAATTATCCCTGTGTAAATTCAGCCCCAAGCACACACTCCTGCAAAGCCAGTGGCAGCAAATCAGAGCTTTATCCCCGGGCAGCAGCTCTGTGCCAGGCCAAGGGACCAGTTTGGAGCCCAGCAGAGCATCCCTAGGTGATGGAGCATCCCTTGGTAATGGAGAATCCCTTGGCGATGGAGCATCCCCAGGCAATGGATTTTTTCCTGCCTCACCAGTGAGTTCAGCTCCTGCCCAGGTGACAGCAGTGGGTTCTACACCCTGGGGAGGAACAGGGGTGGGTTTCTTGCCTCCACACTAGTTGTTTCTCAGTTGTATTCCAGATGTTGAATAGTGGAGAAACCTCCAAGGGCCTGAAAGAGGGCCAGGACAATCCCTCATAGTAACTCCATGGAGGAAATGAGCCGAGGAGGAAGCAGAGATCAGGACAGCATCAGAGTGAATATCTGGAGAGCTGCCAGTGCCAGTCATGAGAGGGGACCCACATCTGCTCCATGAACAGAGATGGGAACTCGTGTTTTGGAGGCTGATGAGGACAGACCCCTCTAGTGTGGCTTTGAGCAGGGCTGTCCCACTCACTCGGCTCCTACAGGTCTCTGTTGTCCCACCCTGGGAACACGGCAGAGGAGGACGAGGGGGGTATGACATGGTTTTAAAGAGGAGGAAGGAGATGAGAGATGGAGCAGCTCATCCTCACACAGCCACAGCCACCCCACCTGGAGCTGAGCCCCACAATCCCCACTCCAGAGTCCCATGGACAGAGGGATGAGGAGTTCGGGGAGCACAGAGGATGCTCAGGAGGTGCCAGGATTTTTTTTCCCCTCTTCCCTTCTCCCTCCCCCTGCCTTGTACGTGGCTGAGCCGCTGCTCTCCCACAACGGCTGCCAAAATACAGCGAGACAGGGTATAATTACAGACACTTACTGCGGCCATTACACCACCAGCACGGGCTGCGCAAAGTGACACACGACCCGTCAACTCCTTATTCACGCCATTAAGGGGACTCATTAGCATCTTCGCTCAGAAGCAAAATTACCCTCACTGCTCATTTCAAGATGTCATAAATTTTAATTTAGGACCCAAAGATAGCACAATGGGAGCGAGCTGGCTCTCTCTGGCAGTCGCTGGCTGGCTGAGGGAGGTGGAGGTGGTGGGAGGGAGGGAGGTGGTGGTGGTGTTGGAGGGGGAGGAAGGAGAAATGAAAGGGCTGGGTTGATAAAAGATGGTGGGGTTTTCAGAAAAGATGGGGAAGGAGGGAAAAGATGTGCCCAAAGGCCTGGCAAGTGGAGGCAATGGAGGAGGAGGAGGAGGGAGCCTGCTGAGGGATCAGCATTTCCCAGGAGTGGGGCACGGGCAGTGTGGATCCTGTCAGGGCACAGAGTGTAGCAGACCTGGAGTTTTGAGCCACCAGCACAGTGTGGTCCTTCCTAATCCCTTTCCCAGGAGACTGTCCCATCCCTGCAAGTGTCCAAGGCCAGGTTGGATGGGCCTAGGAGAAGCCTGGGCTGGTGGAAGGTGTCCCAGCCCATGGCAGGGATGGAATGGGATGAGCTTTAAGGTTCCTTCCAACCCAATCTGAGATTCAACGATTTCACCACCCAGCTGGGCACTGGCTGGGGTTTTTTGGGAGATCTCCTCCAGCCTCCCAGAGAGAAGTCAGGCTCCCACCCCAGCTCCCAGCATAGGAAGCAGAGTCTGGAAGGAGAGAAACCCAGGGCTCTGATGCTGCAGCAAGAGAGAGCAAATCCCTGTGAGAGGCTGCTCTTCGTGCCTGTGACACACACTTTGCTTTAGAGCCCATTAATGGGAGGCACAAACCATCTCACACAATCCCATTACACTGCTCCGTATGTTCCCACTCGGCAGGGAGAGGAGCAGAGGGAGTGCTTGGTCCACAGGGCTCAGCTCAGTCCCTGGAGACTGAGGCACCCCCAGGACACCCAGTTTCAGATTTATCCCTGCTGGACTTGGGTCTTTGCAGCCAGAGATTCAGCAGAAGAGCAGGAATGTGTCATAACTCCCACTAAAAAATGTTGCTTTTATTTTAGTACAAAAGTAGCTGATGGGACTGTGTCTGCACAGGGCACGGGGGGGGTTGCAGAGCAACTTTTGCAAAAGCCCTTCCAGCCCTGACTCTCCCAGCCAAGCCCTGACAACCTTCCTGATGGGCTTGGGGTACCCAACCCATGCCAGGGCACCCCAGCCCACGGATGCTTGTTCAAACCTTCACAACAAAGCAGAGAGGAGAGACCCCTCCTCTCCCCCTTCTCTGCAAACTCTGCCAGCACCAAACGCAATTACAAACCTCTTAAACTTTACCAGCTACCAGGCTCGTGATTAATGAGTCCAAATGTCCACATCTCCAAAAAGCAGGGCGGAGGGGGAAGAATGAGAAGAAAAGCAGCTCCAATTACAGGCAGCCAAGGGACTCTGGCCCACTCCTGTGCTATAAGAACATATATCCAGAAAGGTTATGTTAATTTTTAATGTACAAGACTGTAATTAATTTCTGGGGCTGGATTAGCAGTGAGTGTAAATTCCAGCCTCAGCTCGGGCTGCAGATAAACCAACACTGCTGAGGGCTGGGGCCTCAGGGCTCCCCAGGGCTCTCAGGGTCCCCACGTCCCCCCACCTGGCAAGAGCCCCCTTTGCCAGCCCTGGGCACGGTGCTGGTGGCATCAGGGCTGGGGTTGTCACCGAGGGTCCATCCACTCCTGCACCACGTCCAGCACTTGAGATGCTAAAGGATCCAAAAATGCTTTGGAAAGATAAAAATACCAAATAATCCCTCCAGAAGCCTTTGGAGAGCCTGGAAGGAAAGGGCCTGGACCTGGCAAGCAGGGATCATGTGGCCTGGAAATACAGTAAGTTTTTAAGGGAAAGAAAAGGCTCCATTATTCTCCCATTAAAGTCTCCCCCTCTCTCCCTTGCCTCTGTCAGTCTCTCCTTTGCTCACTGACTTCCCTCAGCCTCTCCGAAGACAGATCGTTCCCTTAATCATTCTGGAAAAGAACCCCAAGCCGATATAATATTATAATTAATTAATTCACTAAAAAGGTATTAAATTTCTTTTCCCCCCTGTGGATATTATCTGAATTCATTGACCTTTAGAAAAATCACCCTCTAATTGTAACCAGGTTCAAGTGCATTTCCAGCCTGTCCCTTTTACATTAATAATATCTTCCAGGACTCCACTATGCTGCTTAAATATTGTATAAATTTCACTGCCCCCTCAAAAAGGGAGAGAGAGAAAGGCATGAAATGAAAACTATGAGCTGATTAAACTGGCTCTGGAGTGTGGGGGGAAGAGGGAAAAGGAATCCACAGTGGCGTGGGCGATGGACAAACCCACAGTGGGATCCTGAAGGGGCTCAGGATGAGGAATCCCACGTTCCCAAGGTCCCTGTGGTTGGCCAGCTGGGAGGAAAATGCCAGGACTGGCATGCAGGGCGGCTCCAGGCAGGGCATCCTTGGCAAAGCAGATTGCCAAGGACTTTGGGGTGCAGCTTGGTGGGAGAAGGGGTTCCTGCACATCCAGGGGGTGCTGGTGGCAGGGCCAGGGCTCTGCTGCTCCGAGCTCAGCACACCCTGGAATGACCAGCCAGCAGCTGCTGCAACATCCAGCACTGTAAATCCAGGTTCAGGCATGGAAAATCCGGGTAGACTGTCAAGTCTATCGGGTGTCCCGGGCCAAAGCTCGCCCTGGCAGACATCCCAGCCCTGCCAGGGCCAGTGGAGCGGGGCCATTTGGCTCCAGAGGAGCTTTGGGGGTGCAAATTCCTGCCGATCTACCCAGGAGGTAGAACTCAAACTCTCCCATCACCCCGGCTTGTCTGAGCCAAATGTGACACCGGGCTGTGCAGAGCCAGCCAGGAATGGGGATTGACTCCCTGGGGGTTGAGCCTGGGAAGTTTTTGTCCCAAGGGAAAGGGACTGCTCTGGCATCACTTCTCCACATGAATTTCCACCTGCACCACAAGGACTCAAGCAAGAGCCAGGTCAGTTCCCCAGACCAGTCTCGGTATCCTCACCTGGGTGGTGAGGAAATTGAGGCATGAACCTTCTATCTGCACCTCCTTTTCCCACAGCTTTTTTCCAGCACATCCATAGTCCTCTCCATGACTCCACCAGCCTCCAGCCCCAGCTCTCCCAGCCCTTTGGCTAACACATCACACAGCCACTTCCAGAAATCCTCATGGCCATTAGACCATGGGTGAGGGATCCATGCACTGTCCAAGGGGCTCCCCAACCCCACAGCCTTAAAAGCTGCTGATGGAAAAACAACAGGCCAAACACATCCAGAGAGCAACCTTTCCAGCCAGCGACTCACCCAGGGACCAACTGAGACCCTTTGCTTTGGAAGAAATTTCTGGACAGGCATCAGAGGCTTTCTAGTCTCTCCTTCTTTATTACATGCAAAGATTTATTTGCAAGGAGCTGTTTTGGTTTCTGGAAGCCAAGGCAGACGTGTGGCTGTTCCCCCACCTGAAAAAGCCATCCCTTGCCCTGACCTCATCCCAACTGTTGCCACAACAACCCTCGGAGAGACGTCAGGGCAAAGGATTTGGGCTTCAGGTGGGGAAGGAGCAGCAGGAGCAGCTGAAGTGCTCAAGTCACAGAGAGAGCTCAGTGAGAGACAGAAAGGAAATGAAGGGAGATGGGGAGAGAAGGAAAACTCAGCAAGAACCCAGCAAGGCGACAGGGAATGGCTTCCACATGGCAGGTCTGGTCAGTCCCAAGCCAGGGATGCCATGGAGCTAAGTGGGAATGAGTTCAGAGAGTCCAAGGTTTGGGGTGAAACCCCTTGAGTTTCCCACTCCTCTTCTGCCCCAGGTCTCAGGGCAGGGTTGCCTTGCTTGGCCAAGCATCTCTTTCCAGAGGTGCTGAGGGCTGGATTGGCTCGTGCTCATTCTTTCCTCCTTCAGGATCTTCTGTTTCACTGAAAGGTTTTTTTCCTCCCCAAGAAATTTTTTTGTAGACAAATCTCTGGGGTTTGAGAAACAACTTGGCAACAGGATTTTTGAGGGAGTTGGAGATGTGTCCAAAGGCTGGTGCTGGGAAGTCCCAGCTCTATTTACAGAGATTTCTGTTTTCAGATGTGTCCAGTCTGACTATAAAATGACAGAACCAAACCCAGCCCTTAGACCTGTCACATGGAGCAGTCCAGGAGGATGTGGTTATATGCCCCCAGAGTGTGGTACCCACTGCTCCTGCTCACAGAGGGCACCAGCTCCAGCACAACACACCAAATTCCAGCATTACCTACTGGGAAGGGCTGGGTTTTATATGGAGTAATTCCCACATAGAGTCTTAAAATGGTTTGGGTTGAAAGGGACCTTATAGATCACCCAGTTCCAACCCCCTGCCATGGGCAGGGACACCTTCCACTAGCCCAGGTTGCTCCAAGGCAAGTCCAACCTGGCCTTGGACACTTCCAGAGATGGGGCAGCCACAGCTTCTCTGCCCAACCTGTGACAGTGCCCCACCATCCATGTGGAATTTCTTTTCAATATCCCATCTAACCCTGCCCTCTGGCAGTGGGAAATCAATTCCTCCTTGTCCTGTCCTTCCTTCCCTTATCCCAAGTCCATCTCCAGCTCTCCTGGAGCCCCTTTAGGCCCTCTAAGGGTCTCTCAGGTCTCCCTGGAGCCTTCCCTTCTCCTGGCTGAACACTCTCCACTCTCCCAGCCTTCAGAGCAGAGGAGGCTCCAGCCCTCGGGGTACCTCTGTGGCCTCCTCTGCACTGGCTCCAGCAGCTCCACACCCTTCTGATGTTGGACCCCAGAGCTGGAGGCAGCTCTGCAGGTGAGGTCTCATCACCTGAGCAGGGCAGAGGGGAAGAATCTGCCCCCACCTGCCGCTCCACAGCCGGGGCTGCAGCTCGGGCTAGGATGGATTTGGGGCTCAGAGCTCAAATCTCCGGGGCGTGTCCCGCTCCCCCGCCCCGAGCCCGGAGCCCCGCGGAGCCCCGGGGGATGTCCCGCTGCCGACCCCCGGCCCGGGCTGGGGATGCGCGGCCGCATTGACTGCTCCGCGACCGTCTGGCTCTCTCTTGTGGCTGCTCAGCCCCGGTGCAGCCTCGCTGCTCCCGCCCCGACCCGCCGAACCCGCGGCGACCGCGCCCGGCCCGGAGCCGCATCCCGCGGCCGCATCCCGGCTATCCCAGCCCGAGTATCCCAGCCCGGGGCCGCATTCCGGGTATCCCAGCCCGGCTATCCCACCCCGGGACCGCATTCCGGGTATCCCAGCCCGGCTATCCCACCCCGGGGCCGCATCCCGGGTATCCCAGCCCGGGTATCCCAGCCCGGTGCCGCATCCCGGGTATCCCAGCCCGGGTATCCCAGCCCGGTGCCACATCCCGGGTATCCCAGCCCGGTGTCCCGGCCTCACGCGACGCCTCCACCCTCCAAATCCCTCCCTCCTTTCTCCTCCCCGTGGGAACAACCACAACATTTGGAAAAAGCACCACACTGAGACAGCCAGGCATGGGTGGGGGGACAGAGGCAAGAATCCCCGAGTTCAGCCTCCAGATTCCCCACTGTGGTGGCACCTGTCTGCTCCCCATCCCACAGCTCTGTCTGTCCATGTCTGTCCCCTCCATCCCCACAGACCCAGCCCAGCCACAGCTCATCACACCCACCACGGCCCCAGCCAGTGCTCCCTCCCTTTTATATCCCACTCAGAGCCTTGACTCTGCTTTTTCCGTGGGTGGCTCACAGACTGTAATTAAGAGCCTCCTCTCCCACCTGCCCCAGCTCCCAACTCCACAGCTGCTGGTGAAGCCAAGGAACCCCCTTTCGTCCTCTCTCTCCTTTGTAATTTTATTTTTCCCCCCTCCCTTCGGAACATAAAGGGATGACAGTGCTCCGAGCCAGGGTCTTTTGCATTTCTGAGTTGGTTCTGTTAATTGGAAGGAGGGTTAAGAATCTGCAAGGTCGTTTCAATCTCCATCTGACCTTCAGAGTAATCCTCTATGCCAACACCAGAGCATGTCATTAAAATGAGGCCCTCTTCCATATCCCGGCATCCCTTTATTCTCTCCTTGTGCACATTAATTGCTCATAAGTTGATTTGATCTCCCTATTCTGCAAGAAGTAAATTGCCCTCTTATTTCGCCATTTTCATCCTGTTTTCTTAATTAGGCCCTTAAAAATCTCTAGGGCCTCAGCCAGGCCGCAGGCCTCATCCTGGGAATAAATTTTGATCTCAGCCTGATAAAGAGTGAGCAAACCCGGAGATGGAACAATGTCATTCGCTCCCTCCCTCCCTCCACACTATTCTCCTGACATGAAAAGGCTATCAGTTTTGCGCTGTGTTAATATAGGAAATAATTCACACTTCAGGCGTTGTTCTCTATTTAGTGTTCACACTCCCCAGATAAATCAAATCAGGGATTTTTTTTTTTTTTAGTTTTTCTCTAAAGTGTCTGGAACCACTCACTCCTCCTCTCCCCTGTCAGACTCCTCTCGCTCTTTTTTCCCCTCCTTCTTTTAATAAAGTTTCCAAGATTAGCCCCTGTGATTTTCCATCCTGGGAAGTCTATTTTAAGGTGGATTTGCTTTCTTTTTTTCCCTTGTGTGTGTGTTTAACACCATCACAGAGGGGCGTGGGGGGCACTGGGAACCTGGCACGTGGCTCAGATGTGGCATGGGATGAATTTTGCCAGGCATGGGCTCAGCAGGACACTTGATAAGCAGATTTTTCCCCTTGCACTGGGCAGGAGGGTCCCCAGCCCGCCCCAAGACCTGCCTGTACCAGGGGTCCCACCCCCCAAAGGGGTTTTGCAGCACCCAGGGGTGATGCCAACCCAGCCCCAGCCATGGGAAAGGGGCAGCAAAGCCCTCACACAGACTGATTAACCAGCACCTCCCAAGTCCCAGCCATGCTCAGCACCAGGGGCTGTGCACCCCACCAAAACACCCCTCTGAAGGGCTCTGGAGTGACCCCAAAAAGCCCAAACCACCCCAGGGCCACTTGAATCAGAGGAACAGCAAGTGCTTCCCCCTTAATCCAAGCTGGGCTTTCCCACAAAAAACATCCCAGCCCACAAATCCAGGGCAGCTGCCCCCCAGGACAGGGATGCTGCAGCAGCCTGAAATTTGGGCACAGTTGTGGCATCACTCTGTGCCCTGTGAGCACCATGATCCTCCCTCCCCTGGAACAAGAAGAAACTGCAACACTCCAGGATGTCGTAAATAAATATATTTTAATGATTCTTCTTCCATTCCAGTTCATTCTTTTATACATTTATTTATAAAACAGTAGTAAAATTTTTTAATCAGGGCACAGTGCATTAAAAAAAAAAAAACACAAACCCCCCAAAAGATTAAAAAAAATAATAATTATAATCCACAACTGTTTACTCACGGCTGGGGAGATGCCCAAACTCTGTTTGAGTCCTGCCAGTGCCCGAGGGCACAACAGAACCACCCTAAAGCCATGTAATCCCAATTTCCTATGGGATTCCATATGCCTGCCCTGAAGCAGCCACACAGCCCCTCTGGGGTGCTGTCACCCTGCCAGGGGATAATTCTCTTTACAGGCACTAATGGCAGCACACAAAGGGTGCCAAGGCCTCCTGTGAACACCCCCAAACCACCAGCTCACAGCCCAGAGCCCTCTCCCAGCACGCTCCTTCCCAGACCCTGCCCTGTCCCAGCACTCCAGGGCCACTCCAACACCTCCTCCCTCTTTCTTCCCCCATTCCTGCCCTCCTTCTGCACTTCCCCACACCCTCCCATCCCACAGGCACCTCCCCAGGGGGGCACTGTGGCTGTCCCTCACTTCCAATCCCAAATCCAGCCACGATGGGGCACATCAGTCCCACCGTGGCTGGGCTTTCCCAACCCCACGACATCCCCCATCATGGTCCAGGACGGGGTGCACCCAGTGAGCCCCATCCCTGTGGGCACCCACGGCCTGGGGGGTGATGGTTGCCAAGGGTCTCCTTCCCTCCTCTCCCTGAATAAATCCATGCAGTATTTTCCCTGTGAACGGTGTCCCCGGGCCCTTCCCAGCTCCCTCCCAGCCACCAGCAGATCCCCAGCATGGAGCTACCCTGGCTGGGGAATGAGCTGGTGACACTTGGAAGAGAAACAAATCCCAAAGTCCAAGGCAGAGAGCAGCAGCAGCTCAGGTTTGGCAAATGGGTCACAGCCCAGACCTTCATGCCCCACATGAGGCAGGACCTTCCACGTGTATCCCCAAAAAGGTGTAAAACCCCTCTGTCCTTCCAGCAAAGAGCCAGGGCTTGGTGTCACAGGGCAGAGGCACCTCTGTGGGGACATCTCAAGGGTGGCTGAAGGTCACCTGACACCATGTCCAGCCCTTGTCCCAGCGAGGATTTGGGGTGGTGGCCAAACCCTGAGCTGGGGTCCCTCCCAAGGAGAGGGTCACAGCAGTGGGTTGGTGGAGCATCAAACACCCCATCCCAGCTGTTCTGGATGCCTTCAACACCCACCTGAAGGGGCAGCCTCAGACCCAGCTCACTCAGACAACACCTTGGTGCCATGTTAATTAATGTGCTCCATTCATTGGAGCCCTTTGTCTCCCCCCAGCCCTGTGACCCCGAGAGGCGGCGGGTGCTCTGGGGAAGGAGGAACCGTGAGGGACGTGGCACTGTGAAGCATCAGGGACTAACTCAGAGACCACACTGGGCAAGATTCCTTGGGAACGTGGACTCCCAGAGCAGGGCAAGGAGGCAGCAAAGCCGGACACAAAGCTCAGAGCATCGTCCCTCTGCCCCCAGGGGCTCGAGGCTCCGAGGGGCGCCCTGGGGAAGGGGGTCAGGCTGGGGGGGTTCCACTGGAAGGCAAAGCAGCCGAGACCACGCTCCCAGGCCGTGGAATCTGCAGTCAGGTCCATTCCTGCCCCTGGCAAAAACAATCTGCGAAAGACACGGTGGCACCGGGCGGGCCCGACCGAGCCCCCATTGCATAGAGAAAGGTACTCCTGGGAAGATTCCAGTGCGTGGCAGGACGGGCTCCTCCTGCCAGGCGTGTCCTGGGACTTCACAAACCCCAAACCCGACGGGCCAGTCCTCGCCCCAGCGCCGCAGCAGCTCCTCATCACAGCATGTCTGTGTCCTCCATGCTGAAGCTGCTCCGGCGACTGCTGGCCTTGGAGGCCTCTGGGGACATGGCCGAGAACAAGGGGTCAGAGGCCAGGGGCAGCATCGTGTCCTGCATCAGCATCAAGTCCAGCTCCTTCTTGGATAGGGATGGGAAGGAAGCGCTGTGGCCGGGCTCCAGGCTGTCTGGGAAGCCCTGGGAGCCGTCGTCGAAGCTCAGGCTGTGGGTAAAGTCCAGCTGGTGGAAGGGAGACTGTGGCGGCGGAGGCAGCGCCGGCTGCGGCTGCGACTCGGGGTCTGGGGGTGGCAGCAGCGGCTCCAGTGTCCCCTCGTCCCCGCTGGCTTCCTGCTTGACCACCTGCTGAGCCAGCTCGGCCACGTTGACACCCGAGGGTGAGGAGGTGGGCAGTCCGTGGACACGCGCCTGCATCTCCAGCTCCTGCCAACAGGACACAGCGGGGCTTTGGTGGGATGACACACAGGGACATGGCACACGGACATTTATGGAGGTGGCAGGGACAGAGGGACTGAGCTCACAGAGACAAAACCCATGGGGGAGGTGAAAGATGGAAAATAGTGACCCACACAAAGCTCAACACAGCACAGTGACCTGAGCCTCAGACATCAGGTTTGTCTGAAGACTGTCCCTGGTGACTTGACAGCCAGAAGAGGGATGAGACCCCCTGTCCATTCCCTTCACAGGGCAGGGGTGAGCTGTCTGTGGGACTGGAGTGGAGCAGAGGGAGGGAAGAGCACAGGGAGGTTCACCTGGATGCGGAGCAGCAGCTGCTTGTTTGCCATCTCCAGGCGCCGTGAATGATTCTCCAGGTCTCGTGACCTCTGCAAGTCCTTCTGCATCCTCTTGATGTAGTCCACAGATGCCTTCAGGATTGTCCCTTTATTCCAGCGTACATCCCTGTCATCCAGGATGGAAAAAGAGATGGACCTGCCTGCCAGCAACGTGCACCCTCACCCCTGCTCCACCAAAAGCCCCTCTGCAATATCACCATGTGCTGAGCAAGCCCACGGGACCCACAGTTATCCCAGCCCCACAGGAACCACAGATACATACAGGTCATTGGCCTTGGGGATCAGCATTCCCAACTCTTTGATGCGGTCGTTGATGTTAAACCTTCGCCTTCTCTCGACTGCAGGTGAGAAGAGAGGGATGGAAGTGAGGAGGCAGCAGGGGCAGGGGAGGCCCCATATCCCACAGCCACTGCGGTGGCTCAGCCCCTCTGGAGTTGGAAGGCTCAAAATGGGAAACCTCGAGCCAAATACCCTGTTCCATGTATGGCCCAGCAGGTCTGACCTCCCCCCAGAAGGACAATGGGGTGTTTCCTGCACTGCATGTTGGAGAGACAGGAAAGAGGAAGACATGTTAGGGGCTGGGAACCTTTCTGAGGGTGAGGTGGAATGGGGGAACCATCTGAGAGAAAGGAGGAATGAGGACGAAGAGTGATGGAGAAAGAACTCTGGGGTCCAGAGAGGGAAAGCCAGCACTGAACTCACTCAGGTTGTGATTGTCTTTCTTCTGGCGCTCCTTGGCCAGGGCTCGGCTCTCGGCATCTGCAAGAGACCCACAAGGTCACCCAGAGGGGACAAGGCTATGCCTCACCCCACGAGCATCCCATGCTGGCATCAGAGCCCCCAGGACCCCCAGAGCTACCCCCCCTGCCCGTGGGGACAAGGCAGCCTTGGCCAGCTTTGGCACTCGCTGTCACCACACCAGCTCTGGGGCAGGACGTACCTGTGAGTTCCCTCTTCTGGGTGAGGTCAGCGGGGCAGGAGCTGCTGGTGACACCAACGAGCGAGGCTGTCACCTGGGGGTCCCCACTATAGACATTCATGTGACTGCTGGACATGGGCAGCTGAAAACCAGAGGAATGGGCAGGTTACCTCCATCCAGGGCTGGGGACTGGGATCAAGACCAGCCCCTTGGCCTCTGGGACCTGAGTGAGTAGCCCGGGCAGGTGGAATTGTCTTCCTGGGCCCTTAAAGCAATAATCAGAGTAGCAAAGAAAACAGGACTTCAAAGGGCACAGCTGATCCCCTCCCACAGCCAACATCTAAAATAGGGCAGATGAATCACATCCGAGAAGGGCTTGGTAGGATGAATCCCACTGGGAGGCACAAGCTGCCATTCGGATCTGACCCAGGAGATGGTGCTGCTCTGAGGAACCTTCTGGCTGGGAAACCACTCCTGGCACTCAGATCCCCCCACACGGCAGTGGATGTCTGGTCCCTCCCCACGCCCCTCTCCCGCCTCTCCAGCTTTTTAAAAGGATTCCCAATGGTCACTAGAGGGAAAGAAGCTGGAGAACTGGCTCTCCTGGAAGGAAGGAGATAGTGCTGCCTCCAAGGATCAGGCTGGCTAGGGCTGGCACTCAGGCAGCGCTGTGGGGATGTGGCAGAAGGTCCCATCTGTGCCACCTCTGTCCCTGAAAGCACAGGGCTGTGGGACCTCCACAGCCTCCCTCTCTCAGCTCTGGGTCTGATCCCTTCCCATCACCCATCACTTACTGTGTTGGGCATGTGGACTTCGGGGTTCATATAGCCCAAAACATCATCCAGGCGCATGATGTCATCGATGACCTCATCAAACTGAAAGGAAAAGCACAAGTGCCAATGGGCTTCTCTGCCCTTCCCAGCACCTTGTGCCACGCCCAGCAGTGCAGTGACACCTCCTCACCTCCCGCTCGGGGTTGGAGCCGATGTTGAGCATGGCCATGGGGCTGTTGGGAGCGCTGTTCCCCGCCGAGGAGGACAGGACGTGGCTGGGCCGGACACCGGGGGACGCGGCGGGGGGTGGCTTGGGAGAGTGGCTGGCAGGGCTGACGTGGGCAGCAAACTTGTTCCCGTAGGTTTCAGAGAGATAAGCCTGAACCTTCTTGTCTCGTGACTTCTGCAGGTGGTACGTGGTGGGGTTTTCCAGGTAGGACTGGACCTGCGAGGGGACAAACCGTGAGGGACTCCCGCGGGCTCTCCCATGCCCGGGGGGCTGACACCCCACACGGTACCTTGAGGACCTCTCCAGGCACAGGCGGTGGGGACTGGAAGTGAACGGGGGTGTTGATGGCCGGGGTGGAGGCCACGGGCATCCTCTGCTGCTGCATGTAGTTCATCATCATCTGCTGCTGCACCCGCTCCCGCTCTGCCTCCTGCTGCGCCTGCTGCTTCATCAGCTCCATCCGCAGCCCGATGCGGGACGCCATGGCGCTCCGGGAGGGGGGACACGGGCGCCCGCCTGGCACGGAGGTCACCCTGAGGGGAGGACATGGCACATCACCAACAGTCCGTTCTACAGAAGAGAAACAGGCCTGGAGAGCGAGGAGACACCCCAAAGCACCCGCACTGCCCTAATCCACGATGATCGCCCCAGTGCCAGCCGGACGGGTCCATCCTCCTGCTGCAGCTTCTCACCACACCACCACAGTCCCTGGGGGCAGCCAGGGCCAGAGGGGCCCAGGGGACAGCCAGGGACCCCGAGGGGCGCAGGGGACAGCCAGGGACCCCGTGCTGGACTCACATACCGCAGGTTCAGCCGGAGTGCACTTTGATCCAACTTCCCAAACACTGGAGCGACAGCAAAACCCAGAGGCCGGGAGCGAAAGGGAAAGAGAAAGCAAGGCAAGAGCAGGAAGAAAAGGCCGGCGGGTGCCAGGAGCCGGGGGCAGGTTTAACCCCAGCCAGGCTGTGCCAAAGCTCCGCTCGGGGTGGGCTGAACAAGGCGGGCTCTGTGCGGGGCCGCACGCGAGCGCGGGGGCAGGGGGGGCGGGAGAGAGCCCTGCCCCGCACAGACCGGCCCTTGTTTCCCCGTACAAAGGGGATGGCAGCCCATGGAGGGCCAGAGGGTGCTGGGGCACAGGGAGCTGCCCTATCCACGGCTCTCCACGGCACTCGCTCCCCACGAGGTGCTGGGATGCAGGAGATGCTGTACGGGATGGGGGTCTGGGGGAGATGCTGGATGGGCTGGGGGTCTGTGGGAGATGCTGTAAGGGCTGGGGGTCTGTGGGAGATGCTGTACGGGCTGGGGGTCTGGACCACAGCACTGGGAGGGATGCAGAGCACAGGAACCAAAAGGGAACAGGAGCCCAACACACAGATCTGAGGGGGTTTGCTGTTTAAATACAAGGTGTGATCACAGACAGAGGGGCCACAGCAGACACCAAACCCTGGCACTGGGACACAGTGCCACGCACTGTCCTGAGGGGAGATGAAATCGAGGCACCTCAGACAGCAATAGGATCACACAGCTCAAGAGCAGCTATTGACTGGCAAGGGGGAAGGGAATTAATTAGCCCGGATGGCCCGTCCGAAGGGGGATGGGAGCCAAGAGCCTGGGACAGTTATCCATTGGAGCTCCCTTAAGGCAGATGCTGCAAAGGGCCTTAGAGGAAGGCACAGGGGGCTGTCTGAGATGGGAAACAGCAAAGCTCTGTGGAGAAGACCCCAGTGACACCAGGAACAGCCTGCAGAGGGTGTCATGTGGAGGGGGACAAGGTGCAGCCACCCGCAACACAACATCCACTCACCCCCAGCAGCCTCAGTCCCACCACCCTGCCCGGTTGCAAGACCCCCCTTATAAAAAATGGGGAGGGAATTAAAAGTAACCCCTCCCCCTAGGAAGCTCCTTAGAGGGGTTGCTGCCGAGGATGAGGATGGGGAAGGGTGGCCAGAGCTAGACCTGACAAGGAGAGGAGGAAAATTAGGTCAGGTTTAAAATAACTCCCTTGGTTCTGCTTGGCTTCCCCCCTCTCCCCGAAACATCGAGCAGCTTCTGCTTTCACTCTGAGTCAGCCCTGGCGGGACAGGATGGGGACCCGGCCAGCAGCCCAGTGCAGGGCACCCCACCCCGAGGGACATGTCCCACCCTGGAGACACATCCCACTACCCCTTGATCCAGGGAGACACACACAGAGCACACAGGATGGCAGGTCCATCCAGGATGCTTGTTATTCCTGAGAGGGTGCCCTGTGGTTCTCCCACCAAGTCAGAGCCCCCCCTGCATCAGTGGGAGCCCCGGGCTGGTCCGTACTGGGAGGAGACCCCAGAGAGGGTTCATCCTGATTCACAGGGAGGCAGAACAGTGGTGGGAGGCCCAGGATGGGTGATTGAGCAACAGGAAGGGGATGGAAAGGCAGAAGAGGGGCTGAGGGGCAGGAAGCTGGAGGGAGGAGGGAAAAGGTCATGGTCCTGCTCCACACCCCAACTCCTCTTTTCCTGTCTGGGAGACAGAGAGCACAGGGCTGTGCAGGTTCCAGCCGTGCTCCATCACCACCCACCAGCCCCACCGCCGGGACAGCTCGGGGCCAGAGCCAGGGAATGCATCTCCCTTCAAAATATCTCTGCTGCTACTTAGCAGCGAGGTTATTTCTAGACCTTCCTTGCTTTCCTCTGGGGTGTTATTTCATCAAGAACCCAACAGGCCAGGGTGGCACTCGGGGGTGGCTCCAGCTGGAGGATCCCCAGTGGCACCCAGAGCTGCCCCAGCTCTCCCTGTCCCCCTCAGGACCTCGCTCAGCCCCGAGGTGCCCCTCAGCCCTGCAGTGACAGCCGGTGCAGAGGGGCGGCTGCTCAGCAACCGCCGGTACGTTCTGGAGTGACATCGGGTGCTGCTGCGCAACCCGAGGGGCCAGGCTGGTGTCAGACCCTCAGCCAGGAGCCAGTGAGGGGCACCTGAGGGGACAGAACACCTGGAGCTGCACTGCTGGACCCACTGCTGAGAGCTGGCACGGGTGACCCAGTGCCACCTGAAGAGACAGAACACCTGGAGCCACAGCAGCATCTCCAGGGGCTCCTGCCTGTGCCCACGGCTGTGCCCAGGTGTGGGTCAGAAATCAAAGCTGCTGTGAGGCAGTTTCCAGATTTAGCCCCTGCAGAGTGTGGATATCATGTTACCCTCCCAGGGTGGCCACGGGGAGGTGGCACCCACAGTGCCCATCCTGCCTGCCAGGCACAGGCTCACACATTCCCTGCAAATGCCACACAACTGCCCACCCTCTGAAGGGAGGGAGTGACGCTCCACTCGGCTGAGAACCCCCAAACCCCCTGCAGGAGGAGCCACTGCCCTGCCCCACTCCTGCCTGTGTTTACTGCCCGGTCGATCGTGGCCGTTTTACAAGCGGAAAAATCAATGGGCAGCTTCAGGCGGGCACAGGGACCCCCAGGGATGGAGGGGACGGGGCCATCCACCCGCCCACCACCTCTCTGGGCCACAAACCAAGGGCAGCAAAAAGGAAAGAGAGAAGAAAGAAGTGAAAACAGCTTCGCTTCTCGCTACCGGCAGCGAGTGCTGGCTGAGCCTTCCCTTCCTTCCTTCCTCGTTTTCGTTCTCACATGCCAGGGGGGTGGGGAGAGACACGGGGTGGCAAGGGAGGGAGGGAGCCCAGGCAGGCACTGTTGGCTGGATCCAGGCAGCCACAAGCCCAGTAGTGTTTGCTCCAGACCAAGGAGCATCCACCCCAATATCTCCGAGCTGCCACTCTGCTGGGCATCCACGAAGCCACCCCATGGGTGTCCCGGGCTCTGCTGCCACCCCGCTGTGTGGGAAGGGGCACGACGGGGCACGGGTTACCTGGGTGCAGGATGGGGCTGGGGGACCCTCCGGTGCCAGGGCCAGCAGCTCCTCTGCGCTCTGTGTTCCTCATTTTTAGGGCTGTGGTTGTAACGTGGCAGCAGCCACGCAGGGTGTGGGGGGGAAGTTGCAAAAAACCTCCAAACCTGCTGGGTTTGCTCCCTGCAGCACAGGAGAGAGAGACCAAGCCGAGAAAAAGCAGGGAAACAACAATGCAGCTGCTGCCACTGGGTGCTCTGGGGTCCAGAGCACAGGCTGGGTCTGACCCATCGTGACCTCAAGGGCTGCAGTGACACCCCAGGCTGCAAGTACAGAGGGACAAAAGCTGTCCCTTGCCACTCCAGGGGATGTGGCACACAGGGATTTCTCACCCTCCACATGCCCAGAGTGGGTGCAGAGTAAGTACCTGCATGACAAGTGGAAAAGAGAAGGCTCAGGGGTGACCTAATTGTGGCCTTCCAGTACCTGGAGGAGCCAACAGGAAAGATGGAGGGAGACTATTCACAAGGGCCTGGAATGACAGGACAAGGGGAAATGGCTTCAAACTGACAGAGGTTTAGTGGGGATTTGGGGAAAAAATTCCTTACTGTAAAGGTGGAGAGGCTCAGCAATGTGGCTGGACCTGCCTGGCCCTGCACAGCTGGGACCAGCCTGTGGCTGCCCCTCAGGGCACTCCCCTGGACTTGGCACAGCCACCACGGTGGTGATTTATGCTGTGACAGGGCACCCACAATGCCAGGGCTTGGGTAATGCTGGCACCCAGTGAGAAAGCAGCCAAGGGTTCTTCATCTCCACGGGAATGAGGAGGGTGGGCAGCAGGACAGGCTCTAACCCACGGTGTTAGGAAGGGATTCTTCCCCACAAGGAGGGAAACCTGCAGTAAGGCAACTCCATCCTTGGAGACCCTGATCCAACACCAACACTGGCCATGCCTGAGGCTGGGCCAGAGGCTCCAGAGCTGCCATCCAGCCTATATCCCTCTGGGATGAGGATGGAGCCCCATTTCCAACCCCAGAGAGCAACAGTGCCCTCCTCACCACCCACCCAGTGGGCAGGAGATGTGTCGGGCAGGTGGGTGGGCAGGGCCACCCCACCTTCCCCGTGCAGGGATCACACAGCCCTGAAAGGGAGAAGGAGCAGGCGGAGGGACTTGGCAGAGCCACACCGGGGTCAGTTGACAGCACCAGTGAGAGGCTGAGTCACCAGGACTGTTTTAGCCCCGGCATCTCAGAAACGTGGACCGCGACGCTGTTAACAGGCCTCGGGTCAGAGGCCAAATGCCTTCCCTGCCCTGCACTAAAACACCACGACTGGAAGTGGCCCAGGGATCCGGCACAGTAAAAACATTCACACCAGGCTGGGAGGCAGCACGACCCAACAACAGGGCTCCCCCAAATGCCCACGTAAGTCTGACCCACCAGGAAGGTGCCAGGGACCCAGGGGAGGGAAACACATCAGTCCGTGGCTGTCACAGAGGGCTGAGCGTTCCTTGTCACAGTGTCACTCCCAGGGCTGAATAAATGGGGCCCATAAAAGCACCCCTGGTTCTGGTGGTGCCAAAGTATGTCCATGAGAGCCCACCTGTGAGTGGCAGCAGTTATGGCATTAATAACACACGGCCTTGCTCCAATGTTTCTTTTCACCCCAAAAAGCTTCTCTTTCCCCCCAAAAGCTGCTCTGCCCAGTGTGGCACAGCTGAGGGGTGGCACACAAACCATCACACCAGCTGGACACAGCAGGTGGAGACTGGCACCCATGGGGCAGGTCCAGGTGCAGAGC
Organism: Hafferia zeledoni; assembly: GCA_035583235.1. NCBI lineage: Eukaryota > Metazoa > Chordata > Aves > Passeriformes > Thamnophilidae > Hafferia > Hafferia zeledoni. Next base: position 3,486,094 of record JAWWEV010000077.1, on the reverse strand, counting down.
GGGGACAGCCAGCAGGACCCCTGGGACCCCCACGGTGGGGCCAGTTCCTGCCTTCAAACCTGAGCAAAATCCCTTCCTGCAGAGCAGCTGGAGCAGAGCAGGAGCCCTGATTGAAACATCACTGTCCAACTGACCACCCGGGAATTCACAGCCCCCGCCGGCAGCCCCTGGGCCCCCTCCTGCCCCCCCAGCAGCAGCAATTAAAAATAAAAGTGTGAACAGGCAGGAGGCCTGGGCTGAGCCAGCGGAGGCTGCACCACCCCACTCAGTGATTAATCAGCCCCGAATCGCGCCCGCCCTGCGGGGAGGCAGGAGGGGACTGGGGTGACCTTGGAGGGGCTGGCAGGGACATCCCGCTCCACATCCTGCTCCACAGCCCACCCCACGTCCTGCTCACCTCAGCAAGGCAGCCAGCCAGGCCCCAAAGCAAACCTGCCCCAGTTTGGGGTGACTCCAGGCAACTTGGGTGTTGGCTTTGTTAAATAACCACATAAACGAGCAGTAAGGGGAACTGGCAGGACAGCACATCCCGGCCCCCAGCCTGGAGCCCAGGGCAGAGAATGCACCATGGCACTGGGGTTCAGAGCCACCACACGCCCCAAAATCCTCGAAACCATCCTGGGAAGTTGGGATGCTCAGCCAAACCCGCCCTTGAGCTCCGTGTGCCCCAAGTTCATGGTGCCACTTGCCACGGGCACGAGGTGCAAGGTGACAGCAGCCACTCCAGTGCTGGAGGCACTCCTAGCACCGCCTCCATCCCTCCTCCCTCCCTCCCTGCGAGCCCCGTGCTGCTGCAAGGAGGTAATATTTATAAATACGCCGTGTCCAGCCCCCAGGGCCTGGCCAGAGCTTGGGAGGGCAGAGCTCATGTAACCGTGCTGTCCCCGGCAGCCCCGGCCACCCCAGCCATGGAGACACAGCTGTTCCCATTCCCCAGGAATAAACAAGTTGGGCACAGCCCGTGACTTGCCCTCCCAAACGCCCCAGGGCTCGTCCTGCTGCCATCCCACCCCAGCAGCACCTCCCATGCCCAGGGAGTGCCCGGCCAGCACCGCTTACCCGCTGAGCAGAGGCTTCTGCTCTCCCCTCCTTCCCCCGGCTCAGCCCGGCACTTTCCTGCTCCGTGAAGGTCAAGCTGGTCTCTTGGGAGCCCCCGCTGCCAATCCAGCCCCTGCCCTGGCACTGCCGGTGCAGCCGGGCCGGGTCCCGGCTATGGGCACTGCCCGGTGCTTGTTACACCAGTTTGACCATGAAGGAGCCCAGAGGTTCTTCCCACCAGGCTGGGATTTCTCCAGGCGAGCCCTTTGCCTGCCCCGAGCCCGGAGTGTTCCCTGAGGAGCTGCAGAGCCAGGGCTGAGCATGGCACCCACCCTGTGCAGATAAGGCAGGAGCTGCAGCCAGTGCCAAGCCCGCTGGCACCAGCTCCCTCCTCCCCTGGGGAGTACAATCCAGAGCAGGGAATCACTCCCTGTGTGCAGGGTGGCTGCAGCCCCCTCATTTCCTTCTCAAAATCCCCTACCCCACTGCAATTCCCCCCAAATCCCAAGGATACAGCCTGGCCAAGAGCCAGAGCTGCTGCCCTCGCTTGGCCCTGAGGCTCCTCAAACTCCCCTGCCCGTCCCCACACTGGGCATTTCAGGTTTATCCAGAAAGAAAGTTGCACCCATTTAACTGGAGGGAATTTAAGCAGAGCACAGGGTGTGGGGAGTTTGTTTGGAGCTGAATGCACTCGTAGGAAGGGTGACAAAACCCCAGGAGCAATTCTTAGAAGAGACTTTAAAGATAAGATGGCACAACCTCCTTGGAAAGGCTGTGGGGTCCGTGGGGATGTTACTGAAAGACCTTGAACCCTCCCCACAGGTGAGCCCCTTCAGGTGAACCCACCCACCATCTGCTGCAAATCCTTTGGGTTCCTCATCCCAAGCTCCTCCTCCAGCCCTGGAGAACCGACCTCTCCAAAACACCTCCCAGACCACCCCCTGCCTCTCCACCTCCTGCCAACTCAGGGTCTCTCTGGAAGGTGAGGAGTAGGACATGGACCTCATCCTGGAGCACAGGGTTGGGCCTCCTGGATTCCTGGGCTGACCATGTTGTGGGACCCCAGGCATGGGAATCCACATGGAAAAGCCACTCTGACCAAAAGCCAAGTGTCAGGCAGAGGGGCACGACCTTGGATTGAACTGGGGAAACTCTGGGGGGCTCCTTATGTATGTAGCAGTGGGGGAAATAGAAAGATGAGCAGGTATTTCCTGTGTGTTGAGGAAGAGACCCTCCCTTTCATCCCTCCAGTGACAATGACCATGGCTGGCCCTGGGAATTGCTCCACCTCCACACTGGGACCACACAACGGCTTAGAAAAGCCCAAGTGGGGCCTTCCTGGGCTCACCAGAGGTGACACCACTGTGGAAAGGCCACCACAGGATGTCCAGAGGGCTGGAGGCAGCACAGCCCAGAGTGGTGACTGGCATACCTGGCACCCCTGAGCCTGCTCTGCTCTTCAACAGGGGTGTAAAACACTCAGTGCTGCATCCTTGGGATCCTTCTGGGATCCCTAAGAATCCCCCACAGCAAACAGGGCGTCCGAGAAGTTGCCATGAAATGGCTACCACGGGTCACCACGATGCTGCCTCAGGGCCATGCCAGTGGCACAGTGGCACTGCCAGGCTGCAGCCCCACACCCAGGACCCCCCTGCTGCCCCTGTCTGCTTCCTCTTTGCCCAGGAAGAGGGATAGCCCCATGAAACAGCTCCCTTTGGGCAAGTCAGCTCAAGGTGCCCCCAAAACCCACCCCACAAACTCCAGCTGTCCCCTGGGATGGGGCACAGAGGTGACAGGGCCGTGCCAGCTCCTGCCCTCCCCATCATCAGTCTGCACCCCAGGGAAGGAGAAACAGCAGCCCAGGGATGAGATTCCCCCTGTGCCATCACACCAAGCCCCAGCTCCCCCCTGCAGCACCCCCGTGGTGGGCAGAGCCACGAGGAGCCAGAGGCTGTTCCTGCCCTCAGCACAGGTGGGTTTTTTGGGGGACACCCCAGCGTGGCCTCCCCGGCCCCATTTCCCTGCAGGGCTGTTTTTCCCCGCGGGGTTTTGCCGCTTGGGCCACCCCACCCTGGGCCCCGGGAATGTCCCCCCCCCGCTCCGATGATTCATCCATCGCTTGGCCCCGCGGGGCTCTTCCCCTTGCCCAGGATCCCGCGGCCAGAGCGCCCTGTCCCGGCACGGGCGGGGGCCCCAGGACACACGGGCGGCGAACTCGGCGCCGGAGCGTGGAAAAAGCAATAAAAGCCCTGGCTGGAATCACAGCCCATCGCAAACCCCCGGATGCTGCGCTGGCTGCCCCGCCGCGGGCAGCTCCACCCCGGAGCGGTTTCCGACCGATAAGGGCGGACGGCAGGGCCGGCACCGCGTGGAAAACACGCCCGGCCATCCACGGGCATCCCTCGGGAGGCGAACCCAGCATCCCTCAGGAAGCGAGCCCGGCATCCCTCGGAAAACACCCGGCGGGGGCAGCACGTGGCGCTGGGACCCCCCCACCCCCCCCAGCCCCAACGAGGGGGGTCCCAACTCCATCCGCCCCGTTCCCAATTCCCCCCGGCCCCGCACGGCGCTCCCTGCAGGGCAGGCTGGGCACAGACCGGCCCCAGTCCCTGCTCCGGCCGGAGCAGCCGTGCATGAAGCCGAGCAAACATGGCAGGGAAGAACAGAGGAGGGGGAGGAAATAAAAATACCCCCCGATGCCCTCCCCGCTGCCGGCCCGTGTTACATAAAAACCACAAACTCCCCCCGTGCCCGAGGGCCGGGAACGCGCAGGAGCGCCGGGATTCCTGGAAACGGGCCCTGCTTTCCCCGCACTCGCACCGGCTTATTTATTTATCTTACAAGAGCACAATAACCACCAGATTTTCACTGTTGTTCTTTTTTTTTTTTTTTTTTAAGGAAATTTCCCCATCATCTGACTCGCTGAAGCTCCGGAGGACACGGGGCTGGCGTAATCCTTCCTGCCTCGCAATTAATTCATGAATATAATTAATCGGCGGCTGTCGGTCCAGGGCAGCCCCTGCTATTCCCCCCAAACTCCCCGGGGAAAGGTGTCCCCTTGGTGACCCCCTAAAGCCGTGTGACACGGGGGACCCCAACTCCTGTGAGCCTCTGCAGACCCCCAGAGCCGCAGGGCTGGGCTGGGGGTGTCCCACGCTCTGCCCCCCAAACCGGGAGGGATTTGCGCCCTGTCCGGGGGTGGTGTCGGTGCCGGGACCCTCCGAGCGCCCCGCGGGTGTCCCGGAGCATCCGTGCCCGTTTCCCCACGCGTGGAGTGCGGGGGGTCCCCTCGGGCTGCCGGTGGTCTCGCAGCCCTCGGTACCCTCGGGTTTTCGGAGGGGGCACCCGGCCAAGCCCTCGGAGACCCCCGAACAACCCCCCGGAGCAGCCACAGCCCCGGCCGGGCTGGACCCCCGGTCTGCGGCGCCGCTGCCGGGGGCGCGGGGGGGGCGACGTTATTTACGGCAAAACGGGGAAAAAAAGAAACCGCGAGTTGCGAGCGCGCCGGGACGGGGCGTGGGGGGCACCCCAACACCCCCAGACCCCCGCACCGAACGGAGGGGGGCTCTGAGCCGAGGGGGCCCTTCCCTGAGACCCCCCGGGACCCCCCGGGACCCCTGCACTCACCCGCGGGGGTCGGGGAAGGCAACGAGGTGGTTCGGCTCGGCTCGGCTCGGCTCAGTTAGGCTGCGCTCGGCTCGGTTCGGCTCAGCTCGGCTCGGTTCGGCTCAGCTCAGTCAGGCTGCGCTCTGCCCGGTTCGATTCTGCTCCTCGGCTCGGCTCAGTCAGGCTGCGCTCGGCCCGGCCCGGCCCGGCTCGGCCCCGTGCCGAGGGAGGGCAGCACCGCCCGCCCGCTCCGCTGCCCTCGCTCGGCTCGGCCGCCCCGGGCACGCCGGGAGCGCAGCTCGCACCGGGCCGGCCCCCCGAGCCTGCCGGGACTTGTAGTCCCCGCCCGGGCCGCTTCGGGACTGCGGGGGGGTGGATCCCTCCCCAGGAATGGGGGCGGTTCCTCCCCGAAAATCAGGGGTTTCTCCCTGAAAATGGGAGTTTCCACCCCTGGAGCGGGTCAGGAGGGGGATGTTGGGGCAGGGGGGGATGGCAGGGCTGTGCCCGGAACGTGCAGTTCCTCGCACACCAGGACTGTGCATCCCCTTGGACAAGGATCATGCAGTTTGTCGCACCACGATCGTGCAGTTCCTCGAACCAGGACTGTGAAGTTCCTTGCACCAGAGTCGTGCAGTTTCGTGCACCAGGACTGCACATCCCCTTGCACAAGGATCCCACAGCCCCCCTCACTGCAGTCATGTCACTCCTTGCACCAGGATCATGCAGCCCCTTGCACAGGGGTCATGCAAAGCCCCACACCAGCTTGTGCAGCCCCTTCTCACCAGGACCCTGCAGCCCTTGCACGTGCAGCCCCTTGCACTGGGGTCATGCAGCTCTTTACACCAGCATCTTGCAGCCCTTTACACCCCCTGGCCCCAGGGTTTTCCCCTCCTTCTCCCAGGATCGTGCAACTGGTTGGGGCCATGGAGTGTTAGTGGTGACCTGGAGATGTGCCATGTGCTGGCAGCAGTAGCAGCAGGTTCCTGCTTGAGGCCTGAGGGGTTTGCCCCACTCCTGACAGGACTCCCAGTGCCCAAGAGTTGCTGGGAACTCAGAGCTTTGGAGTGAGATGAATCCAGACACCCCAAGCTTTGGGCACATCAAATCCCACCACCCCCTTCCTCCTCATTGCCATCCTTGGAGGCTGCAGAAAAGAGATTTACCCCTCAAGAAGAAACGCAGCATGTTTTTCTGAGCCTGAGTGTCCTTGCATGACACTTTTTAATGGCTAATTTTTTGCAAATACACGAGGGCCATTCGCCCAAACCAAAGGAACTCGAGTTGTTCACATGCAGCTCCTTGTCCTGCACATCCTGCTCCAAACTGGTTCCCGAAGCCTCCAGCCACCACAGCAGCTCAGCCCTGCAGTTCTCGAGCTGAGCAAACACTGCAGCCCAAAATTCTCCCACTCATCCTGGTTTCCCAGCCAGCCCCAGCAGGGATCCAGGTCCCATTAAAAAAAAACTCCCCCCAGATTTGTCATTGCTACAATCCAAAGGCTCCATGTGCATCTGAAAGTCTGGGAAGAGCCAGAAAACCTTGGAGCATGAGCTCAGATTGTGTTGTTCTGTCAGGAAAAACTGTGCCAGCCCCTGCTCAGCCACAGCCAGAGGAGGCACAAGGTTGGATTTGCAGCCCTTTATTCACTACTCCTCACCACGTGTGGATCCAAGGGAGAGGAAGGTGTTTCAGGGCCAAATTCCCCCATGGGTGATGCTCAGAGCCCCGAAGCTGCCAGGGCAAAGCCAACTCTGTTGTTGGCCATGTCAAAGATGGAGTAATACTGGCGGAGGAAGAGGTTGCCAAGGATCCAGAGGGGTTGGCCACTGGAAGAGGACACGTACGTGCCCTCCACCCCCACAGTGCAGATGCCATCGTTCTGTTGGGTGCAAAAGAGCAAATTTCAGCTCCAGTGAGGAGCTGCTCATGCATTCATAGCTGCTGTGGCTGGGAGCAGGATCAGACCCTCCCTACGGTCACAGACAGGCAGCAAAAGCACCATGGAATCAGGTGCTGGAGGCTGCTGTGTTTGAGAAAAACTCTGGTTTGGTCTGGAGCAAAACTGCCCTGTGATGGCAAACACCTGCTGGGAATGGTAAAATCCACCTACCTGCAGGACATAGACAGTGGGAGGCAGTGGCAACCAGACTCCACTGATGGCAAAGTAGAGGGTGGGCAAGTCTGGGACACTGCTGCAGTCAACGAGGAACTGCAAGAGAGGCAAAGAGGGGCAGAGGGGTCAGGACCCCTGGGCTGGCACTGGCCGAGTTCCAGTGGCCACCCTGGCCATGCTCCCTGAGGGTCAGCACAGCTCTGATGGTGTCAGGACTGTGCTGACCCACATTTATCACATTTGGCAGAATTATTTCTATTTTACAGCACTGCAGGGCTGTTCCAGGTGAGATGTTTTGCTCCTGGGAACCCCCACGGCTCAGCATCACCACCCAGGTGTGTCATCCCACGGCATCACCCGGTGCATCCTGCCCACCTACCCCATAGTCACTCTCCTCTGCACCCAGTGCCTGCAGCAGGGCTGGCATGAACTGTCCTGGGATGGTCAGCAGGAATGTCCCAGTGTCCACAATGCCATGACAGCCTTGGCTGCACCAGCTGGTGACCGATAACCCGAGGGAGAACCTGGAGGACCAGCAGGAAAGGTGTCAGAAAAGGCTGCTCTGCTCCAACACCTGCTCCAAGCTGTGGTGCAGCACTTACTCCTCAATATTGATCTTCCAGTACAATTCCTGGACCACAGGAGCCCACAGAACCTCCCCAGAGTACAGCTGGGGGTCAACCCCCCCAAGGATGACTTCCCCACCATAACTGTATGTTGGGTTGCTGAAAAGACACAAAATGAGACCCAAAATCAGGCAGGGAGCTCTGTGGAAAGCACTGAAACACAAAGGTGTGTGGGGAGAAGGCGTGGATGGAGAAAAGGATGGGTCCAGGCTGAAGGACCCACTGCCAGAGGCCTCACCGGGAGAAGTAGAAGCTGAAGATGGGTTTGCTGAGCTGGTTCTGCTCCAGCGTGTTCTGCATCAGTGTGTTGAAACCACTGATGGCAATGCCTGGGTAAGCCATGCCCAAAATCCCATCAAAGTCCAGGTAGTAAAAGGGTCTGCTGGGCTCATCCAGGCTCAGGCCGAACTCCTGGTTCCTAATGATGATGTTCTGGATCTAGTGGGAGAGGGAAGATGCTGGGAGATGTTGGCCTTTGGTCATGAAGGTAAATCTGCACTGGGAGATGCTGAGCTCTTCAATCACAGTCTTTGTCCCATCACTCATTATGTCATAAAAATACTCACAAAATGTGAGTATTTTGCCTTTTCAAAGTCAGATTTTCCCTGCATGCAAGTCTCATACAGAACATTTCTTATGTCCTGTAAAGACAAAGCTCAGACATATATAAAGAAAGTTCTTGTGGGCAAAGATATCCCTTATCTCAAAGCGGGGGTGGAAAGCCCAGAGGACTCAGAATGAGTTTGTTTGCAGATCCCAGTCTTGGAGTAAATTCGTGCTGACACACCTTAAAGTAATGAGTCACTAATCCCCGGAATAAGAAGGTAATTTCAGCTGCTCCCTGAGTTTTTAACTGAACTGGAGTGGTTGTAACCACAGGCACTTCTTACCCTGATGCTGCCACAGGTCAGGAGTCACTTACTGTCACCGTGTCATGTCCCAGCACCACCGCCAGGTCCCCGAACCCATATCTCAGGGTGTAGGTCATGTCAATGCCCACGAAGGTGGATGACAGGCTGAGGTTGAACCTGGCATGATCCTCTGCTCAGAGAGAAGGTCACAGCCCCCAGGTCACCTCCTGCCCTTGGCCCAGCACCCCTGTCCCCATGCAGAGAAGACACCAAACCCCACCAGCTCCCACTGGTTTCCCTCTCACAGCTCCAGAGAGCACTGATGTGGGGGGGTCCCGACCCCCCAGCACGACTGTGTCCCCTCAGGGGTGCTCACCACAGGCTGGACTCTGGCAGTAGGTGGAGGGCACCCACAGGTTGGAAGAGCCGGTGTCAAAGATCACCAGGAAACTCTGGGGAGGGGTCCCGATGCCGATCTCCCCAAAGTAGAAGGTCTGTGAACAAGAGCATGAGTGGATTTCTGTTTCTGCCTGGGTTTTATAATGAGTTTTCAGCTCTGTGGCCCCAAACTGCTGTGGGGCCATAGGAGAGGCTCTTGGTCCTTGCAGGCAGCTCAAGCACAGAAAAGGACATAAAGCAGCAGGGCCAGGAGCAGGAGATCTTCCCTAAAACCAGCAGGAGCAGGAGATGTTCCCTAGAACCAGCAGGAGCAGGAGATCTTCCCTAGAACCAGCAGGAGCAGGAGATCTTCCCTAGAACCAGCAGGACCAGGAGATCTTCCCTAGAACCAGCAGGACCAGGAGATCTTCCCTAGAACCAGCAACTCCACTTTTTCTGAAAAGGGAATTTCCCTGTTCCAATTCAGGAATTGGTGCCTCCTGCCCTCCTCTCCCAACATCACCCAGGCTAAAGCCCAGCCAAACCCCTGCCCAAACCCAGCACAGCCCCTGACTGGTGAGTGGGGTGGGAGCCAAGCCCTCACTGCAGAGCCAGCCAGGAAAGCAGGAGGGCACCTCCAAACACCAGAGCCAGTGGCTCAGAGGGGGCAGGGTAAGCTTTAACACTCA
>JAWWEV010000077.1:3437834-3454340 GCA_035583235.1 Hafferia zeledoni | reverse complement strand
GGGGTCAGGGAAGGGGGATTTGGGGGATGCTCAAAGGGGTCAGGGACGGGGGTTTGGGGGGGTCTGGGTTGGGGGATGCTCAAGGGGGTCAGGGAAGGGGGATTTGGGGGATGCTCAAAGGAGTCAGGGAAGGGGGTTTTGGGGGGTCTGGGTTGGGGGATGCTCAAGGGGGGTCAGTGAAAAGGAATCAGGGGACTGGGGGGCACTTAAGCAGTCACGGCATCCTCGTTCCTGCCCCAGCCCCACCAGTCCCAGAGCACTAAAGCAGTGCAGGCAATGGCAGCTCAGTGTTGGGGTCCCACAGTGGCTGCATCCCCAGACCACCTCAGTGGGCACCTGACTGCCCCTGGCCGGGCTCTGCAGGATCCTGACTCAGCCCCAGGACTCCTGTTGTGATTTAATAAACAATAACGCCCACGGAGGGCGTGTGGCCTGGGATGGGGCACGGCTTCCTGGCCCAGAACACGTGGGGTCCCCGGGGATGGTGGTGGTGCCACCGCGGTGCTCCGGCAGCAGGGAGCCCACCGGGCTGGCACCGTGCCCAGCACACACACCTGGTGCAGGTGTGTGCTCACCTGGCACCCGTGGGGGTGTTCCCCTGGAGCAGAGGCTGATCCCACCTCGGAAAGCCCCGAGTGACCCCTCTGGGGAGTCAGTCCCTGTGCCCGGCGTCTCTCCCAGCAAGGACTTTGCCTGTTAATCCTCCTGCCCTGTGGAGGATGGAGGAGTGGGGGGGAGCAGGGGAGGAGGGAGGGCCCCACCACCAGCCAGGGGTACAAAGTCCGTTGCTGCAGCAAGTGGGCCAAGATAAAGCTGCAGAAACCAACCTCCCACCCAAGGCAACCAGTGGATAAACATCCAGGCACAGATCTGAGACCTTAAAGGGACCCTGGGGAGTGACAGCACTGGCTGGACAGCCACAACAGGACCCCTGTGTGGGGAAGGAGGGCAGCAGCCTGTGGAGATGGTCACCTGCCCTTTCTTTTTCTCCTGCTTCTTCCCCTGCCCAGGTGATTTGGCAGAGAATCCTCGCACGGTTTGGGTTGGAAGGACCTTAAAGATCCTGTTCCACATGGGACACCTTCCACCAGCCCAGGTTGCTTCAAGCCCATCCAACTTGGCCTTGAACAGTTCCAGGGATGGGGCAACCACAGCCTCTATAAAGCAGCAATAATTTGTGCACCAACACCGCCCTGCACGGCCTCACCCAGCCTGGCTACGTCCTCGGACAAATTACCATCCCTATGGATTTAGGCTGCAGTCCTGACCCTAATCCCAGAACCTACAGAGCCACCTGCACCTCTCAGGGCTCCCAACGGAGCCCCAAAACCAGCCACAGGTCCTGAGACCACACGGGTGGCAGAGACCCAGTCTGAGCCCCACAGACATGGGGGCTTTGGGTGTTCATCCCCAAAGTCACATCAGCAGGCAGGAAAATCTTACAGCCTGTGAGAAATGCACAGAAGCACAACAAAGACGCTCTGCCTTGCGTCAGGCTCTGATAAATTTTACCCTGACTCTTGCCCGAGTGGAATTGCTGCAGCCAAAGCCCGTCGGAACCTCGTCAGGTGTGCAGGGCTTGTGGAAACTGGGACATCCTGACTTGCCGCTGGCTAACTCCTTTGTGAGAGCCCAGCCAAAGTTTCTCCACCTCTAAATTGGGGTGTAATGACACTTCTCCCTCTTTCATGAAGCTTCAACTCTTTCTGATCTCGGTAGGAAAATAAATCACCGCGCGGGATCATAAAAGTCATCAAACGGCAACCCGGGGTGAACCTCCCGCAGATGGAGGGAAGGGCGCGGGCGCTCGGAAAATGAGAGGCAGGAGCAAAGCAGATGTCATCGGGAGCTCTTTCCCCTGTAGGGTTAATGTGCCCCCCCCTCCCCCGCCCTGCCTGCCCTGGAATTCCAGCCATTGGCTGCCTCCCGAGGTTTAGGCTAAAAAGCCTGTAATTAGGACCCCGCTGCCGCGGAGCCAGTGCCTGGGCAGGCAGGGGAAAAAAAGAGAGGGAAAAAAAAAAAAGCGTTTCCCTGCCCGAGCTTGGATGTTTTCCTTTCGCTTTGCGAAGTTTTCCCAGCCCAGGCTCCATTCGCTGGCGCGCTGCGGAGCGGGGCGGGCCGGCGGCCGGCGCGGGGCTGGAGCGGCCGGCGGAGCCCGAAGCGGCGGAACGCGGCGCTGGGAACGCCGGCAAAGGGCAGGTACGGGGGCTGGGAGCGATTCCCAGCACCGGGGATCGCAGCTCCGTGTGGGGCTGGAGCTGCGGGAGAAGGGGATTGGGAGGCGGGGGCAGCGGGAGGGACCCCCGACGGGAGAGGAGCGAGGGGACCGGGACGGGAGCGAGGGGACAGGGCGATTTTGGGGGTTCTTCTCTGGGAGAAATAAGCTGGGGGGACGGGAGGAGGGAGCGATATCGTGGCTCCCGCCGTCTTTGTTTTCGGAAAAACGTCCCCTGGGAGCAGGGGATGACGCTGGTTCCATCGTGCCGGGCTTTGCCATCCCAGAGCGGGCAGGTGCGCGGGCAGGGGGCGGGCAGGGCTGCCCGGCACGACGAGGGGCTCCAGGAAGGGGTCTTGGTTCCTCCATCCCTCCTCTCCCTGGGATTCGGCGGGAATGGGATGTTCTGGGGCTGGAGATGGAGCTGGGCCCCTTCACACATCTATGTGCTGGGTTGAAATACGATGGCCATGACCATGGCCATGGGGAGAGGTGGGGTGGTGGGTCGGCATCGCGGGGGGCAGGGAGGGGTGGGGGGTCAGTCCGTACCCGCGGATGTACGAATGGCTGAGTTAATGTGGGTTAATGGGTTACTGCTCCCTGCATGCCTGTGGGATGGAGAAAACACACCAAGAAAAGCCCTTTGCAGCACTGGCAAATCCCCTGGGGAGCAAACAGGGGACACGAAGAACAAGGTGCTGGGTGACAGAGCAGGACGCTGAGACTCCCCTCATTTGGGGGCTGCACATGACCTGCTGTGCCCAGCTGGTGGCACCAAGCATTGCTCCACTTCGGGCCATCCCGAGCCCAAAAGGCACCGCAGGCTGCTCTGTGGGACCGGCTCCAGGTCTCCAGCCTGGCTTGGGCTGCTCTGCAGGACTCGCTGCTCCAGCTCACCCTGCCAGACCTCAGCTTCTCTCACCCCAGAAGATGCATCTTTATTGCTCTGCATCTTTATTCCAAGCACCTTCATCGCAGCTGTGTTGACAGGAGTTCAAGCAAAACCAGGTTATCCCGTGGGTGAGGTGAACACGGAGCTGTGCCTCTGGAAGCTGCCAGTGCTGCTGGGGGCTTTAAGGAGATCAGGGCTTTTTGGTCATGGTGAGATGTTGTGTTTCCTGGGGGTTGTGGAGCTGGGGAGTATTTGGTTGTTCTGAAAAATTGGCTGGAGGGGTCTGGAAGTGGGTCTTCTAAGGCAGAGAGGTGGTTCTAGAAAATCAAAGCTGTGGCAGAGATGCAGATCAGCCCCTGGCTGTGCAGGGAACTGGGAGCCTGTGCTGAATTCCGAATGGGCTGGGGTGGCTGCACTCCAAGTTAATGTGTGACCTTGGCAGGAGAGGGCTGGGAGCCCACACATGCTCCCACAGCCAGCTGGAGAGGGGCTGCTCCTGGGGAGCCAGGAGTTTCAGCCACTTGTACCCAGGGAGCTGTGGCTGCTTCCAGCCCTTTGGAGAGCAAAGGGAGCTGAGCAATCGCATCCAGAGGAGCTCCCAGAGGCTTTTACAGCAAAAGCAAATGACAGCCAGTGGCACCCAGCCTGCTCGACTGGTCTGTCACATGTCCCTCCTTGGGGACCCACTGGCAGAGAAAAGCAGCTCCCCAAAGTGCCACCTCCCCCTGACGCCTGGTCCAGGCTCTCCCGTCCCTGGGTTTGAGGGCAGGGGCATGCTGGGAGCATCCCTGAATCCCAGCAGGGCAGGGCAACAGCAGGAGTGCCTGGAGGCAGCGAAGGAGGGCAGGAAGGAAGAGGGGACAGGAATGGGAGCAGAGGAGCCAGACCTGTTGGGGCTGCCTGGCTCTTTAGCATGGGAGGCGCGGACCTGTGTCACCGTCTGGGGCTAATTACAGGCACTTGTTTACAGCCCAGACGGCTGCCAGCCAGCGTAATCACATCAAACTGGGCTGGGCTGGGCTCTCCAGCACATCCCCACGGATTCACAGCAGCCCTGCCCAAGCCACTCTCCCCCACCATCACCACATTGTGCTGGTGGCCCTGGGACGGGGTGCCCTGTGCCACGGGGCTGGGGCCACACTGGCACCACCAGCCCCACTGAGTCCCTGCAGCATCCGAGGGGTCTAATTACAGCAAAGCCCCAGCAGATTAGACAAATGCAGCTTGGAGGCTTAATGAGCCAAGCACAGCCTGGGAATGCCTCCCACGGGGAGAGAGAAACAGGGACACATTACCCAAACCAGGCAGAAACAAAGCTGGGGCTGGACACTGAGCCCACGGAGGTCCCCACTCAGCATCTTCAGGGACACACAATCCTGCTCTTCCTGTAGAGCCAAGGCAGTTTCCTGACCTAACAGTGGGCCCTCACCACACCAGTAGGGCCAGGGCTCTCTTTGAGCTGCAAATACAGAGTAAAGCCAGATTGTTTCTTCCCTCTCCCAAAGCACAGCTTTGAACAGCACCCTGCAACCAGCCCTGCATCCTCCTGACCTGCCCCAGGGCTGGCAGACCTCAAACCCCAGAAAAAAGCAAGCAGCCCTTTTGTTTTATCCCACTGATTAGCCAATCTGCAGCGTTAATCATTGACCCAGGTGCAGGGCAGGGAAACCTGAGCTGATCCCACCTGCTCCCGGCTCCAGAACTGCCACGTTTGGGTGCCACATCCCAGCACCCCAAGATGCTGCACAGGAAAGGGCACACTGGGAACAGGGACTGAGTTGGGAGCAGTGGGGATGCTGGTGCTGGCCAGGATGTCCCTGACAGCACAGGCAGCGAGGATACACCAGTACCATCCCAGTGTGGAGAAGGGAACAGGTCCTTGTGGCAGCAGAGACATAGCAGAACCCAAGTGCATGGTTTGGGGGTTCCTGACCCTCAACCCTGAGCCTGTGCCAGACTGTTTTCTGCACGAAACACTTGCCAGAGCAGTTCGTCAGTCCATGGTGGGCATTGCACGGGGTGAATCCAGGGGTGCCCTGGGGCTGTTTGGTCACAGCACTGTGACTTCCCCCTGGAGCAGCAGTTCAGCTCCGTCCCACGCACATCCCACCTGCATCCCACCCTCGCTCCCCATGCCAGGGCAGGAATCACGGGGCAGGAATCACGGGTTGAGGGCCCCAGGCTGTGGGCCAGCATCCCGGGAACCCCAGGAGCCACCACATCTCCATCTCGCTTTTGTTTTGGAAAGCCAGGGCAGGAAGGAAGCGCGTGGTGGAAAGCGCCCACACGGGGAGGAGGGGACGGCTCGGGATGGGTTTCCATGCGCAGCCCCGAGCCAGGCGTGGTGGTGGCGGGGCCAGCCGGGCAGGAACAGCCACTCGGGGCAGAACAATGGCAGCCCGAGGGGAAGGAATTATTTTCCATGGAATTGGGCTAAACCTCAGCCTGTTCCCACTATCCCACTCAGGGCTGGGCCACTACACCAGGGATTAGCTGTGCCAGCAAAGGACTGCTGGTGGTTGGGGAAAATCTCCTGCTGTGGGTGAGCAAACAGCCAGGGCTATTTTCTAAAACCTGTTCCAGCTTGAGCTTGGACATTTGGGGTCTTCCCTGCCTGGCTTCAACCCATCACCTCCAATCCCCTCCCAGTGCCTCCTGTTTGGCAAGTGCCCACACCCTTGGTTGGGTTTGCTTAACTCCTACAGAGAAAGGTGCTCCCAAAAGCCCTTGAACTCCTGCAGTGGTTCAGCCAAAGGTCTCGAGGTTCTGATGACACTGAGCATCCTCCCAGCTGGACCTGCTCCAGGGTCCCTCCCTGGGATGAGGGGCTGCTCATCCTGCTGCCACATGGAGGTGGATCACGTGTCCTGGGGATGGATCTCTCCTCGCTGAGGGGCTCACCAGCTCTGCCTGTCTCTCCCCAGCTCATGTCCCTGCCGAGCCCCGCATGGCCCCAGCGAGATGAGCCCCCTCCCTGTGGCACTGCCACCGGCCTCCCTCCAGCCTCCTCCGACAGCGACTCCGGCTGTGCCCTGGAAGAGTACCCGGAGCCCCCTGCGGACCCCGCACCCCCCGAGGTGGGCAGCACTGCGGCTCTCCCCCAGCCCCCTGGGATTAAGCACATATTTTAGCAAAGCAGCTTAACCCCCTAAAATTCTGCCTGTTCCTGTCCCGTGCCACACGCCCAGGTCCCGCCGTGCCTCGGCCCCCGCTCGCCGCAGCCCGGCCCTCCCTCCGACAGGACCCGGCTCCGCGCCAGAGCCCTCCTGCAGCAGCTGCCTCCTCAGGACTGCGATGTAAGACACCTGTCTTTGGGTGCTGCCCCCCTGGGCTTCACCCCCGTGCCCCCCTCACCTGCATCCCCCCTGCAGGAGCGGTACTGCCCCGACCTGGCCGAGGAGGAGCGGCGGCAGCTGCGCGTGTTCAGCGCCCGCCGCAGACGGGAGGCCCTGGGGCAGGGGCTGGCGTGTCCCGTGCCAGGTCCCTGCCACGGCTGTCCCTGCAGGAAGGTGAGGTGTCCTCCCCAGCACCCATTCCCTGGTGGGCACCTGTCCCCAAAGGCCAGCCTGGCTCCAAACCCCACGTCCCTCTGCCTTGCAGTGCGGCAGGAGGCTGAACAAAGGGGACCCGGGGATTTCGGCGTCTCGGCTGGGGGACCAGTTCTGGCACCCATCCTGCTTCTCCTGCCACTTCTGCCACCAGCTGCTGGTGGATCTCATCTACTTCCAGCAGGATGGGAGGATCTACTGTGGCCGGCACCATGCCGAGCTCTTCCGACCCCGCTGTGCCTCCTGTGACCAGGTGGGTGCTGGGCACAGGGAGGCTTTGACCTCCCTTTGCCTGTTCGCTCTTGGCTGGAGGCTGCGAATCCGGCAAGCACTGCTGATGGGCAGGAGGAAATACTCCTTCCCGAGCCTTGTGCAGAGCCCCCTGCCCATGCCAGGGGGTGGGGGCTCCTCCTCATTCCTCAGCACAGCGAAACATCCTTTGGGCTGTGGATTTTCCCCGCTGGGTGCTGAGAGGATGGGCTGTTTTCCCGCTCCAGCTGATCTTCATGGAGGAGTGCATCGAGGCCGAGGGCCGGCGCTGGCACCTGGAGCATTTCTGCTGCCTGGAGTGTGACGTGCCCCTGGGCGGGCAGCGCTACGTGATGCGGAGTGGCCAACCCTGCTGCTGCGCCTGCTTCGAGAGCCTCTTTGCCGAGCCGTGCCAGGCCTGCGGGGACCCCATCGGTACGGCCCGAGCCCGGCACGGCTCCTCCGCCCTCCCGGGACGCGGGCTGGGAAGGCGGCGGAGCTCGGCGCGAACGGGTTTTGGCACTGGGGCGTGGGAGGAGCCTCCCGCTCACCTGTGGTTGCCCCGCAGGTGCCGACAGCGAGGGGGCCACCCACCAAGGGCTGCACTGGCACGCCCGTGCCAGCTGCTTCTGCTGCAGCCGCTGCCGGGCGCCGCTGCGGGGACAGCCCCTCACCTGCCGCCGCGGCCGCCTCTTCTGCTCCGAGACCTGCAGCCTGGGCCAGGACACGTCCTCCGGCAGCGCCTCCGACTCCTCGGACTCTGCTTTCGCCTCGGCTCCATCCCCAGACTCGACGCCCCTTTCCCGAGCCGGCCCGGCCGGCAGGACCGCGCCAGGCTCCGGCGGCCCCTCGGCACTGGGGGGCTGCAGGGCCGGTAGGATCCTCCTGCGTGCTGGGAGGGGAGTGCGAGCAAATGCGGGCTCTGCTCAGCCCTGGGTACTTCATGGGGCGCATCACACGGGGGCAGCCCAATTTAGGGCTGGAGCAGCAGCAGCAAGCCCAGCCCACCTGCCGTGGGAGGGCGAATGATGGGAGCTGGAGGTGGGCTGGTACCACCCCAATGGTGTCCCAGGGCAGCCCCTGCTGCACGGGGGGCTGTGGGAGGGGCTGTGGAGAGCAGGCTCAGCCTTCTTCCTCACCCTTGCCCTCCTTTTTCCAGAGGCATTTTCGGATCAGGCCCCTGTGCATCCCGCGTTCAGGAGCCCGGAGGACCACGGAGCAGCCGCCAAGGAGCGGAGCAGCGACGCTGTGCACACAGCGATGCTGGGACCACCAGCCACCCACTGCTCCACCCCCCAGCCCAGCCCAGAGGGGCCCACCGAGCATGGAGCCTTGGGCCACCCAGTTTTGGGGGGACCCGACCCCCGACCACCCGCGGGCAATGGAAACCCACAGCCCCGAGCGGGCACATCCCCCCCCCGACACAGCCCACGGCCGGAGCACAGCGACCCACAGGATGCCACGGAGGAGGAGGAGGAGGAGGACTCCTGGTGTCCCACCTGCTCTTCATCTTCGGACTCGGACTCGGAGGAAGAGGGTTTCTTTTTTGGGAAGCCCATCCCCAAGCCCGGGATGAATTCCCTGGGCAGGGAGCCCCCGGGGAAGGCCAAGGGTAGGACGGCCAAGCCCCGGGGCAGCAGCAAACACTGCAGTGTGTCCTAGCGGTGGGGCCAGGGGGTCCCTGACCAGCACTGCCAACCTCTGCCGGGTCCTGCCAGCCTCTGCCGGGTCCTGCCGTGGTCTCTACATGTTTCAAGTGAGTTTTGGACACAGCCCGAGGCTGGTGGGAGAAGTCGCAATTCCTGCTGGCCTCTCCCGCGACTGGGAACAGGCAGAGCAGGGAGGGAGCAGAGCCCCCCAGGGCTCCGGCACCTCAGCCATGGCAGCAGCTCCGGGGAGAGCGGCCACTGCTCCAGACAAGGGCAGCTGCCTGCATCGCATCCCTGGGCAGGGTTGGGTCCTTCCCTGGGACTCCTCCTTGCAGGATGAGCACCACTGTGGTGAGCTCTCCATCTCTGGTGGCACCGTGCCCTGGTGGCACTGCGGGGAGGGACCAGAGGGGCAGCTCTGCTGCTGCTGCTGACGAAGTTCCAATAAAGCTTGGCTGAAATCTGAATGCAGGAGGGTCACGTTCCTCCCCACCATGACACCAGCTGTGCCACAAGAGCAGTGTGATGCCCAGGGGTGACCTCTGCCCTCTGCCACAGCTGGGGATCCCCCAGGGGGGTTCACTGTGGGACCTCCCCCTCACCAGCCCCAGGAGAGTGGGATCAGAATGATGGCACATTGAGGGCTACAAGAAGAACAAAGTTTATTTTTAGATTGAAAAGAACAACAACCCAAGAACAACTGGGGTTTGTGGAAACATCCCTGGGAATCAGGAATGGAGTGAGGAGCCTGGATGGAGAGGAGAGGCTGCTGCTCTCCCACCACCATCCAGTAACACCAGTTCCTCCTTTTGCTGCACACAGAGGCTTGGGCAGGGCTAAAACAAAACATGCTCCCTCCTTCCTCCTTCTCCAAGAGATACAAAACTGCAAACATGTCCATACCACCCTGACCTGCAAGCTCAGCCCCACCCCGAGCACCACAATGTCCTGGCATGGCCCCCCACCCCCCCGGCAGGACTGGGGTGTCTCCTCAGGGGCTCGGGGTGGCCGAGTCGTAGTTGTCGATGAAATCCTCCAGCTCCTGCAGGTGATGGATGCGGCCCTGGCGCAGGTTGGCCCTGAGTGCCAGCCCCAGGGCTGCCTCCATGGAGGGCTCCTTCTGCAGCAGCATCGTGGCCACCACGGCGATGGTCAGGCTGAACTGCTGGTACGACTGCAGGGCCGGGGCACAGGCTCAGCACCCCAAAACCAGAGCACACAGCACCCCTTGGGGATATTTCACGCCCCATGGTTTAGTCCACAACCTCCCTGTCAGCATCTGAGCCCCTGCAAAGCCCCTCTGAGCAGCTTCCCCTCCAACCACCACCACCAGGAAGGGTTTCTCAGTGCCACTGAAATGCCAAATTCACATCCCATCAGCCAGAATCGCTTCAGAAGGGCCTGGACTGACTTCCCCGCCACTGCAGCTGGTCCCAGACCCCCACGCCCCAGGCCAGGGGCCACCAGCACTCACCAGCTCGATCTCCTCCTTCCTGGCGAGGACGGCGGCAGCGCGGAGCTCCGTGTGGGAGGGGGAGCGTGGTGGGAGTGTGAAGCAGAGCTGGTGCTGTCCCTCTGCACCCTGGGCAGTGGAAAAGGCAGGGAAGGGTTGGGCACTTTGGCAGGCAGAGGGGCTGGGCCAAACGAGCTACCAGTACCAATCACTAGCCAGGGACTGGTCACCCTCTGAGGGGACCTGTTGGGACTTTGCTCCCCGGGGTGCTGGTTTCCCACCCTTCCCTCAGGTGCCAGAGCTGCTCCCACTCCCCCTCTGCCCCAGCAGGTTCCTCTCCTCATTAGGCAGTAATTAAACTGCTCTGGAGTGCTCTCCTCAGCTTCCTTAAAGCTCCAGACCCAGGGTTGTTCCCACTCCATACACTCCCCAGGCCTCCAGTTACTCTGCTGGCTTTTCTCCAGCATCTCCTGTTTATTGGCACAGTGGTCGATACGGGCTCTGCCTCCAGACAAAGCAGCACCTTAACCCCAGCCTGGACTCCTGCAGGCCAGAGCCATCCCACCCCACTGCTCCTGCTGTGGCAATGCCCCATGCCCAGGCACCAGCCCCACATGGGGTGCACCCACATCCTGTACCAGCTTCGTCTCAGCAGAGCCAGGAGAGTGCAGGGGTCCTGGTGAGGGCTGTGCTGTGCTCCAGGGATCAGGACAAGCCTGGCTGGGCTGGGCACCATGTTCTGCTGGAGGTCCTGGTGGGACCTGAGAGTTTTCAGGTGACTGAAGGCTCCTGAGAAGCTGTGGGAGAGAGTGTGGCTGGGGGAGGCAGGCAGGGGCTGTGCAGGACGGGGAGCCAGAGCTGCCAGCACCCCCTGCCTGCAGCAGTGGCCTCGAGGGGCTCTCACACAAGGGGGGCACATACCACAGAACTGTCCCATGTGTTGTTGAGACCCACCCAATCATGGGCAGCTTCTGCCTCAGCTTCTCCAGCTCCGCTTGGCAAACGCTGCTGTCCCCAGGAATGTGGGCTGAGCTCGGCACCCACGTCTCCAGAGGAGCTGGATGCCTGGTATTCCCTCTCAGTGGGGTCCAGAGGGGCTGGTGGGCTCTGGGAATGTGTCCCATCACCTGTGCCAGCCTCAGAGACAGTTGGACTGCACTGCTCTACCTGTGCAAAGTGGTACAGGGGTGTTGCAGAGTCCATGGCAAGGGGAAAAAGGGTCTGAAAAGGGGAATGTGCCTCCCCCCAGGCACTGATTTTGGGTGGGAATTAAAACTGTCCATAGAGGAAGCTGCGTGGTGCTGGTGGGGAGGAACTGGGGAGCCCTGTGCTGACTCTGTGCCACTCCCTGTGAATCCCATACCTTGAGGTGCTCCTCTGTCTCAGCGGAGTTCTCCTCTGGTGGGATGGGCCCTGTTCCCAAAGCACTGGAATCCTGGTCCTGGCTGCCCACAGGTGTCTGCCCAGCTCCTGGTTCAACCTGGGGACAGGCAATGGTGTGAGGCTGGGACACGTGTCTGTCCCAGGAGAGGAGCTGGGGGACAGGACCACTGGGGTGCCCAAACCCCAAGGAAACCAAAGGGCTTTGCAGCCCCAGAGAAGAGTCTGGAAAAATCCCATGCCTGGCAAAGAAGACAGCAAGGTGGAGAGTGAAAGGGCTGGATTAGAGAGAGGAGGGAGACGATACAGAGACCAAAGAGCCAGGCAGCTCAGGGGGTGCACCAGCCCTGCCCCAGAGCAGGGCATTGTCCTACCGGTGTCCCTGGTGTCACCCGCTCCGGCTCCGCGGCACAGGGATCAGGGGCCGGGCTCTTCGGAGGGGTCCCGGCTGGCTCGGGGGGCTTCCAGACCTCCCCACTCCCCACTGGCGGCTCCTGGGGGGACACCACCCAGGGCTCAGACCCAACACACTCAGGTCACTGCTGGGGGCTGGGCTGGGGGGCAGAGGAAACCTCCAACCTGCGGCAGCTCCGGCCTCTCTGCAGCACCTTGGAGGGACTTGTGTGGCTGGGGAGGGTCAGGGGGCGGCAGCTCTTCCTTGGCCACTGCCTGGCTTGGCTTGGAGACGGGAGGAGAGGGCTTGGAGGGCGCTTTGTGCCCTGTGAAGCGGGAAACAACAGCAGTGGCTCCTTGCCGTGCCCAGGGACAGGCACCAAGGAGCAGGCAGGGGGTCAGCACACACCTCTGGAGGGTCTGGGACACACCACCCGTGGCACCAGGGTCAGCTCTCGGTGGGTCCTGCGCGGGGGTCGGCAGTGTCTGCCCCCCCGGGGGTAGCAGTCCCAGGGTGGGCGGCCACCACGGAACCCTCGTCCTCTCCTGCAGGAGCAAAGGCAGCCCCAGGGCAGGGCATTTTAGGAAGGGGTCTCCAGTGCAACCCCCCACGCTGAGCAGGCCCAGGAGTGGCACCCTCTGGCTGTGCCCCCACGCAGTGCCTGGTCCCAGCATCCCTTCTTGCCACCCCACAGCCACAGGGCACCCACCATGGGGGGCCAGCGGGGGGACAGGGTGGGTGCTGCTCCTCCTCGGGGAACTCAGGCCAGGGGCTGGACTGCAGCTCCTGTGGGGAAGGGGGTGGGATTAGACAGGGAATAGGGCAGGGAATCCTGTGACTGCAGGGCACAGGTTGGGCTGGGGAACCCGTCCCCATGCCCTGTCCTTGTCACCAGGACAGTGAGTGGCCCCTGCCCCATTTTACCTACTCCCCACCCTCAGTCCTGCAGCTGCTGCCAGCCCTCACCGGGTACCAGTCCTTTGTGAAGTCCTCCTCGGGCCCTCGGATGTCTTCTCTGTAATTCCAGTGTGGAGGGGGAAAGTCGTGGGGTGCCCATATCCTGTCCTCCTCCTCCTCGTTCCAAGGGATGCCATCATGGCCAGGGAAGGGTCTGGGACCCCTGGGCCAAGGCTGCCAAGGAGAAGGGGTGTCCATGAGGACGGTGGCATGCTGGAGGCACTCACAAAGCTGCAACCCCTGCAGCCCATCTCCCTCTCACCAGGTGCCAGCCCTCTCCAAAGTCATCATTTGGTCCTTGGATGTCTCCTCTGTCATCCCAGGAGGGTGGGGGAAAGTCGTGGGGTGCCCATATCCTGTCCTCCTCCTCGTTCCAAGGGATGCCATCATGGCCAGGGAAGGGTCTGGGAGACCTGGGACCAGGCTGGCATGGAGGATGGGCACAGGTGAGGACAGCAGCTCACTGGGATGTTCTGGTTTTCCTGCAGTTCCCCCTCACTGTGACCCTCAGCCCTTTCTGCTTCTCCTGCTCTCAGGGGAGCTCCTGTTTTGGCTGTCCTGGATTTGGAGGCAACACCTGCTTGGAGCAGGATGCAATTAAGGTGAAATAGCTCAAGTTTCACCTAATTGCAAGAATTACCAGCAGTGGAGGCAGTGGGGGGGTCATGCTGGAGGTGCTGAGGAATGCTGAGAGCAGCCTGACTCAAAGATCCCAGAATTAAATACCATGAGGATGTGAAACTCAGCATTTCCTGAGAGCAACTGGCACTGGAGGGGACATGAGGGACAGACAGATGTTTCCTGAGAGGAACCAGCGAGCAGCAACAAGTTATTTAGGGATAAATGGAGTTGTGCTGATTGGCAGGGCTCCCCCAGCAATGCCTCACTGACCCTCCATGGTTTCATGCTATAAAAGCTCAACCCCACTTTTCAACAGCAGGATTTGCAGCAGAGCCCTCCTAGGAGTGTGTGTGGATCCCTCCCTGGAGCAGGGACACCCCTCAAGGTCCCTCCTTGAGGCTGAGCCAAAGAGATTTGTGTTGGTCTGGGTAAGTACCATCCATCTCTACTTAATACTTATTAACTTTGAAACTATTGATTCAATTAACAGCGTGAGACAGCAATAGTGATAACCATCTATTATGTATAGTAGATAACTGACTAATGTCCTTTAGTCTAATAATTACCATCAATTGAAATAAATTTTTTATTTTACCTGGTAAATGGGTTTGTTTTGCAATTCTTAACCCCATGGGTGAAAGTCGTGCAAAGGCTCCACGACATCTGTATAATCCTTTAGACTCAAAACTTCTGACTAAGTTTGGGACTAAATCCAGGTATGTTCAGATTCCTCTTGGGGAAGGAGTTTACAAAGCCAGGGGGTCCTTTCTGTGCCTGGGGGTTCCCTGGGAGGGTCTCCCTGCTAAACTGGCTGAAGCTCCCCCTCTGCCTGTGACACATCTCCCCCAGCCCCAGCCCCAGTCCCTGCCCCTTACCCGGTCCCAGCCCCAGTCCCTGCCCCTTACCCGGCCCCGTCTCATCCGGCGCCTCCTGTGCCGGCGCTCCCAGGGTGGCCCATCCCAGGCGTCCTCGGGGCCAGGAGGTGGGCACGGTCCTGGTCCATCCCACCACGGGCCAGGCTGTGGAGAGATGAGAGTGGTGAGACCCCCAGTGCACCCTGCAGGACCTGGATGCTGAGCAGGGATGGGCAGGCAGGGCACCCCCTGCCCTCCTCTCCTGGCCAACGGCCCAGATCATTCCCAGTTCGTCCCCGAACCGAAGAGATGTTCTCCTGGCTCCCCAGATGTTCTCCTGGCTCCTCAGCATCCCAAGGGATGGAGCAGCAGGTCCCCAACCTTGCCCTGCAAGGCTCCTCTGCTCCCAGGGGCCCTGGCAGCCCCAGGAGCGCCCCAGACCCACCTACCTCCCTGGGGAAGCCCCTCCTGCTGCCTGAGGGGGGGAACATCCTGCCCAAGGGCTCTCCTGGCCCCTGGCCTGGGGTGGAAAGGGGCCCCTGGAGGTGCAGGATCCGCTGGAAGGGAGAGGGGAGGGTGAGCACGTCCCACAGGACGTCACTGCCGGCTCAGCCACAGTGCCAGGTGCCACCCATGGTGCTCCCAGAGCGCTGGGACAGCTCCAGAGCCACAGGGCATCGCTGCCAGCGAGGATTGACAGGGCATGGCTGAGCTGGGGCCACATGGCCCTGCTCCCTGTCCCAGACCTGGCAGTGCCATGGCATCCCTTTGCCTGCCCGAGGCTCCGCTCCAGGTTCCCATCCCTGCCCCGCTCCGGGCTCCATCCCCGTCCGCAGGGACCACCCCGGGGCAAGGCCGGAGGGAAAAAGAGAAACACACTTCTGTCCCTAAATTGAGGTTTGTCCTGCAAAGTAGCACTGAAGTAGGTAGAAGGGTGGGATGGAGCGCCCTTCATCCCCGCACCCCAGTCCTGGACCCCTGCACTGCCGACCTGCATCCCCGCACCTGCATCCCCGCACCCCACCGTGCTCCCTGGGCCCGCCGGGTCTCCCTTCCCTCTCGTTCCCCTCCCGTGCAGCTCTCCCAGAGCCCTCCCTGGCGCTCCTCCCTCCCTCCCCGCGGGAGTTTTCCCTCCTCCCATCCCGCTCCCAGCGCTGATTCCGCTCTCGACCACAAACACTCCTTAAGGAAGGGGCACAGCCCCCGGCAGCGCCTCTTCCTGATCCCCAGGGACAGCCAAAATCCCCCGGGAATGTGGGATCCACCAGCGGAACGGCCTGAAAGCGGAGTGGGACTAAAGACCCTCAAACTGCACTCCATCGGCCCCACCTCCGCGGAGCCACCGTGACATGGGGGTCCTGCACCCCCAGGGTGCACAGAGGGGGTCCCTGCACCCCCCAGGAACATCCCTGCAAGGGGGATCCTGCACCTCCAGGGCATGGAACATCCATGCCAGGGGGATCCTGCACCTCCAGGGCATGGAACATCCATGCAAAGGGGGATCCTGCACCTCCAGGGCATGGAACGTTCATGCCAGGGGGATCCTGCACCTCCAGGGCATGGAACATCCCTGCAAGGGGGATCCTGCACCTCGTGCAGCCCCCGCCTCCCCCAGCGCTGCCACCACCCAACTCCAGCAGCCCGCGGTGTCCAGGAGGTGAAAGGAGGAGGGCGAGAGGGTCTGCAGAGCCCTGGCAGGATGTGGGACCCTCCCAGCACACCCACCTTTGCCGACGCTGCCATGCCAGGGGGCTGCGGGGCTGCCGCTGCCCGGCCCTTCCCACCGTGTCCGACCTCCTTCCGACGTGTCCCCCACCGTCCGTCCGTCCGTCCGTCACCTCCTGGCACCGCAGCCGCGTTCGGGCCCCCCTTGCAGCATCGCCGCCCCCCCGCAGCGCCGGGGCCGGGGCTCAGAGGGTCTCCCAAACCCGCTGCCCACCCTGTGCCAGGCGCCCGCAGGCTCCGCTCGCCCCGATCCTCCCGCCCTCGGTTCAGACATCCCGCCCACCCCCGGAGCTTTTATCACCTTCCCCTGGCCCAGACCGGAGCGGGAGGGTTGGCCGGGAACGCTGATAGCGAACTGGTCTGAACTGGTTGGCCCAGCAGAGCAAATTCCTGCACCCACGTGGGGCCAGCGCTGGGACCTTGCGGGAACGTGGGAGGAGAGGGAGGGAGAAGGGAGCGAGAAGGGAGGGAGAAGGGAGGGAGAAGGGAGGGAGAAGGGAGGGAGAAGGGAGCGAGAAGGGAGGGAGAAGGGAGGGAGAAGGGCGCGAGAAGGGAGGTCGAAGGGCGGG
>JAWWEV010000077.1:3408551-3437734 GCA_035583235.1 Hafferia zeledoni | reverse complement strand
GGGAGAGGGGAGGGAGAGGGGAGGGAGAGGGGAGGGAGAGGGGAGCGAGAAGGGAGCGAGAAGGGAGGGAGAAGGGAGGGAGAAGGGAGGGAGAGGGGAGCGAGAAGGGAGGGAGAGGGGAGCGAGAAGGGAGGAAGAAGGGAGGGAGAAGGGAGCGAGAAGGGAGCGAGGCCCGGTGAGCTCCCCGAGCCCAAAGGCAGCAAAGGAGGGGAGAAAGCAAAACCCAAGGGCTGAGGAGGAGTAAAACCCTTCCAAGGCTCCCGCGGTGGGTGCGGGGCAGGGGCTGCTTCCCAAGGCTGCTCCCACCGCGCAGATAACACTCAGCTCTCCAGCTGGACAGTTAATGAGAGTCTCTAATAGCTATAAAGCAATTAAGTAGCGGGTGGATCAATTAGCTCATGGGATTTGGGAAGGGAATGCAGCAGCAGGGCCAAAGGTGGCTGCAGCCTGAATGGCCAGTGTGGCAGGACTGTTGCAAATAGTCTGATAAAACAATCGAGATTTGATTGCACAGAAAAAGTAGTTGCAATTAAGACAGAAAACTGAAGCATAATGTACTGAACTGTTAGATTTGAAGTGTAGATACAACCACAGAAACCTCACCAAGAAGTTACTGTACCATCTCTGCTGCTTGGAAACAGCATAAATCCTCAAGAGCCCCTCACCTGTGCCTGTGGGTGACACACAGAACCCCCCAAATGTGCAGCTCACCCTGAACCTCTGCCTGGGCTGTGCCTGTCCCAGCTTTTCCAGGCACAGGAAGGAGCTCAGGAGCAGAACACAAGGGCTGGTGTGTTCCTCTGCCCCCAGTTTGCCCAGCAAAGGCCCTGGCTCTGCCCCCAGTTTGCCCAGCAAACCCCCCTGGCTCTGCTCCCAGCTCTCCCAGCTCGTGCCACTGTCACCAGATCAGGGTGACCCTGGCTCTGTCCAGGGTTGTTTGTGGAACCCCAGAATCCATGGGAGCGGAAATGGAGGGGATGGTGCCAGGTCAGCTCTGGTGCAGGGTGTTCCTGAACACCCCAATCCCAGGGGTCCCCCCTGTTCCCAGGGATCCCCCCTGCTCCCAGGGATCCCCCTGTTCCCATGGATCCCCCCTGCTCCCAGGGATCCCCCCTGCTCCCAGGGATCCCCCCTGTTCCCAGGGATCCCCCCTGCTCCCAGGGATCCCCCCTGCTCCCATGGATCCCCCCTGTTCCCAGGGATCCCCCCTGTTCCCAGGGATCTCCCCTGCTCCCAGGGATCCCCCCTGTTCCCAGGAGCCCCAGTTGGTCCCAAGCCCCCCCCTGCTCCAGGGGACACCGATTGCTCCAAAGGAAGCCCGATTGCTCCAGGGACCCCCCCTGCCCCCGGGGCTCCCAAGTGCTGCTGGGGGAGCCCCAGCCATTCTGGGGGAGCCCCAGCCATTCGGGGGGAGCCCCAGCCATTCGGGGGGAGCACGACTGTAACATTTAATAAAGCTGAAACAGATAAATTGTTGATCAAACAAAATTTGTGACGTTGTTCGTTGTAATTGACGATTCACTCGAACTGCAGAGTGTTAAACCACAATGCTGCGATACCATCGCTCGCCGCATCCTGCTGTGTTGGCTGCAGCTGAAAATTGGACTTACAAGGAAGAAATGTATTGAGAAATACAAGAAAGACGAAACGTGCAAGTGCAAGCAACAAAGTCAGGCAGAGGAAGACCTGCTGCCTTCGTCCCAGGACCCAAAGGAAAAGGCAGAGCCCCCAGCAACGAGGAGGAGTCTGTGCAGAAGAAACCAAAGACGCTGAAAGCAGGAAACGAAACTGGGAGACTGCTGAGAAGGAGAGTTACCAAATGTGTAAAGGCCGACTGGCACTTTTTAGCACTTGGGAGCTGCTGGTGGAGCGGAGACTCCCCGGCCACCCAGCGCTGCTCTCCTCATTTATCTTAAATAAATATTATCTAAAACCTTTCAGGTCTTTTTGACTATAACACGACTGCTCCCAGGGGACCCCAATCCCAGCAATCCTTCCTGCTCCCGGGGATCCCAGTTGTTCCTGGGAACCCCAATCCCAGTAACCTCTCCTGCTCCCGGGGACCCCAGTTGTTCCTGGGAACCCCAATCCCAGTAACCCCTCCTGCTCCCGGGGATCCCAGTTGTTCCTGGGAACCCCAATCCCAGTAACCCCTCCTGCTCCCGGGGACCCCAGTTGTTCCTGGGAACCCCAATCCCAGTAACCCCTCCTGCTCCCGGGGGCCCCAACCGGCCCCAGGCACCCCAATTGCTCCAGGGAACCCCAACTGTTCCCAAGAAACCCCGAGGGCTCCCGGGACTCCCCGGCCCTCCCGGTGTGGCCCAGCCCGGGGGGATCGCGGGGTTTCCCGGGCCGGCAGCTCCCACTGAGCCCAACTCGACCCCGACCCCGATCTCGACCCCGATCCCGACCCCGACCCCGATCCCGACCCCGATCCCGACCCCGACCCCGATCCCGACCCCTTTCCCGCCACGCGACCCACGTGACGCCGAGCGCCGGCAGTGACGTCAGGTGCTGGCAGTGACGTCAGCGGCGGCAGTGACGCCATCGCGCGGCGCGGGCAGCGATGGCGGCGGCGGGGCCGGGCCCGGGCGCGGCGGCTCCGGCGGCTCCGTCCGGGGGGATCCGAGCGTGGCTCCGCAGCGCCTTCCGCTTCGCCACCGACAGGAACGACTTCCGCAGGTCCCGAGCGGGACCGGGATCAAATCCGGGATCGGGGCTGGGATTGGGATGGGGACTGGAATTTGGATCGGGTCCGAGATCAGGACTGGGATCAAATTCGGGATCCAGGACTAAGACCTGGATGGAGTCCGGGATCGGGACCGGGATCGGGACTGGGACTAAGTCCTGGATCGGGATCAGGACTGGGATCGGGCTTGGGATCGGTTGCCCCTCGTGTCCAGCAGGAGCAGCGCAGGGATTGCCCCCCGTGCTGTGTCCAGCTCTGGTCGCTCCGCCCGGGAGGGACAGGGAGGGCCTGGAGCGTGTCCAGGGCAGGGAACGGGGCTGGGAAGGGGCTGGAGCAGCAGGAGGGGCTGAGGGAGCCGGGGGGGCTCAGCCGGAGAAAAGGAGGCTCAGGGGGGACCTTCCCCCTCTCCAGGATTCCCTGCCAGGAGGGTCGGGCTCTGCTCCAGGAACAGGGACAGGAGGAGAGGGAATGGCCCCAGGGGAGCTTTAGGCTGGATATGGAGGAAATTTCCTCGTGGAAAGGGAGGTTGAAGTTCTGAGGCCTGAGCCAAAGGTTTTGCCTCTGGATGGACCTTCCAACCCAACGCTGGATCTGCTGTTAACAAAGTTTGTAGGATCGTTGGTGAAGGAACGTTTGTCTCTGAGTCCAGAGGCAGGTCCAGGCCCCGGGATCCAATCCATGTCTGGCCTTGGCTGGCAGGAGGTGGCCAGGGGTGACTCCCTCGGTTTTCCTGAGCCCTGGCCAGGCTTTGAGTGGAATCCAGGAGGAGAAGGAAGCCAGATGGTTTTCCACAGCAGAAATTACATAAACTTGTTTATTCAACCATATGAAAGCTGGACCCTCTCACAGGGAGGATGGAGATCTGTGCAGGATTCCCCAGTTCCTGGGAGGGGTTCCCCAAACAGTGTCACTGGAAGGGGCTCCAAGGGAGGTTTGGAGTCCCCACCCCTGGAGGTGCCCAGGGAATGATAGGATGTGGCACTCAGAGCTCTGGGCTGGGGCACAGGGTGGGCTCCCTGGGCTGGGAGGGCTTCTCCTTGACCGATTTTGGGATTTTAGGAACCTGCTGGTGAACCTGGGGCTCTTTGCTGCCGGGGTGTGGGTGGCCCGGAACCTGACGGACATCGACCTGATGGCGCCGCAGCCCGTCCCGTAGTGCCGGTCAGTGCGGGGGGCACGGGGGGCTCTGGGCGGGGGGGAACGGCTGTGCCTGGAATCCTGCAATGCCCCAAGTTGGGAGGAACACACAAGGATCATCCAGGACACCCCAACAATCCCATTCTGTCCCTGTCCCATTGTCCAAACGCTCCGGGAGCTCTGGCAGCCTCAGGGCTGTGCCCACTGCCTGGGGAGCTGTTCCTGGGAGGGGCTCCCTAAAGTTGGTGTCCCCCACACAGTGTCATTGGAAGGGGCTCCCAGGGAGGTTTGGAGTCCCCACCCCCGGAGGTGTCCAGGGAATGACTGGATGTGGCACTCAGAGCTCTGGGCTGGGGGCCAAGGTGGGGATGGGGCACAGCACCCACCACCCTCTGGGGGAAGAACCTTTTCCTGGGATCCCACCCAACCCTGCCCTGGCACAGCTCCAGCCCTGCCCTTGTCTTGTAAAGCTGTTTTTAAGCTGCCATGTGCCAGAACATCCCCTCACCCTGCTGAATCCCTGTGCCAGGAATTCCCGGAGCTGCAGGAGTGGAGCTCGTCCTCCCACCATGATCGGAGCTGTTTGGCCACGATGGATTTGCTGCATTCCTGGAAGGACATTGTTCTCCTCCTCTGCAGAGCTGCTGCTCTCAGGCCCTCCTGTCCTGCTCCAGGCAGTGACAAGGGGGAAAGATTTAAGGCTTAGAGGAAGAATTTATTTCCAATTCATTCCTCAAGGCACAACAAGAATGGTTTTCTCAAGGATGTTTGTGGAATTTCCTTCTGTACCCCCACCAGATGTTTATTAAAGTATATGGAATAATGGCAAAACCCACTGGAATTTCTTTTCTTTTTTTAATAAGAAACTTCAGCTTACAAAAACAAGGTGTAAAAAGAGTAGATTTACAAAAAAATCATAAAAACGATTTATATTTCACACCCGAGAGACAAAGGGTGGGCCCAGCCCTGGGCTGGACCAGAGACCCACCAGCTGCTTCTGCAAAGGAAAATCCAAACTGGGACGAGCCCGAGGGAAACTCCAACCACCAGGATACCTGGGGGTAAAGCTGGGAATGTGAAGGAATGGTGGCTGTGTGGGAGGAGAAGCCATTTGGTGTTGCATAGCATGGAGTGCCCTGGGCTGAGGCTGTTCCAGTCCAGCTGTTGGGACAGTGGGAGCACCTGGTGGGAGCTGAGGCTGGGATGGACTCACAGGTGACACCAGCTCAGCTCCTGGGAGGTGCTGTGGAGGAGCAGGAGCTGCTCCCAGCCCTGAGTGCCTGGCAGTGGGTTCAGCATGGCTTCACATTCTTTGGACAGTTTCACAGGGTTTTAGTTCAGGGCATTGTCCTGCAGCAGCTGCTCCCACATTTAGGGACAGACCTGCCCCTCACCTGCTCCCCCCAAAAAAACCCCTCACTCCACTCCCCAAAAAGATCCTTAAAATGCTGTTTTCAAAGCTGGTGTTTGAACATCCTGTAAAGAAACGAAATTCTTTTGAAGTTGGGATAATCCAAGCTGTGCAGAAACAGGTTCTGCAGGAAAAGGGGATTAATTAGAACACTTCAGTCCCTTTATAGTTAATCTCAGTTTTGATTTACTCACCCTAATCCCCCCCAGCCTGGGGTCAGACAGGGGCCAGGCTGTCACCAGGGGTGACTTGTGGATGTTGAGAACAAACCTGACTGAAAGAAAAGCTGCTGGGGATCAGGAGGCAGCTGGACAGACTGCCAGGAACAGTCAGGAATCATGGAATATCCTGAGCTGGAAGGACCCACAAGGATCATCCACCAGCCCTGCCCAGGACACCCCAAAATCCCACCCTGTCCCCGAGAGTGTTGTCCAAACACTCCTGGAGCCTGTTCAGTGCCCACAACCTCTGGGGGAAGAGCCTTTTCCTGAATCCATGCCAACCCTCCCCTGGCACAGCTCCAGCCCTTCCCTGGGTCCTGTCACCGTCACAGAGATTGGAGCTGGAATTGTGAGGAATCTGCAGCCCCCTGAGGTCTCCCCTCGGTCTCCTCCAGCTGAACAAGCCCAGTGTCCTCAGCCACCCCTCACATGGCTTCCTCTCCAGGGCCTCCATCATGTCTGTAGCCCTTAATTAATTAATTGATTAATTGGATTCTCTCCTCTCTTGCTGCTGCCTGGCAGTGTCCTTGAGGAGGACACTCCCAGCCTGGCACACGTCAGCTCGACTCATTACTGCAGTCAGGAATGAACTTGGAGCAGAAACTCAGGGTTGTTCTGACTTTAATCCACTGAAAAATCCAGGGAATCCACCCAAGCTCCAGTTTGGCTCCTCACTCAAACAAGTATTTCCCTCCTGTTGTCCCAAGGGCTGCCAGGGGACTCCACACTGAGGGAAAACTCCTCTCCTGTTCAGGCTCTGCCAACAGTTCCCTGCCAGGAGCCTGAACTTAGAGCAGGATTAACTGTTCTAAAGTGCTGAGGATCAGCTTTAACTCTGCTCTTACTCAGGTCAATGGGAAGGCTTCCAGAAGTGGAAACATCCTGCCCATCCTGCAGCACTGGAGAAGCTGTTGAAGTTTCTTTTATGGGAAGGCAGATCTGTAAGGAAAAGGTTTTACTGGAAACAAACTTAGCCTTGTTCCTGCCCTGTCAAGCTGTGGTTTGAGTTTGTGAGCAGCCTAAAGGCATCCCCTGAAAACCAGGTGATAATCACCAGTTGTGCAGGTAATTCATGTGGATTTTGATGATTTAAGGGTGGTTTTATGGATTTAGAAGCTTGGTGGGATGCTCCACAATCCAGCTGCAATAAACAGGGAGCAATGTTGATGTAACAGACACCCAAACCCCACTGAATGGGGGTTTTGTACTCCCACAGGCAATAAATTGTGAGCCTAAATCTGCCCTGTCTGATCTCAGACCTGCTGAAGGGATTAAACACACACAAAGGCAGCCCTGAGGGCTGGGATTGTCCCGGTGTCCAGGGCTGGGGTGTGACTGTTTCCCTGGACAAGGGACACTTCCCACACTGCACCTATTGCAGCTGGAATTTATTCAGCCATTCCCACCAGATCCTGCTGCTCTTGTGTGGAAGTACCTGCCAGGCTAAGGGGGAACCTGTGCAAATGCTGTTTCTGCCATGCAAAACATTATTGGATACAAGGCACCAAATCTAAGGAATTGTACAAAATTAGTTCACAAAACTGCTGGCAGTAAAACTGGTCTGTGTCCTGCCCGTGGTTCTCCTCCTGCACCACCTCTGACCTCCCCTGGAGCCCATCCCGACTCCTCTGGCAGCAGCCAGTGCTTTCACCAGCTCCCCCTGGGATGGAATTAAGGGGTTTGAGGTCTGGGGATGCTACAATCAATCAAAGTTCCTACAGTACCACCAAGACAGGCTCAAAAAGCAGCATGTTGGTCAGAATACAGGAAATGGGAAACTCTAAGGGCAGAGGAGACCTCGTGGGATGCCCTGACAATCCAAGGTTCTTCTGGCTGTGCTCAGTTTGCCCAAGGACAGGGGGTGAAGGTCCCAGGAGTGGCAGTGGGAAGAGGAGTGGGATTTGGGGGAGTTCCCTCTTCCCCCCTCCCACAACAGCACCTGTGTCTTAGGGGCAAACACTGCCAAGGGTGAAGGGACAGAAGATAAAGACAGAAGAGGAGAAACACATTTTGAGAACTTGCCTACCTGAAAATGGAACCTTTTCTTGAAGAACCTTGTATTTTAAACTATTTCACCTTCTAACAGTTAAAAGAAGAACCAACATTGAAAGACATCACGTTTTTTTGCAGTTCCATATTCAGATTAAAACATGAAATGTCAACAGGCAGACCCCAAATTACAAAAACACACCTGAGGTGCAACCATAGGCTGAGAAGTGACTATAAATAGTCCACTAAGGCTCTGTGTTTCTCACAGAATTCTAAAATCAGGATGATTTCAGATACAGACATTTTTGTAGCCTTTCCAACTCCACATGGAATTTGACATTTAACTGCATCCCTTCCCTTGACAGCCCAGCAGGATCAAAGACCACAGGGTGAATTCTGGACACTGCCTGGATCCAGGGCCACCTTCCCCTGGCCTGGGCTTGTGTGACAACCACAACTAATGACTGTCCCCACTCCAGAGGCAGTGACAGAACCCAGCTCTGTCTTCCACACTGTGGCACTCCCACCACTCTGTCCCCCTGAGGAAAACAAGCTACATTTGTCATAAAGTGTGGGTTTGCCACTGTGAGATGCCTCCACACCACCAACTTCTGCTGCTACAGCTGTGCCAGCCCCCGACTTTGCAATCCCTACAATCCTGGGGACAGGGGGATGCCTGGAGTACAGCCCTTGTTTCTGCTGCCACTGTAAACAGACCTGGCACACAGGCACCTTCCTGGTTTATTACAGGGCTTTTTGTGTTTAAACACACTTTCTCCAGAGCAGAACTCTGTTGAAATCACATTCTGAGTGAGTTTAGCTGCCAGTTGAGTTCAGTCCAGAGAATTAACCACGGAGTGTGACACAGCCACAGGGGCACTGGCACACAGAGCTGCTGGCAAAGCTTTAGCCAGGGCTTTGCCCCCAGCTGATGGCAGAGAAATTGGTGCCACAGGGACAGCTGAGCCCTGGGGGAGGAATTAAGAAAACTTATACATGTCTCCAGCAAGAAAAGCTCCTGGGGCAGTCAATTCCTTCCAGCCAACACCTGGTGACTGATTCACCTGGCAGTGTGAATGGCCATTACAGGGGAAGGTTCTGTACCTGTTCCTGGTGGAGTTGGATCAGGATTATTGGGGACTGAAGGGTTTTGAACCCAGGTGGGTGCTCCTCTTTCCCACTTGTGCTCATTTGTCACACGCCTCAGGGAATTCCTTTGATACAAAAAACAGCATCAAACTTTCTCATTTCACTTCTGTGAGGCTAATTTAGCAACAAGACTCTTTGAAACCAACATTCTAACAACAACCTGACATGTCAGAACTGCCCAGCTCGATGAGCTTTTCCAAACCTGGGGTGGCAAAGATCCTGCTCTGATCCCATTCCTGCAGTGAGTGTTTTTCCCCCCAAAGAGGGAAGATGTGAACACCAACGGTTCCAACAAGAGCTGAGAGTGTTGACTGAGTGACAGGGCTCCCATCATGGGAATGTCAGTCTTCTGTCCTTGTCACTGCTTTTGGGTGGCACCTGAGCTTGGAGTTGTTTTTCTGAGATTCCTGCTTCGTCCTGCACTGTTCTTTGAGTGTAGAAGAGGATGTAGGCCTGGGTCTTGCACACCTCCTCCACGCTACATACATTCAGTTTGGAGTCATTGCAGTGGACCCAAAACCCTGGGGAGCAAAGGGAGAAAGAGGACATCAGGAAGGGAGGCAGAATTCCTTCTGAATGCATTTTGAAACTGTTCATAGGAAACATCCACACTGCAGGAGAAAAGGCATCTCTGTCTTTTCCTCTACAGATGCTTTGGGGTTTCTAATCTGGAAAAGTTTTTTTTTGTTTTTTTTTTGGTGTGTGCTTTAGAAATATCAAACCTTAATCAGTGATATATAACATCTCAAAAGCTCAATTAGGCAGACAAAAATTCCCTGGAGGTGGCCAATTTGTCCCCCTTTCTCCAGCCAAGAGGCAGAGTCAATACTAATTCAGCTGCTGGAGCCTCACCACCCCCTGCGGATGTTATTCATGAATAGTTCCTGTCCAGCTTCAAAACACTTTCTGTTTATCTCTTCATCCCAAGGATACTGAGCACAGACACCCAGCTGGAGCAGCTCCCCAGAGTGCCTCTGCCTGAGAAAATGGAGCATTCATGCTGCTCACAGCAGGCAAGAAAAGGATCCCCAAGGGCCGTGGAGCCCAAGGGGAGCTTTGTGCGACAAGGAATCGAAAATCAAACAGGCCACTAGAAATACATTGGGGGAGACCAACTGAGCTGAGCTCGGCCCCAGGAGCTCTGACCATAAAGCTTTACAACAGGCCACGTCTGTGGAATGAAAGAGGAGTTGGTGGGGTGGGTTCCCCGTCCCCAGGCACACGCACCTCCCTCTGTGTTGTAGCAATATGCTGTGTAGTGTCCTGAGCCAAACCCCTTCCCGTGATGCATCACCACAGCCGAGAGGTCATAGACAAGGGTCTCTTTGTCAAGAGAGGAGAGAGAGTCCCTGCAGCAGTAAGGTTCCATGTTTAATACCTGCTCAAAGAGGACATGGACCCCGATCTTCTCGCGGTGATTGCGCTCAGACCACCTGCAAACACAAGGGATCAGAGACTTGGCATCAGCCCCTGCTCCCCAGCCCTGGGCCAGGATCCAGTGGGCACCACCAAACACTTCCCATTTTCACTCAAAAATCTCCCTCAGTCACCTTTCCCACACAGCTGCCTCTGTCACTGATGGGGACACTGCTGAGACCACCACAGCCAAACAGCCTTTAAACCCCTCAGTTCTACCTATGTAGCCCCCCCACACCTGGCCTAACCATTTTAGAAACTTTTCATAATATCTGGGGCTTTGTCTGCTGTTTATTCAAATACACAATATTGGCATGTAACTCTCACAACCTTCCACCTTCAACAAATCTTTCACTCAGTTCATCGCCTGATCATCTCCCAGCCTTCCTTCCAAGCTCTCTGCAAACCCAGCAAAGGCCCTCGAGGACAATTCAAGGAAAGCAGGATTAACATTTACAAAACATTACACTGGGTGTGTGGCAGAAAAAAAGCCACAAAGAGGCCTCTGACTGCAACGTGAGAGAGTTTCACACATCTGAGGGCAAGAGGTTATGCACCTGCATTTAGCAGGAAGTGAGGGAAGTTATGGGCCCACAGTTCTTCCCCAAAACAGAGGCCAGTCCCTGCCCCCCCAGTGTGTCCCACTCACCTGAAGCGTTTAAGGTGCAGCCGGAGGACCTGAGGTAGTCTGTAGATCAGCAACTGCTTTTTAGCTTCACTCAGAACAAGAGGTTTAGGAGAAGACTTTCGCCGTTTGCCTGACAAAAAAAAACCCAAAAAATCAAGGCAAAGATTGTTAGGATTTGATTAATTCTCAGAAGAGAAAAACAGCACATGATGAGCTCTTTATTGCAGCACCAGTTGAGCTCATGTGCACTTGGGATGGACACACAAGTAAACAGTTATGAATTCCTTCACAGGAACTTCTCTAGGATCAAAACTCCTCCTTTTGTGATGCTCAGAATCACACAATCAGTTGTCACCTTCAAGCTGCTCGTGCTGATGTTTTGCCCTGAGAAACACACAGGAAGATTAAGACAAAGCCAAGGCCAAAGCCATCTGGGGCTGCAGCAGTTCCCACAGGGGAACTCCAGAACACAAAGAAGTAGTACCTGATACTTTATTCTGTCTACTACTTTGAGCTTTTTGCAGCACTAGAGTAAGTCTTGTAGCAGCCTGTAATAGCTCAAGGGTATAATACAAATCAGAAAATGCTTCCAGCAAAGTTCCACTAACAGCAAACAGCCCCTGAACCACAGCTGGAGAAGAGGGAGAACAGGTTCTCTTCCCAGCGATTCCTCTTTCCAGGACACTGAACATACGACTGTCCCAGGAGGAAGACAGGTGGCTGTCAGAGCTTCCAATCAGAAATGTACCTGTTAATTAGATTTCTGCACCTCAGTGCACCAGTTCAGAACAGATGGGAGCCTCCTCCTCCTGCACTGCCCAGATCATTGCTGGCACCTGGACTTGGGCTGGTGCCTTTCCCTGACTCTTTCCAGCTGGTTAATGCTTCCTGAGCCATTTAATTCCGGAGTAACCATTAAAATGCAGCTTTCACAGAGAATCAAAGCAAACTGAGTTAAGAAGAAGCTGAACTCATCCACATTGACAATTTGTGAACGTTATTTGTGAATCAGAATCCATTCAAATCATATTTGGCTTTGCTCCAAGAACATCCAGTCAAGGATTATTTCCCAACACTCTGAGAAGAATGTTTGGTAACAGATTTGCCAGTTGATAGAGAACAGATCTCTACAAGTATTTGCTACTCCAGCTGCTTAGTTGCAATGCAAGTCAAATCACTGGCATTTTCTTCCCAAGGGAAATGAACGTTTGCCATAAATACCTGCATGAAAAAGAATCCAAATCCAGCTTATCAGAGTAGCTGAGCTGAATGATAATACACAGGCTAAAATGATTTACAGGGATATAATGACCTTTCACTCAGAGCTGCTGCAGGAAAGCAAAGTCATCTTCCAGCTGAGCACAGCAAAATCTGTGCATCACCTCCCAGGTAATAACACATTACCTGAGCCTCCCTGGATGATGCCAGGTCAGGGCTTCCTGGCAAATGCCCACAGAGGGATGAAACTCTCACCTGGCACAGTTACAAACCCTGAGAACTCTGATTTCTGGTTCAAGGATTCAATCAAGAACAAGCAGCATAGAGATGATGTGCTAGAAAAGCCACACAGAGATGAGTAAAGCACAGGGGATAAAGCCCTTCCTTTGCCTCTAAATTCCACCTCCTCTCACGCCAAAAATTCTTGAAGTTCCCTCCAACACGAGTGGGAGCAGTTCTGAACAAGCTTGTGTTAAACCTGTAGTGAACTGTGCTGCTGAAAAGAGGAGATGAGAGAAAAATGACATGTCAGATCCAAAAAACGACACGTCAGATCCAAAAAACGACACGTCAGATCCAAAAAATGACACGTCAGATCCAAAAATGACACGTCAGGTCCAAAAAATGGTATGTCAGATCTAAAAAATGACATGTCAGGTCCCAACTAGAGCCCACAGGAGCATCTGCCAACGGGAGGAACCAAACCAGCAGGAGCAGCATGGGAGAACACAGTTGTCCCACACATCCAGGCCCCAAGCCGTGTCCCTCAGCCCCGGTGCTGCCCCCCCAGCCCACTCACTGTTGCACTGGTCGCAGGCGTAGATCCTGCCCTCCAGCGCCTCGGTCTCGGTGAACTTGGCCAGCATCTCGGTCAGCAGGCACTCTGCCTGCTGCACTGGCACAATGCCCTTCTCCAGGGAGTGGTAGCGCTCCGGGAATTCCAGGGAAAGGTCCCAGAAGGGCTCCACGGTGTTGGATTTGTAGTTGCACGTTATGCAGGTGACCTGGGGATGGAACAAATACACAGACACTGTTCTGCACCTGCACAGTCACACACACAGGGCAGTTCCACAGGCAAACATCTGTGAGTCAAGAGAAACACTTCTTATGTCCAGACTGAAAGCAAATAATTTAAAACTTCTTTCTCTATCACCCTTCTGGGATTTACTTACTACCTCAGATAAAGACCTTTACAGGGGAAACACCAATTCACAGTTGGCACATTCAGGGTCTCAAGACTTTCATATGCTGGCAAAAAGGTTGTCACAGAAAGTTTGTTCTTTAGAGCACCAGATGCTCTCTCTGACCCTCAACATATTCTTCCTAGGCATGGAAACATCACCAAAAAGGGGCAAAACAAATTAAAACCCACTTTAAAATCACATCAAAACTTAAATCTAAGGGGTCAGAACTTCTGTACTTGCACAGATTTCAACCTGAAGTGACAGAAGTCAAGTGTTATTATTAGTAAATGTGACAAGTATGGAAATGCTGACACTGCACAGACACCCAAGGGACTTCTTTCTCAGGAGTTGCTCCTAAGCCACTCCTCCTATATCTGGGGGTCCTCAACACACAGAACCTTTGCTCCTCAGTGTGAACAGCTCCAGCTGATCCCTGTGCCACAGCAGGTCCCTATGCCATGGCAGGTCCATACCTGACTGAGCAACTGCCCATGGAAAATGGTGTTGACCACCTTGAGGACCTGCTTGGTGAGCTTCCTCTGCGAGAAGGGGATGAGGATCCTGCGCTTGGTTCCTTCCGACTCCAGCTCCTGCTGGACTTTATCCAGCAGCTCACAGAGGAATTCCTGAGCGTCCTGCTGATCGTAGCCCCGGAAGGCCGGGATCAGGCTCCACACGGAGTGCAGCATGGCAAAGGGGGACACCAGGGCCCACTTGCCAGACCACATCACTCTGAAGAGGGTATGCAGTTCGTGGCAGAGGGAGATGTGCTTTGAGCTCGGCTCCTTGGGCTGGATCAGTTCTAAACTCCGGCTTATGGAGGAGCTCCCATTTAAGCCAGCTGGCGAGCTCTGCGTGCCAGACGATCCCACTCTGTCAGTCTTCCCTGACTCATTAGCAGCAGACCCATTTGCCAGTTTGCCAGGGATCCTGGCCCTCCCGTTCACAGTTTTAGCCAAGAGTTCTTCTGTTTCACAGAGATCAAGTGTCAAAAAACATTCTCTGAACTTCTGGAGGTGACTCAGCACTTGCAGAATGGAGTTCATGTAGCACGTGTTGCCCAAGTTCCTCAGCCCCGTGACCCCCGGAGTCATCAGAGGCTGGCGCCGGATGGAGTAGAACTGTTTGAACCTGCTGCTCTGCACCTGCCTTGAGGTAGGGGGGGTGGCCACCTCCCTGAATTTCCTTGGAATCAAGTTCTCTCTGTGCACATGAGACAACAGCCTCGCGCTCTTCCTGGGAGGAGTGTTTGCCAGCTCCTCCAGGAGCTGCCTCTTCATCTCCTGCCGCCGCTGCCGAGCCGCCTCCTTCTTCTTCTCCAGCTCCTCCATTTGTTTCTTCTGCTTCAGTTTCAGCTGCCCCCGAGAGCTCCTGTCGAACCAAGTGTGCAGAGCCCTCGCCAGCAGGGCCTGGCGCCGGTGCCAGAGCGCCGTGAGCATCTGGGACTGCCCGTGGGCGCTGCCACGGCGGCCGCACGCGTCCTCCGCCGGCGCCATGGAGCGCAGGGTCCGGCCCCCGCACCCCGAGGGGCCCTGCCCCTGCCGCCCCTGGATGGCACACAGGGCGCTCCTCAGCAGCTTGAGGTCCCCCTCGGGGTTGTCGTTGAGCACATAGTCCTGGCAGAGGTAGCAGAACACGTACAGGTCGTGCACCTCCATGGCCAGGGGGTGCCGCGTCTCCTGGAAGTGCCTCAGCGCGTGCTCCTCCAGGTACCGCCCGCAGGCCACGTGCGAGCACTTGAGGCAGGCCCAGAGCGACTCCGTGCTCTGGCAGTCCACGCACTGCCACTTCTGGGGGTTCAGGATCGAGTGGTCCTGGGCGAGTCGTAGCCGCCCCACATGTTTGCATCTATCCATGTCTCACAGGAGGCTCCGCTGCTCCGACCTCGGGGGGAAACACAGAAAGAAAAGGATTTTAGAGCCATGACACGTATGTACAATTTCTTCTCATTGGGGAATATGCTGAGCTGGAAGGGACACACAAGGATCAAAGTCCAACTCCTGGCCCTACACAGGACAATCCAAAATACCACCCTGTGCCTGGGAGTGTTGCCCAAACACTCCCTGAGCTCTGGCAGGTTTGGGGCCGTGACCACTGCCCTTCCTTTGTACCACACCTACACAAACACCAATATCGTGTCTTGTCAATCCCCCCAACGACGACACTATTTCTGCACACGTTTTTTTCTAAAAGCAGTTTATAGCACGAGTGAAAGACACTGGATGGCCAAGGGCTAGAGAATAAAGCTCTATTTGTCTCCCAGGGCCAGCCCAGCCAGCTGCGAGCTTGTCTGACCCAACTCGAACGGCTTCCACGGAAAGAAAGATTCATTCAGTCCACACACACGTTTGATCTTTAGCTGCCCCCTTGAAATTGATACACACAAAAGGAATTTGGAATTGGAATGCATGTCATCAGGAACCAGGCTGAGGTTTCCAACTTCAGGCAGAAGCCACAAAAAATCAGATAATGGTCGTAACCAGAGCGTTTGTCCTCAGGCTTTACATTCTGCCCCCAAATTCCCTGATTTCCCACAGCCTCCCAAACATTCTGATGCTGGAAAAAATCAGCGTGGGGAAAAAAGTTCAACGTGTAACACCATGTAGGGGAAACCTAAAGGGAGATCTCTGTGTGTAGGTGAGACTCACAAACAGAGAAAGCAACTGGTTTAGTGAGTGAGTACTGGAAGTGCAGGGAAATCCGAGCAGGGACACAGGGAGGTACAAAGAATGTTCACTCTGGGATCTGTGTTTGACAGAAGATGCTCAGCCCTACAAACAGCCCAACTGAACCCTGGTGTGCCAGTGCTGGGGATTGCTCAGCCCAGGCCCTCCAGGGCCCTGATCCAAGGGAAGGAGGTCAGAGCCACACGGGCTACTCACGGAGTCGTGGTCACACATCCTGCCCTCCTCGACGCAGCATCCCGGGCACGGAACAACCTCATCTTCCAGGGCAGCCTCGGCGCTTCTTGGAGAATTTAATTACCAGTTAAGTCTTCCCTGCGAGGCAGCCCATCTTCAAAGCCCTGGAGAGAGAATATTCTGGTGATGCACAGAAACAAACCCAGGCAGGGCTGGTTTGGAGCACCATTAACTCCCTCATGCAGAGAGGATGTTCTTTACAGAAACCAGAATTAATCTAAAGCCAAAGCCTGATCACACCCAGGAACCCAAATTCTCAGATGTTCAGACACGTCACACGCAAGAGGCACTCTGGAATTTCATTTTCTGCTTTCATTTTCGGGCAGGCTGTAAATCTGCTGATCACATGGAGCCTCTTCATCGTGAGCCTTTTGTAGTGGATGACCCAACATATGGCAGAGGAAAAATGGGAGTTAAAAAAAGTGAGGAAAAACGTGCCCCTCCTGTGATCACTTGGATTTTGGCTGCTTCGATAACTCGGTCAGAGAGGGGGGAGGAGATGGGGAAAGATTAAAAAAAAGCTGTGCTGAATTAATTTCATTTCTAGGTGGTTTTTCAAACAATAGAGAGGAAGTAATGAAGAGTTGTCAAGTGTGAACTGCAGCAAAATAAGAACTAGAGAGGAGAGAAAAATGGGGGAAAAGCTGCCAAAAGGTAGAAGAGATTGTAAAAAGGTATCTGTTGGAATAATCCAGGAGAGGCTGAATGCAGTTGCTTCCAAAGCTACAACTACAGTACTGAACACACACAAAGTAATGACAGGGGACAGCAATCCCAGGCACAAAGTGGTTACAGATGGCACAGAGAGTGTGGGACCTGGCACACAGAATATTTGGTTAAAAAATCACTTTATGAGGGGCAAAGTTTCACACAACAAAGGCCCCAGCACACGTTGCCAACCCTTTGGGACAGGTATTGAGCTGTCACCTGGATGGCTGGGCAGAGACCTGGCCAGGCTGAGAAAACAGATTTTTAGTGGTTCTAAGTGATGCAAGTTTGCTTTAATCACTGCCTGTTTCAGTGATATTGCTGTTAGAGATGGAATCTCTTAAGGAAAAATCAAAGCTCTTCAGTTCTTTCACTCTCCTCGACTCCAGATTAAAGCTCAAGTGGCCACTTCAGCCGCTGCCTCCTCAGAGGGACCCGCAGCAACTCAAGAACCATTTGAGTTGTTTATTCAAAGCAGCTCAGAAACCTCCTTTGAGCTGGGCTCGTTCCCTCCCACATCCCAGCACCTGGAAAGGCACTTCTGGAAATCCTACACTAAACAAAGGACTGATTTGGTCTCCTCTTTCCAAGTTGGAAACATCCCTTTCCACCTTCCTCCTTTCCCTCCTTCCTCCCTTCCCCACCATCCTCACCTTCCCCACCTTCCCCACTTTCCTCTCTGACCTTTTTCCCCTCCTTCTTTATTTTTCTCCTCAGGTCTGGGTAAAAAATTGTGGAATAATCCTGCCTAGCCTTGGTGAGACCAAGTGGCAGAGATTCCAGCTTGAGTGAGTACAGACACTATGGTAACATTGACAGCCTTCATTTACATAAAAGAATACTAATTATGTTGTATCATCAACATCTGTGATTCTGCTCACTGCCATATGCGACAGTGTGGGGAATTTAACCCTTGAGTCTCACCAGCACGTTCTGGGGAACAAAAAATGGGCCTCACAGCCACAATTTTCTAGAGAATCCTCAAACAGCCAGTTGTTCACCAGCCCTGCAAGGTCTCAGGATTTCAGAAAACACTGAATTTATCCCCAGTTTCCGGGGAAGAAGAGCCGGTGCTGCTGGTTCCAGGTGGGTAAGAGGCTCCCAGGAAATCAGTGCCACAGCAGACCCA
Organism: Hafferia zeledoni; assembly: GCA_035583235.1. NCBI lineage: Eukaryota > Metazoa > Chordata > Aves > Passeriformes > Thamnophilidae > Hafferia > Hafferia zeledoni. Next base: position 3,419,934 of record JAWWEV010000077.1, on the reverse strand, counting down.
GAGCATGAAGGACTCGTGTTTGACAAGGCAGGAGGCTGTCAGGAGATAAATCAGCAGCCTTTTGTCACTGCCTTTGCTTTTCCTGTGTGGGCCACGAGATTTCCTGCCTGGAAAGGCAAAGCCATTCCCAGCACGGCCGGGCAGTTGACAAAGCAGCTTTGTTACACCTTAATTCAGTAATTCTCAGCACAAAAGCATCTTTGATGCTGCATGTGATATTCCCCACCTGGTTCTCTTTAGGTATCTATGGATAATCCCCGTGCAAATCCAAGCCCTAATTCCCTGCACATTGGGCTGCTCTGAAAGTTAGAAAGAAATGGGGTTTATTTAACCCCAAACAATTTGAACGGGATGTTTTCCCTCCCACCACACTTCAGAGTTCATCTTCACCTTGAAGATTTCTGTTACTGACTCCTATTTTTGAGCCCTTCCCTGAGAAAAAAAAGGATTAAAATTGACTCTCATGTGAACCAGAGGCAGCTGGAGCAGCTGCAGGTCCAGCCCCGCATCCCACACACACCAGGCAGCAAAATAAACCACCAAAACACTTGCACATGACTGAGAGAAGTTTTCCCCTTTCCACAGGTACCCAAACAGTTCGCCACAACCTCCTGGAAAGAAGAGGCTCCCAGGAGGGACGGCAGAGCTGGGATTAAAGGGCACACCCCGAGTCAGAACCTGAAAACAAGGGGGAAAACAAACCCGGCCGAGATCACAGGGCTGGAGCTGCCTCAGACACTGCACACGAATTGCTGGGGTTGGTGTGACAAACCATGAGCAACGTGAGGGTTTCAGGACGGGGAAGGAACACCTTGGATTTTAAAAGCCTTGGAAACAAACACACAGAGTTCTGCTCTTTGCAATTACAGGTTATCAGGTTTAATTCTTGGGTTTGTAATTTTTTCCATGAAGGTAGATGGCATTTTAAAGAATCTCCATAAACTCCTTTCTCACCTACTTAGATCTTTCCCAGATAAGGCCTGGGGGAAGGAAAAGAGGGAGGAGGAACCTGGATTGCTCCTCACAGAGAAGGGGCAGCAGCAGCAGGAGGAGCTGCGATGCAAAGCATTATAGAGGAGTAAAACTGAAACAAAGAAGGAGGGAATAAAACAAAAGTATGGACATTAGCTGAGCCAAAAATATTTTAAAGACAATTTGAGTATTTCTCACATTGCAAATCACTTAAGCATTGGGTCAAACCCTGCTTTCTTTCCTTGCATGGCTCAGAGTCCTGGAAAAACTCATGGCAGGAACCTCTAACAGCTTCAAGAACCAAAGGCAGCAGAAACAATTTGGCTCCTGACCCCAAAAGAGTGTTAAAATAAACCACATGATTTCATTCTGTTTCTTTGTCCCATTGTTACACATTTGGAACCTGATTAAAGACATCTGTAGGGGCTCTGTTGACACCAGCTACTTTCTGTTTCTAAATCAATCTGCAGGAAGTAAAAAGAACAGCTCAGGGATCAGGAGAGGGGCTGGAGGTTTGGCCTTGCAATGAGGCATCTTTGATTTGCCCAGGAGTTGATTCCAGAGCAAATAAGAGTCTTCAGTACTGGCACAAACTCCTGGAAATCATCCCTCAGGACAGGTGGGAAGCTCCCCCTGACCGATTCTTTCATTCACTCCTCCCTCCCTCTCCTGGGAATGGCAGAAGTGAAACAGCAGCATTTCACCAGCCCCGTGGGAATCAGGGCCACAGCAAATAAAGCAACGCTGGACTTGTCTTGAACTTCTCATTTTGTTTTATAACACCGTAGGAAAAAATATCCTTAGATAGTCCTGGTTGCCATCAAAACTACATAATGAATATACAGAATTTGGGCAAATTGCAGTGACAGGAAAAGGGGGATGGATTCACACTGAAAGAGGGGAGGGTTAGGTTGGATATTGGGAAGGAATCCTTCCCTGGGAGGGTGGGCAGGCCCTGGCACAGGTTGGGCAGAGCAGCTCTGGCTGCCCCATCCCTGGGAATGTCCAAGGCCAGGCTGGACAGGGCTTGGAGCAACCTGGGACAGTGGGAGGTGTCCCTGCCCATGGCAGGGGGTGGCACTGGGTGAGCTTTAAGGTCCCTTCAATCCAAACCATCCTGTGATTCTGTGGCACTACGAAATAAGTTTAAAAATCTTAGATAAAAAAACTCAAGTACTTTCCACTCCCCCTCCCAATAAACAATTCTAGAATTCCCAGCCTGCTGCAGATACCCAAAAATGCAAACACAGTGATATCAGGGAGAAGAGATCTCTAAAATTGCACACTACAACTCCCAAACTTTATTCCTGTGATTGCTTTAACCTCCCTGTTTGAGAGGAACCAATTATTGAACCAGATGTCTAATGAAAACATGTAATCTGAGCTGCACGGGAGATGGGGAAAACCTCCTGCTCAAACACTCGTGTTTCAGCTCCAAGGACACACTCACAACAAAATCCTGTATTTCCAGAATTCCAGAGGTTGGGAAATCCTTCCAAGACCATCAAACCCACCCTGTCCCCCAGCCCAGAGCTCTGAGTGCCACATCCAGTCATTCCTTGGACACCTCCAGGGGTGGGCACTTCAAACCTCCCTGGGAGCCCCTTCCAATGTGTGACCTCCCTTCTGTGAGGAAACTCCTCCTGAATTCTCCCTCACTCCTCAAAGACTCTGCAACGACACTTGTACAAAACTCACACAAGTGACACTGCAGCACCAATGAACAAGTGTCACCACCACATCATCCCTCGATCCTCTGTCCTTACAGGAATATTCCCCATTCCCAAAGTGAGTCACAGTGCCTGGAATGGATAAAATAACCTGATCCTGCCCTTCTTTGCTGTCACCACTCACCTGGTGAACTGGTTTAGCTGCACTACCCAGAACAACCCTCCTGCAGACACACACACAGACACACAGACACATTCTGATTTTTGGCAAACCCCAAGAAGTCACAAAAGCCACCCAAGTCCTTTGGTTTGGTCTCAATAACTTTCTGACTCCCACAAAGGCCTTGGCTCTGCCGTGTCCTCCAAGAGCTGTAACTCCAACCTCACCCAGGCCAACAAACCTCTGCACATGTGGCTCCCATCCACATCCCTTCCCAGGGAACATCCCATGAAACAAGAGGCAGTTCAGCATTCCCTAAGAATGGAGGGTTTGCAAACAACCGTGGAAAGGCAGAGGGGATGGTGAAATCCTTCAGCTCACAAAGGAATGGTATTCTGTGTTTGCCATTCACACCCAGCCACACCACTTTAACCCTGGAAGTTGTTAAAATTTAAAGTATTTTAAAGTTTAAACAGGAATATTCTTATTAAGTCCAACTCACACTGTCTCTAATCTAAGAGATGAATAAAAATAAGTGACTAAAACCTCAGGTAAAGCCCCAACTACCTGAATTTTTAATTTTCACCTCTTGACTTTAGTTTTAAGAATCAACTTTTATGTGCAATATTGACTATATATTATTCAGGGGCACTGTAAAACAAACAAACAAGATCCCTGAAAATGTGGGAATTACTATTTAACTACTCCAGGTGTTAAAAACCATTATTAAAATGCTTTATACACATCTGAGTTCATGGCTTTCTAGAAGTTGATGTTTCTTCATTTATTACAACACAGAAGATCCCTCCTCCCCTTTCCTTCCATGGGCTTCAAGGTTTTATTTTTGGGTTGGCTTTTTGCAGTGTCAATAAGCTGAGGAACACGATCTGTACACACAGAGTCCCTCTCTGGACATTAAAACCATTCCCAACGTTCCCTCCAGTGCTCGGGACCAGCCTGAGAGGGGAGGAATGAGCACAGCAACTCCCTGGCTCTTCCATCTGGAGAAGCCTGGAGCAATTACAGCAAACACACACAATCTGAATTATCAAACAGGAAAAAGAACAGAATTAGAACAGGCTGAAAGGAGACACCAACTGCCCGATGAAAAGCTGCAATTCCACTTTAGCAATTACAAGCAACTTGACAGGATCCAGGAATTGCCAGAGAATTCCATTTCCACAGCTGTGACAGTGACACAAAATAGTGCCCTGAAGTTTTCTACCTGTTTGCCCCCAACATTCCTGCTGGAGCAGCTCAGCCAGAGCAGGCAGGAACGGGCACAAAATCAGCAGCACTGCCCCCAAATCCACTGGAAATTCACTGAAAATCCACTGGAAATTCACTCTTTCACCCTTCCCACCCCAGACCTGTGAGGACTCACCCAAACCCTTCCCTCCTGCCCCTGCCCAGGTGCTGCTCCTGCTGCCGGCACAGTCAGGGCCAGGGGCACACGGGGGTGGCTCCACAATAATTAACAATAATAAACCAAACCAGCCCCGACCTATCCCAGCCTGGCCTGACAAAGCAGGAACAGGGACCAGCCCTTCTCTCGCCTTCCCACTTTCCCTGCCTTATCAGTCCTTTTAATCACAGCCAACCACACAACCCCTACGTTTTTCCAGACTGCAGAAAGCATTTTTCCTTTGCCCATGCTCTTTAACCATTGTTTCCACATTCAGTATATCACATTTACCACCGATTGTCACCAAAACAACACACTCAGAGTTGAGTTCACAGCAACAGTTCACAGATTATACATTAAATATATTAAAAAAACCACAGCGTTTTGATAAGGAAAACCCTATCGATTCCCACCCACCTTCACAACAACACCAACAAAATCCAACATCATTTTTGGCTTGATGGTCTTTTCCAGCCCAAACCATCCCAAGGCTGTGGCTGCAAGGGCAGAGCCGGCTGCATTTTGACCTGGAGCACCTCGGTCGGTCCCCCCAGCATTTCACCCCCTGATTAATAATTCTGCCTCAAAACACACAGAAATGGAAGGAAACAAACCCAAAGCCCCGGGTGGCCCAGGGAGGAGGCGAAGTTTGGCAGGTCCAGCAGCATCTCGGGGTCCCGGCGCTGCCGCAGCATCCGCCGGGATTCGGCAGCGCAATCACAGCCTTTCCAGGAGCCCTTTGTGACAGACACAAAGAGGGATTACGGCACGGAGGGAACACTTGCTAAGTTCTGGGTACTCCTCTGCTGCTCTTCCTCCCGCATTTTAATTCATATCCATCTCGGCAAAATCTGCGACAGAGCATGAACAAACCCAGCCCGAGCCGCGGCCGAGGCAGCGCCGAGAGCATCAGTCACCGAACGTGTCACAGCCACCTCCAGAGCAATAAAGCACCAGACAACCCCGGCAGGCTGTGCCTTATTATCTTCACAGCCATAATGAACAGGCAAAGAGCATTAAATAGGAGTGCAATATTCCACAGGCTGTGGTTTAAGCAGGGAAGGTGCCTCGATGTGTTTGAGGAGCAGCGATTACAGCGAGACAAAAATAATGAAGGGTTTTGACACACCTCTCCATCATTTTCTGTTCCCTCACTTGCCAATCAATTATTAGGGTGGGTTTTTTTTAAATGAGTGAGACAGAACAGCGAAAATTTTCTATGGGTTTTATAAATAAATTTATAAATTAGTCAGTGGAGTGAAACACAGTGACCAATTTATCCAAATGCAGCCAGGACTGTGATTTTATTTGTCTGACCAACAAACCCCAGACATGAGCCCAAGATGCTCCAAGGGGTTTATCTGTACAGGATCCAGGAGCATTCCCACACCCCCAGCTCTGGAAACTGAATCTCTGCTGCCCCACACTCAGAGCACGGGGCTCCACCAAGGGCTGCTCTGATTTCTTGTCAACAAAGAATTAGAGGAATTTACACATCCTCTTCCCTGCTCAACTGATGGGCCCGTTTTGTGCTGGGAAAAGCAAATTTATCCAGCAAACCCTCCTGTTCCTCAGAGTGCAAACAGGGACCTGAAGTGGCATCAATAAACCCAAGGCTTGTGTTTTCAGTCCCAGCCTCACACGAGGTTTGTGCCTCTATTTTCTGGTACAAAAGGGGGAATTCCACTTGCTCAAACGCACCTTTTCCCCCCTTTCCTGACGCAATTACTCCTCATTTGCATATTTTGAATCCTGTTCTGGCTGAAATCCTTTTTTATGAATTACAGGCGGGCTCTGAGCGGGGCCTTTGTCCTCCCCACGGCACGAGGTGGGAACCAGAACCCCATTTGTGAACCCTCAGGTTGTTAATCTGCTTTAAGAACTGAAGATCAACCTGGGCCCGATTCTGGAGCATCTGTTATTTTAATAAATTATCCTGCAGAGAGGTTAGAGTTCATCCCTTCAATTTGCCTTGAGATGAAACAACAGGACAAGGAAAGCACAGAGGGAGAGGTGAATTTGGGTTTGATGCCACAAAAAGCAGTTCCTAAACGCTTCCAATTTTGTGATAAACAGGGTATTTTCTTCCTTATTCACTGACTCGTTTCTACAGTGTCCAACCAGCAGGTCAAACCCTCCTGAAAAGTGCAGAAAAAGAGCAGTGCAAACTCCAAAGCAGATTTCTTCCCTTTGAAAGCCACTCACTATTTTCACTCTTTATCAGGAATTTTGTATTTTCTCAAAATAAACTCTTGTGAGAAGGATCTCCAGCCTTGCTCTGATTCAGGTGAATTAACTATTCTTAGTTAAATAGATTTGCTTCTAGTCTTAGTCTGACGACAGATTAACTCATGACTGGTGGGATTATGGATTTACCTCTGGAACTAAATCACTTTTGAATCTGAGTTATAGCTATTAGTTCTTTATAGCTCAGCTGAACAGCTTTTAGTACCTCCTTTGTGTTCCTGCAAGAATGATTAAACATCATTAAACCCAAGCTAAGGGCTCTTTCTCACAACTCCACGGAATAAACAGCTGATGGAACTTTTTTTTTAAGAACAGCACACGGATTTTTTTCAGCATAATTAATACCATTCTAAGTGGAGAATGTTGGTCCTTAAAACATGTTTTTTTCTGTTTGTGTTGCCCAGAGAAGCTGTGGCTGCCCCATCCCTGCAGTGTCCAAGGGCAGGATGGATAAACTTGGAGCCACCTGGGATAGTGGGAGGTGTCCCAGGGCAGGGGGTGGGATGGGATGGGATTTAAGGTCCCTCCAACCCAAACCATTCTGTGGTTTAATATAAAACAGCTTTGCTGTTTGAAGGACTTGTCAGGAACTTATGGAATGGTCAGGCTTGGACACGGAACCTCCCAGGAAAAAGGGAACAAAGGCCGAACCACAACCAGCGCTCAGTGCCCTCCTCGGGCCACTCTCTCAGTATTTCCACTAAAAATCCACTTGTCACCTCATCCCGTCCCCTCCCGGCCCTCCTTCCACACTCGTGTTCCAACCTCAGACCCTGGGATTGTCTTCAGAGGCTTTTCAGAGCCGGAGAGAGAAGGGGCAGAATGTAATTAGAGGACAGTGTTTCTTAATCAAATCTCAGCCGCCCCCGCAAGTGAATGGGCAAATGTGGTGCCAGGGCAGGGCTGCTCCGGGAGGGGATGGACTCGCCTTTCCCAGGGAAAAGGGAAGGGAGCCGTGGCCACCATTCCTTACCCAGCCCAGCCGATCTCCCATGACCAGCTCAGTGCAGGGACAGACACAGCTGTGCCCATAACTCTTGGCTTGATCCTCGTGGTTTGGCTGAGAAAAGCCTGAAAAGCCCAGAAATCACTAAAGCTTCGCTGCAGTAACTCGGGGCTTTGAAAAGCTGCACCCAGGGGGGCAAAGAGCTCCTTCCTCGCTGCTCTTGGTTAGAGGGTGAGAGTTTTCCTGATCTACACCACACCCCAAACTCTTATTTGCTTTTAAAGTCCAAGCCATTATTCAGCAATCCCGCCCTTCGCAGGGACTGCTGAGCCTGGGGATGAGATTTCCCCTCCTGCATCTCAGCGAACAGTCACAAAGCACTGAACACACCTCCTTAGGCAGAGTTTTTTCTTTAACTGGTGCATTTGTCAGGGCTGCCACGTTCCCCAGACGCGGCTCAGAGCGAGGGGGAGCTGTCACATCCAGGATTCCAGCGCTCCGTCTCCATTTGGGAACGCAGCTGAATCACAGAGCCAAGCGGCGAGACAAGTGCGAGCCCCGTGGGGAGGGACAAGGAAAGCTCCTGCTTTGCAGGTATTTTCTACTTTCTCAGCAAAGCTCTTAAAAAGCCAGACTTCTCAGCGAATTACTTTATAATTACCTAATTAAAGGAACCTACCTAGTGAGAATGCTTTCAAAAATCTCAAGGTTCGCCCCAACAATTTGCCATTTTCGGAGGCATTTCAGCTGATTTTTGTCATGTATTGAAGGTATAACAGTTCATGAGCACTCACTACTGAATTTTAAGCAAAAGGCTCGTTAACAACACAGACAATTTACTTTTTTTGCCTATCTCCTGTCTGCTACAGACACTTACTCACTTCTTAACGCTGTTTTTTCCTTTCAAACCCAGCAGAGCAGCGTATTTGAACAGTGCACTTTAATCTGAATTCTTCTCAGCACACCAGGATATAAATCACTGCAAACACACAAATAATCAGCTTTAGTTCCCTCAGACGTTATTTCCCTGGGACGCTGGCAAAGGGCAGAGTCTCACCTCTGGTTTTACCTCCTGTCCCCTCACTACCCCTTTAATCTGTTTGGTTTCCGTGGGTGCTGGGGCTGTAATTCCTGAGCCACGAACGACCCAACAGCCTCCCATGAGCCATCTCTGAGCTGGAGTCTCAGAAAACCAAAGTGAGGAGTGTTAGGGGTTGGTACACAGAGACAACAACAAAAAACCCGGGATAGTCTCATCGATAAATCAGATTTTAAAATGGTTTCTTGTTAAACAATTCGGATTTTTTCAGTACCCGCCAGAGCACTGACTCGTTAAGGGTTTCACGCTAATGAGGATGGTCCTCCTTTCACTGGCAGTGAAAAGGGGGGGCTTTTTCTGTCCAACAGCCCGCGGTGAAGGGTTTGGGAAAGGCGAAGTGTTTACCAACAGGCTGCTGAGACAGGAACAACTCCCCGAAGGGAAAAAACCCAACAACAAAACCAACCCTGGATGAAATAGTCAAGATGAAAACCACAGAGGTTGTTAAACAGAGTGAGAAACTTCTCATTCCCTGGCGAGGATTCCTGCAGAAAATAAAGGATCGGGGGGATCACGGGGAGCCCCATCGATCTTCCCATCCCTCCTTCCACCTCAACTGCTGCTCCCAATTATTACTGGCAAAGTTTTCAAACAACTTCAGTATCTGTCGGTTCATCTGCAACAATTTTAAGCCACATCTCTTAGTTTTGTTTTGCCTCCGAGCCGACACCAACTCCAGAAACCCTTTCACACTTCCCCAAAGCGGAAAACCCAGGTGAAAGAATCCACACGGACATTACTGGTCAGAAGCCGAATTTCGGAGTATTTCCGTTTCTTAAGTGTTCTAAACAACCCACTAATGTCTTCTGAGGGCTGAGAAAACACTAAATTCCACTTTAGGAGTCTCAGCCCAAGGCCCAAGATATTTCAGTATTAAAACAGGTAAAATGAGAGGGGAAAATGCCAACAATAACAGGATCTTAAAAGATATTTTTGGTAATTTATGCTGAATAAACCACCTTTGCTACTGAGAAAGTGCTTCTTGTCACTTGTTGATACAAAGCAAAACTACTTAAAAATAATAATTATCAAATGAGTGTTTTGGCACTGAAGAAAAGAACCTGCAGGGTGTGATGTGGGCAGAGCTGGGTTTAAACCAGCAACAAATCCACTGCAGCAAAAACCCAGAGCAGAGGGACACAGGACCTAAAAACGCCTTTTCTGTCCCCCAACACATCCCAGACACGTCCCAGATTCATCCCTCGCCAATCCCAACACTCCCCTGTTCATCCCGCAGCACACGAGGCTGACCCACAACTCCATCCCCACCGGCCTCCTGTCAACCCCAGGGCTTTGTCCCGGAATCTCCGCAGGAATTCCAGCAGGAGATTCCTCCCTAACAATCCCTGGACACCCAGCAGCTCAATAAATCCTCAGTTTTGGCTTCCTGGCTCCAGCAGACCCTAAACTGTTGCATATGTGACTATTGTCCAGCCCCGCTCCTGAACAAGCAAAATTCTCTGTGAAAAAACCCAAACTCGCTCAAGACCAAGATCTATTCCAGACCGGAAAATCTGCCAACTTCCAAACACCCTTTCCCCTCGGAGCCAGCTCATGTTCATGGGGAGAACGATCAGGGGAGGAATAAACACACATTTAGGGTTTGAAAGCCCAGAGACATCAAACGCTTGGCACATCATTTCCAAATATTTGCACCAGCCCGTTCTCAAAGCAATTAACAACACCAAATAAAACACCAAATGCTTTTGTTGCCCTCTGCTTTTTAAACACAACCCAACCCCTCTGACAGGGGATAAACCACAGCGACCCCCGAGTGCAGCTGCCCAAGGCAGAGCAGCCCAAAGTCAGCGAGAATTCGCTACGGTGAAGCTCCCGATGGTTCACAGGGACACTTGTTTGGTCCAAGTCTAATTCACACCCACACGGAGTTTTAAATTCACAATTCCACCGATTTACCTGCTCCTCATTCCCACGTCCTTCATTCCCAGCTCCAGCTCAGCTCTCATCACCCCCCTCTCCTTATCACCCCCTTTAATCTGCTTCCCATTTTCCGCTTTGCCAATCGATTCTCCTCCCGTAGGAGCTCCCGCCGAAGTCGGAGCTTTCCCCGGAATGAGGAATGAGCAGCTCCCACGCCTCTTTCCCGGAGTTCCACGAGCATCTTCCCCGAGGCAGCAGCGAGTGAAAGGACCGAATTTTGCATCATTTCACACCAGACGAGCTCGGCGGCTCCAAAAGAGCTCCCAGCGACTCTTCCCTGACTAAAACTACAGGAGCAACTCTGCAAAGTAAAGACACTTCTTCCCACCCTCCCACTCCAACACTCGGGGATAACGGGATGCTCTCACCGCTCCTGCTGGGGACTCGGAGCTGTCCTGACACACCATCAGCTCCTTCCCCGCGTCCGATTAACGGGAGCCTTTCCCAAAATCAGCAGCTTCTCCAGCACTGCAGGGGCTCAGCTTTCCCAGCCCCATTTGTTGTCCCCCCTCGTTATTCCCTGGGCTCTGGGAGCCCTCGTGGAGGGGAGGGAGTCACTGCTGGGACCCTCTTGGAGGGTTAAAAGGGGATTTTGGAGCAGTTTTGCTGCCGGGGTGGACACCCCCTACCAACAAACCCAAACCCCACGTGCCCCCTCTGGATTAACTTCTGTTCTTTCCCTCCGTGGGAGACACAAACCCACGCGGCTTTTTGTTTTGTTCTGGTTTGGTTTTTGTTGTTTTTTTCTGAATAAACAGCGACCCGCACCGATGTTCCTGCCCCCTTCTCTCCCCTCTCTCCCCTCCCGTCCAAGCACAGCACGGGGGGTTGAGGGGATATTTTATGGCCATTTCTCCCCCCTCCCAGTAAAGCCACGACCCCCAGCACCCCCCGGGGTCCCGGGGAGGGGTTTGGAGGGGACAGGGGAGGAACGAGGGGTCGG
>JAWWEV010000077.1:3396926-3408451 GCA_035583235.1 Hafferia zeledoni | reverse complement strand
CCCCGCCACAGCACCGCGCGGGAAGGGGGGGCCCTCTGAGGGGGGGGAGCAAAGACCCCTCAGCACCCTCTCACTCCGCTCCCCTCACTCCGCACCCCTCGGCCCCTCTGACCCCTCTGTGCCCTCGGGGGGTCCCGTCCCGAGTGTCCCCCCCGGCCCCCCCGGCCCCCTTTATTTACCGCCATCACCAGCACGCGCGAGCTGTCACCCAGCGCGAGACGCCGCGCCGGACACGCCCCCTCCCCGCCCATTGGCCGCCGCGCCCCGCCCCGCCTCCCCATTGGCCGAGCCGCGCGTCACTCAGCGCCAACACCCGCCCCGCCCCTCCACCGCTTACGCCAACTGCGTAGCGCGGCGCCCGTTGGCCCCTACGAGGCAGCGCACGCTGTTTGCGCAGCGCCGGCGGGGCCCACGCAGTGTGCGCGGCCGGCAGAGGGCGCCACGCGGGGCGGGACGTTGCGGGTTCGAGTCCCGCCCCGGCCGTGACGTCGGAGCTTTGTGAGCCGCGGGCCGAGCACGGCCGGAGCTCGGGAGGGTAAATAAGGGTGTCTCGGAGACAAAGAGCCTCTTAAAGGGGCAGCGCGGGGGCTCCCGAGGGGTGGTGTGGCGGCGGCAGGTACCCCGCGGGGCCCCCGAGGTGGCTTTGAGGGAATGCGGACCCCGAGGGATTTGGGGGGCCTTGGAACTCCGATGTGACCGGGGGGCACCCCAAAGGGTCCCTGAGATGTTGGGGGGCCTCAGAGAGGGCTCTGCTGAAGGATTGTGTCTGTAAATAAACAACACAAACCAGCAAAACCCTTGCTGTGCAGAGACAACCCCCTTCCAAAAATACCATGTTTTATTGGGGTGAAATACAAGAAGACACTTTTATATGGATATTAAAAATGTAAAAGATCTGTTCTGTAGCTGTTTGCAGTCACAGAGGCTCTGCCCTTTGGCTGGAATCTCTCCTTCTCCTGCTGCTGGGGTGATTCCTGCACCAAGCACTGCCCAGAGAACCACAGATCCAATCCCACTCCAAACCATGCAGAACACCCAGACACACACAGAGCACTGGAAAAAACTCTGCTTTGGAACAGGGAAAGGAGATTGAGAGGGAAAAAACCCTCCCGTGCCGTGTTCTGGAGGGACTCCTGATCCAGCCGGGCAGGCAGCAAGGAGGGTGAATCCAGTGGAGCTCCAGGGAATCCCATCACCTGATCCCAGCCACGGGCACCTGCTGCTGCTTGCGGATCTTGTTGAAGAGCTCCATGTACTGCACCATGGTGTCCCCGGGGCTGTACACGCTGTCGTGCTTGGCCCCGAACACCGACGGGATCCCGGGCGTGTGGCTGCCCATGAAGCTCTGCATGAACTCCATCAGCAGGTTCCAGCAGTCGTTGGCGATCACACAGGGACAATATTCCACCTGGGAACACACCCACAGTGCTGGAGCTGGGGCAGAGATCTGCTCCCTGTCTCGCTGCAGGGGATGCTTCTCATGAAAACATCCCAGAATATTTACCATAGAATCAGAATCATAGAATCAATTGGGTTGGAAAAGACCCCCGAGATCATCAAGTCCAACCCTTGGTCCAACTCCAGTCCCTTTACCAGATCATGGCACTCAGTGCCACCTCCAATCTCAGTTTAAAAACCTCCAGGGATGGTGAATCCACCCCCTCTCTGGGCAGCCCATTCCAATGCCTGATTATTCTCTCTGGAAAGGATTTTTTTTCTGATCTCCAACTTAAATTTCCCCTGGCAGAGCCTGAGCCTGTGCCCCCTTGTCCTGTTGCTGACTGACCGTCATGTAACATGGATGGATAAATACAAATAAGACAGGACATGCTGGGAACACGCAAGAGATCCTTTCCAAAGGGAAGGGAAAACGCAAAGACAGCAAACCCCAAATCAGAATGCAATTGGCCCTGAAGAGGTTGTTTTATCCCCCTCATTAGACTGATTAACCTGAAGGATGCTGCTAGTGCTGTGCATGAGGACTTTAATCAGCCTTTTATCTGGATGTCATTCCTTTGGGATTGTCACTTCAGGGACAGACTGATGGCAGCTGAGCCCCAAAGTACCTGCCTGAATTAAACCTTGGGAAGGGTGTTAAATACCTGCCCACTGTAGGCACAAGCATGGCCAGTACCAGACACAGAGGGAACAGGGGATCACAGAACAATGGAATCATGGAATGGTTTGGGTGGGAAGGCACCTTAAAGCTCAGCCAGTTCCATGCCCCTGGTAGGAGGAGGGGGGACATGGGCAGGGACAGCTTCCCCCAGCCCAGGTTGCTCCAAGCCCTGTCCATCCTGGCCTTGGACACTCCCAGGGATGGGGCAGGCACGGCTCCTCTGGGTAACCTGTGCCAGGGCCTTACCACACTCCCAGAGAGGAATTCCTTCCCAGTATCCCATCTAACCCTGCCCTCTGTCAATGGAAACCCATTTCCCCTTGTCCTGCCACTCAGGCCATTGTATTCTCTCTCCATGTTCTTTGCCAGTTCCCCTCAGGCACTGGATGGCTGCAATTCAGTCACCCCTAAACCTTCCTCCTCTGGCCTCCCACCTGGGACTCCCCTGCCTGTCCCTGTGTGCCCACAGGACCCACCTCGACGGAGATGCCACGGGCGCTGGGCCCCATGGTGACCGTGCCCAGCTTCACCAGGAAGTCGCAGTACTGGTAGCGGGTGCCGCGGCTCTCGATCTTGTTGGCCTTGGCGTTCTGGAAGAAGCCCTTGAGCTTCACCATCAGGGTGTCAAAGTTGGCGTCGGCCACGAGGCAGGGCCCGTTCTCGAAGAGGGCGAAGCAGCTCAGGGGGTACTCGGAGTTGTGCATCACGTACATCAGCTTCCCTGTCTGCCCTGGAACGACAGCGAGGGGATCCAGGCTGGAAAACCAACACTCCCGGGTCTGTACTGCCTGCAAGCAGCACCTGCTCCTCCCTGTGTCCCCCCTCGGGCCTTAATCCTGTGTCCTCACACACATTGTGTTATCCACCCCTTCGGGGGATAGACTGGATTTCCTTCTGGAGATTTACAGGAAAAAGGAAATGCTGTGCTGCTCCAGGATAACACACCAGATACCTCTGGAGGCTGGGGGTGGAGAGCACCCACCCCCCAGCCCTGGCTGGGCACCCCCTGCCTGGCCCTGCCCACAGAGGGAGCCTGGGCTGGACTTGCTTCTTCTCCATGGGGATGTGCAAGTTCCAGCTGCAGAAAGAGCAGGAAAAGCTGCTCTGGAAGCTCCAAACTGATCTGTCCAGGGGCTGCACACCTGGGACTGTCACAGCAGTGGCTGCAAAGCATGTGGGAATCCAGGGGGAAGGAGAAGGAATCACAGAGTCATAGAATCATCAAGACTGGAGGAGACCTTCAAGATTGTCCAGTCCAACAGTCAGCCCAGCACTGCCACTGTAACCCCTAAACCACTGCACCACATCACCCAGTGACGGACCCAGGTGCCTCTTCAACACCTCCACTGGAAGGCAGGGAATGAGAAGGAAGGTAAGGAGAGAAGAAAAAGGAGGAACAGGAAGGGAAGCAGAATGAAAAGGATAAAAGAGAAAGGGGAAAAGGGGGAAAGGGAAGAATGGGGAAGGGAAGGAGAAGCAAGGAAAATCAAGGTGGGGGGTTAAGGAGCTGGAAGAAGCGCCGGCTCCGGCCCAGCGGTGCCCCCCGCCCACCCCGGTGCTGTCCCCACCGACCCTGCGTGCCGATGGTCCCCGCAGTGTGGTAGGTCTCGCAGTCCACGCCGAACGTGCCCTGTTTGTCCGCGCCCAGCGCCTCCAGCCGCCGCGCCAGCAGCTCCACCGTCTGCTGAACGCTCTTGCCCTCGGCCACCGGCACCTGCGACACGCTGCGGGACCACGGGGGTCACGGGGCACCGCCGGGACCCCCGCCCCGTGTCCCCGGAGTGACCCCACCTCCATCGGGACCCCGCACCTCCGCCGAGACCCCCGCTCCGTGTCCTCACCTCCATCGGGACCCCCGCACCTCCGCCGGGACCCCCGCCCCGTGTCCCCGGAGTGACCCCACCTCCATCGGGACCCCGCACCGTGTCCCAGGGGTGACCCCACCTCCGCCGGGACCCCCACCCCGCGTCCCCGGGGCTGCCTCGTCCCTCCCGGAGCGCCCGCGCTCACCAGGTGACCCCCATGGTGCCGGTGCCGGAACCCGGGCAGGGACCGCCCCGGAACGGGCGGGGCGAGCTCCGCACGTGTCAGCTCCGCGTCCCCGGTCCCGGTGCGGTCCCGCTTCCCCCCCGGTGCTCCGCGATGCCCAAGGCCCGGCGGGCGCGGGGCTCCGGCCCCGGCCCCGGCCCCGGCCCGGCGCTGCCCTTGGCCGAGCAGATCCTGCAGGACGCGGCCCCGCGGGCGCGGGCGAGGCGCGGCCCCGCCGGGGAGGAGCGGGACGATGGCGACGGGGACGGGTTCGTGGACGCGCGGCTGTCCCGGCGCATCCTGGAGCAGGCGCGGCGGCAGCAGGAGGAGCTGGAGGCCGAGCACGGCCCCGGGGCGGCCGTAGCCCCCCGGCAGCGCAGCGCGGCCCTGGGTGAGCCCCCGGGACCCCCGAGACCCCCGGACCCCCGAGGGGGCGCGGCCCCGGCTCAGCCCCCGGGACCCCCTGGGATCCCCAGACACCCCCGGCCCCCGGCTCAGCCCCGGCGCTCCCCGCAGGTCCCGGCTCGGACTCGGAGGACGATGAGGAATGGCCCTCGCTGGAGAAGGCGGCGGCGGCGGGACGGGGCGGGGAGTACGGCGGGGAGGTGGAGGTGGACCCCGAGGACGAGAAGGCCATCGAGATGTTCATGAACAAGAACCCGCCGCTGAGGTGAGGACCTGTCGGGGCTGCGGCTGCACCGGGGCTGTGGCTGCTTCCCTGCACAGCCCCCCACTCATCCCTCTATCATGTCAGCCCCGCACGACCCCCGACTCAGCCCCTGCCCCCTGTCAGCCCCCAGTTCACTCCATCCCCTGTCAGCCTTACACAGCCCCTGACTCACCCCTGTCCCATGTCAGGCCCCGACTCACCCCATCAGCACCCCTGGCCCCTGCTCACCCCTGGCCCCTGCTCACCCCTGGCACCTGCTCACCCCTGGCCCCTGCTCACCCCTGGCCCCCACTCACCCCTGGCCCCCTCTCACCCCGTCCCATGCCGGCCCCAGGCGCACCCTTGCCGACATCATCATGGAGAAGATCACGGAGAAGCAGACGGAGGTGCAGACGGCGCTGTCGGAGGTCTCAGGCTGCCCCATGCCCCAGCTGGATCCCCGGGTGCTGGAGGTCTACAGGGGTGTCAGGGAGGTGAGGCTGGAGCAGCTGAACCCACAGCCACCACCCTGAGGGGCTGAGGGAGGGCACAAGGCGAGTCCACAGCCTTGCTGTGAGTGCCCACAGTCATGGCCTGTATCCATGTCTTTGAAGGTGCTGTCCAAATACAGGAGTGGGAAGCTCCCCAAGGCGTTTAAAATCATTCCTGCCTTGTCCAACTGGGAGCAGATCCTCTACATCACGGAGCCAGAGGCGTGGACAGCTGCTGCCATGTACCAGGCCACCAGGTAAGGTCAGCCCTGGGAGATGCTCACATGGGATCTCTTGCTTTCCGTCACTGGAATCAGATTTACAAAACACTAACTGCCCCTGCTTGGCCTCCTTTCCCCACCCTTTCCTCTGTGCTTTGGTGTTCCCAGGATATTTTCATCCAACCTGAAGGAGAGGATGGCCCAGAGGTTCTACAACCTGGTGCTGCTGCCGCGGGTCCGGGACGACATCGCCGAGTACAAGCGGCTCAACTTCCACCTGTACATGGCTCTGAAGAAGGCCCTGTTCAAGCCAGCTGCCTGGTTCAAGGGTAGGGGGTCCTGCAGGGTCTGCTCTGGGGTGTGTCTGGGTACCTGAGGGGGTTTGCCTGACTCTCCCCTCCGCAGGGATCCTCATCCCCCTCTGTGAGTCGGGCACGTGCACGCTGCGGGAGGCCGTCATCATCGGCAGCATCCTCACCAAGTGCTCCATCCCCGTCCTGCACTCCAGGTGAGGAACTGGAGGGGTGGGAGGGGCAGAGCTTCTCCTTCAGGGACCATGGGAAGTGCCTTGGATCTATCCCTCAGTCTCTCTGGCCCTTTGGAGATGGTGGAGGATCACTCAGCTCCCTCTGGAGTTGAGATCAAAGGTTCAGCTTTGTGTCCAGGTGTCCCCAGGGCTCCAGCCCAGCCCACCCTGATCCGCTCCTTGGTCCCTGTGGCTCTTGCCTGGCCATCCCTGACCCCTGTGCTCCCTCCCTGTGCCCCCAGCCCCTCTGACCCTCTGCCCCTGTGCCCGCAGCGCAGCCATGCTCAAGCTGGCAGAGATGCAGTACAGCGGCGCCAACAGCATCTTCCTGCGCCTGCTCATCGACAAGAAATACGCGCTGCCCTTCCGCGTGGTGGATGCCCTGGTGTTCCACTTCCTGGGGTTCCGCTCGGAGCAGCGCGCCCTGCCCGTGCTGTGGCACCAGAGCCTGCTGGCCTTCGCCCAGCGCTACAAGGAGGACTTATCCTCGGAGCAGAAGGAGGCTCTGCTCGAGCTGCTCAAGTTCCACAGCCACCCCCAGATCTCGCCCGAGATCCGCAGGGAGCTCATGAACTCCAAGACGCGGGATGTGGAGGGGCAGGAGCCCTCGGCCATGGAGTGAGCAGGGACAGGGAAAGCTGCAGCCTGACCTGCTCCCGGGTGCTACTGGATGCAACATCCTGGATCCCACTGCTCCCAGTGGTCACTGCAACTGGACTGTGCCCTCAGAGCTGGACTGAGCTGCCTGTGCTGCTTGGCACAGGACAAGGCAGTCCCTGCCCCACCCAGGATCCTGGTGCCACCAGCACTGGGAGAGTTTGGCTTGTTCCTGTACTGGAAAATAAAACCAGAGCCATGTTGGTCAGTCAGGGTTGGTTCTGCCCTGCAGCCACATCCCTGCAGGATCCTGGACTGTCCCTGCCCCACCTGACCTTTCTCTGCCCCACCTGTTCCTATCCCACCTGAGTGATCCCCTGTCTTTGCTCCACCTGTCCTGTCCCTGTCCCCACCAGCCCCAGGGGGCACATTCCTCCCGTGCCCCACAAGGCTGCACTTACCTGAGAACCTCTCAGTGGGGCTGGGGGTGTCCTGTCTGCATCCTCCCTGTTCCATCCTGGGAAACACAAGGCTGGAGCCCCCCAGGGATGGGGCCCAGCCCAGTGCCCCTGAGGGCCAGGGATCCAAGCTCTGCCCTGGGAATCACACAGGGAAACCCTCGAGCCGCTCAGTCTTCTTTAAAATACTTTATTGCAACATCACGGGGTTCTCTGGCTCTCCCAGCAGTGGGACTCTTGCGAGTGAACACCAAACCACTTTACTCTTAAATTAAAACTCATTTATATATAAAAAAACATTTCCTTTTGCACAGCCAGGCTCTGTCCCAGCCCTCCTGCTGGCAGGAGGCAGCAGCTCGAGGGCACCTCTGGACAAGGCAGGCTCGGGGGGGAGCAGCAGCCCCACCATTTTCCGCCTCATTTTTGTGTCTAGTGGCATCCAAAAGGGAAGATTTCCACCTCCTTTTCCACATCTCCCACGGGAGAACAAGAGCCACAGAGCCACGTGTCCAGAGGTCCCCCAGCAGCGTCTGCCTCCCATCCCTGCAGAGTCTCTGGCTTCTCCTGGTTCATACAATTCCACTCTGTAATGGTTTTTCCATAGAAAAGCAGCATTATTTTTTTAAAAACACTTTTTATAAAAAACTAACAGGATAACAACAACAATACAAAAAAACGCAGTAATTGCTTTTCCAACTCAAGTGCGCAGCAGGTTTTCCACCCTGGCAGGACACAGCTCGGATCCACATGGACACACCTCACACAGCCCCCTCCGGAGCGGGATCCGAGGTCCCTGCCCTGCCAGGGTGGAGATGCAGCCCAGACTATAGCAGCACATTCAAAGGTATTCCTTAAATCCTAGTCTGATGCCTAAGCTACCAAAGGACCAACCAGCTTCCAAGTGAGTCTCCCATTGCCCAGGGAGGCAGGGACGGGGTGAAGGGGGAAGGCACTTTTTCGGAAGGAGAGGAGAGCAGCATCCAGGCCCCACACCAAGGAATGCCAAGTCTCCTCCCTCCCTATTTCCCAGCAGTTAACAATAAATTAAGCAGCCTCTGTGGGCCAGCAGAATCCAAGGGGACAGTGCCCAAGTCTGCCTCCTCCCAAGGCCAGGACCCTCCTGCACAGACGAGGAGCACGTCCCCAAAATCCCAAATCCAACAAACAAGCCCCACAACAAACAAGCCCCACAGTTCCCCTCCAAGCAGAAGCAGCGGCACAACTGCCCCGGAGCTGCAGGAATCTGGCACGAAGCAATCGGGACCGAGGGGCCACCAAGCAGCTGCTCCCTCCTTCCAAAGGGAGCCCTGTGGGTCCAGGAGAGAAATTGGGGAGTATCCCCCTCCTCTGGGACGTGCAGGTCCCTCCCACGGCCCCACAACTCCCCGGCTCAGGGAGGAGATGGGGGCTGTGAGGGTTTTGGTCCCGCAGGGCAGGGGCAGCGCTCACTGTCCATGATTTATGGCCCCCACGGGGCTGGAAGTCACCGTAAACACCCCTGAGAGCCAGGGAAACACCAACAGAGAAACAATTCCGACTTCTTTTGGGGTCCTGCTTCCCGTCCCCAGCATTCTTGTGCCCTGGCACCACAAAGCCAGTCGCTTCACCCCAAGCCCCCGCAGCAGCTCCAGGTAGGGATCCCAGCGGTGGGAGGGATGCCCAGGAGGCGCTGGCTGGCGGGTGGGTGGGTGGGATGCAGCGAGCTGGGGGTGCCCAGGGCGAGGAGCAGCTCTGGGGCAGGGGCTGGTCACAGGTTGACGTCGGTGACGTCCGTGGGGGTGCTGGTGGGCTGGCTGCCCCCGTACGCCGCCGCCTTGGCGCTGAACTCCGGCTGGGACTGCGACGCCTGCTTCAGGCTCTCGGCTAAGGCTGCCTCGATCTGCTCCTGGCAGGCCTTCAGGCAGTCCTGGGCAGAGGGAGAGACACAACAGGCTTCAGTTCTCTGCTCCTCAGACGTGGGAGCCTTAGGAATCATTCCAAGCAGCTGCTCGGCTGCATCTCTGACCCCCCAGAGCATCCAAACACAATATGACCTTCTCTCCACTGAGGGGAATCTCCAGCTTATCTGTGCTTTGGGCTCCTCCCCAGGTGAAGCCCCACGCTCTGGTTGTCCTCTCCCACCCTTCCTGCTTGAGCACATTCTCCAGGAATAGACATTGGGCCCATGAGAGCTTCCCAAAGCACCCAGGCTCATGCCTGGAAGCAGGGGGTGATTTCAGCATCATGGCAAGGGCAGAGCTGCTCTCTGCAGCCTGAACTGGCCTTTACAGCCCAAGCTTCCCAGATCCATCCATGAGCCATGACTGGCCTGCAGCACACAGAGCCCATGGATCCCCCTGCCTCTCCCAGAGCTCAGGGTGGTCCTGCAGTGGAGTCTGGCACAGGAATCCCGCTGGATGCCCAAGTTGATGGGCACTGAGACTTCAGGAGTCTCCGAGGCAGGACCTTCCTGGCCCAAAAGCCACCCACGTGTTCCCACACCATCACCCCCCACCAGAAATGCAAACCTCACTCTGTTTTTTTCCCCACATGAGCTGTAACCAGGGGAGGAAACTCCCACTCGACACCGGAGCTGCCGGACGCTCGGAGGTGGCACGGAGGTGGCACCGGCTGGCACGGCCCAGCCCAGGGGCAGTTCACACCTCGGGGATATTGTCACACCCCGAAATCTCTTACCAGGAATCCGCCACCGGTTCTTAGAAACTGACAGAGGATGTGGCGAGCGAAAATAGCAACGCCCAGCGCCCCTTCCCCGGCTCAGCTTCCCGTCAGCAGCACAGCCGCCTGCCCGGGAGCGCCGGGACAGGCACAGGGACAGGGGACCCGCCCCGGCTCTGTGCCACCATGGCCATACATCCCAGGCTCTCCATCACCACAGCCATCCAGCCCAGGCTCTGTGCCACCACAGACAGTCAGTCCAGTCCTGGCTCTGTGCCACCATGGCCAGTCCAGCCCTGGCTCTGTGCCACCACAGCCATCCAGCCCCACTTTCTGTGTCACCACGGCCACACAGCCCCAGGCTCTCCATCGGCAATTTTGGCACAGACGCCAAAGCCAGCTTGGCCACACACAGCCAGGCTCCTGCTGGCCATGGAGCTGGCCCAGCCCTCCATCACCGTCCCACTCTGCCCCTGCAGCCCCAGCACTGCCTGTCTGGGCCGTGGTAGCTGCAGGAAGGGGTCACTTCTCCAGCTGGAGGCAGAGGGGAAACAGCCACAGCCTGGGGACACCACAAGGCTCATGGAGAAGCACCACACCACAGACACGGGAGGCCAAGGCCAGGTGCTCTCCCAGGAGCCCTGCAATGGTGTGGGCACATCCCAGGATCCTCCAGGAGCTGCTGTGGTCCTGCCTGGGCAGGGCTGTTTGTGCAGGACCTGAAGCTGGGCAGGCTGGGGGCACAGCAGATGCCCCGGGGAGGGAGGGTGGCAGAGCTGTGCTGGGCTCCGTTTCGCCTCCTGCTTCCCACCTGTTGCCCCCCAGCCCTGACCTGGAGCAGGTTGCAGCCCCTGCCCCAGCCCCACAGCAGCTTGGGAACAGGTGGCTGCACCGACTCCCTTCAAAAGGGCTCCAGCAAACAAACAAATTCCACCCCCGCAAAGGGATCGGGAGCCTCCCGCCCGCCCTCCTGCCTGGA
This sequence comes from Hafferia zeledoni, assembly GCA_035583235.1. NCBI lineage: Eukaryota > Metazoa > Chordata > Aves > Passeriformes > Thamnophilidae > Hafferia > Hafferia zeledoni. Next base: position 3,397,725 of record JAWWEV010000077.1, on the reverse strand, counting down.
CAAAGGCTCCTGGCAGCCCCCCAGCCCTGCCCACCTGAGCTCTGCCAGGGACTGTAACCCACCTGGCAGCACCGGCCAGGAGGGGACATGAAAGGGGCCCTGGCAGAGGAAAAGCTCCTGATGCTGCAGCAGGAGTGACCTGAGGAGCCCAAGAGGATCCCCCTTCCCTGCTCCAAGGGCACTGGATGGGCTGGCAGATACCCCTCCCCAGTCCTGATGTCCCCAAAGGCTGCAAGGCCTCGTGCCCCCCACATCCTCCCCCCCAGTCCTGGGCACCTGCAACCAGACACCGGCACAGGGGAGCAGATGCCGAGCCCGACCTCTCCCTCTGCCCCATCCCACCCTGTCAACCCGATCCTGCCAACACCTGCCCGTGCAGGGAACAGACGCTGCCCTTTGTGTGGCATTTCAAAGGCTCCTGAGCCCGCCCTGCCCTGCCCAGGCAGCCACGGGGCTGTCAGAGGCTGCTGGTTTGGGATGCTCCCTCATCCCCTGGCCCTGCTCAAACCGAGGTCAGCACCTTTGCTGACAGCCCAGTTTCCAAGAATTGAATAGCCAGGGTTGGAAGGGCCCTCTGGAGTCCACCCAGTCCAACCCTCTGCCAAGGTGGCACAGGAACGTGTCCAGGTGGGTTTGGAATGTCTCCCCCTCCCTGTCCTGGTGCTCTGCCACCCTCCATGGAAAGTTCTTCCTCTAAGGAGGAGCAGCAGGAGGAGGAGGGTTCCCAGCAGCTCCCTGTGCCCACTCACCACCTCCGTGCCCGTGATCCCAGCAGCTCCCTGTGCCCACTCACCACCTC
>JAWWEV010000077.1:3344645-3368514 GCA_035583235.1 Hafferia zeledoni | reverse complement strand
GGGAGGTTGGGCAGGCCCAGAGGAAGGACAGCCATGGGGGAGGTTGGGCAGGCCCAGAGGAAGGACAGCCATGGGGGAGGTTGGGCAGGCCCAGAGGAAGGACAGCCATGGGGGGAGATGCTGCTCAGCTGGGCAGCCCTTGGATCCTGATCCCAGGCACTCCCAGCTCCAGCAGCCTGGCCGGATCCAGGAGTGTGTTGGGGATCACACCCAGGGCTTTCATCTTATCTGGGAACCTGCTGAGCAGGGTCAGAGAGCAGGAGGCAAAGTGGGTCCATCAGGAACTCTGCTGGTTTTCTCACGTTGGTCATGATGTGGTCAGAACCTTTTCTGTCCCATGTGTGATGCCTTTCTTTGCATAGTTAAAGCTGCACAAAGTGTAATTAGGCAGCCCCATGTAATTAAGACAATTATGTAAGGTAAGCACCCCACAGAGTAATTGTGGCCAATTTTTAGCATACCCAGGGGCATTTACAGAGTCCAAGGTGGCCCTTCAGATGATTTACCTGCTTACATGTCTGTAAAGACCTCAGCTTAGGTGTGTCTCAGGTGACACCTTTGAAGTGGACATTGTTGTTCTGCTCCTGCTGGGAAAAGATGGCTGGGGAAGAACTCTCTTGTTTCCTTCCTTCTTGAAAAAAAAAAAAGAGGAAAAAAAAAAAGAGGAGTTTTATGTCATGTTCCAGATCTGAAGCAGATTGAACCTGAGACTCTGGGGGTGATCCAGATTTAGATGGGACACACCAGAAGAAGGGATTGACATGGAGAGCTGTCACTTCCCAGGGCACCATGGCTGGCTCTAAGCAGAGGATCACTTGCTGCCTTCCTCCCTTGCTTTTTGGGGAGTAATTCCAGCTGGTTCTAAGAAATCCTCCCAACAAAATGATGCTGACACAAAAAAATCTCCCTTGAGATGCTTTGTTTGCAGTGGAAGGATCTGTCAGTTCTGCAGATTCCTCCTTCAGATCTGCCCTTTCGAGACAAAAGGCAGCTCTGCTTTCTTCCACCCTTTTCCAGGTTCCTCAAAGCCATCTTGTTCCTTTGCTGCCTGACCTGAGCCCACAGCCTGAGCCTGGTCACATCCCCTTCTACATCTCAGCTCTAAATCTGGAGCCACCCTGTCCCCATCGAGGGAAATACGAGCCCAGCTCAGGCTCAAACTGAACGTCAGCACCTGACACGGAGTCACCTGAGCTCTGGGAAGGGCAGCCCTGAGATCCCGAGGCTGTAGCAGGGGTGGGGTGGGAATTGTTGCCTCAGTGCCCACTGCAGCAGCCAAGAAGAGCTTTGTGGCTGTGCTTGGAGCGGGGGGGGTCAGGGTGACCCAGCCCCGGGCACAGCAGGGTGTGAGGGAAGGCTGAGCATCCCCTGTGCTGCTACAACACCTGCTCCCCACCCAGGTGTTCTGTCAACCCAGGGAACCCCCAGAAAATTGGGGAGTTTAATGATTTTATTAGCTTCTAAAATGTTTAAAATCCCAGTGGGTCTTCTACTCTCTCCCTGCCCCAAAACACACACCAGCATCACAAAGGGAATTCTGGTTTTATTCTTCATTCTCTGCTTCCTCCAGCTGATTCCCGTGTTCCAGACCTGAACATGGCTCTGCAGAGCCTGTTCCTGTTTTCAGTTTTCTCCTCAGCAATAACCTTTCTTTAATTAAAGTCTCACCCCTTGCAGGAGGGCAAGAAAAGCTTCAAACATGAGAAGACTCGTGCCAAGATCTCAAGTGCTGGCAGCTCCGAGCTGGAATTTCTAATGGTGGAGCAGAACAGTTGGAGCACAATGAGGCCTTGGTAAAAGAGGGAAAACAGCCCTTTCTGGCTGACAAGTGTGGCCAGAAGCCAAGGAAGGGCCCTCCTGGGCTCTGGGCAGGCAGGGTGAGGGGGGCAGTTATTATTAGCTGCTTTGTGTGCTCAGGAGGCCTTTGGTTTCCTGGTCTCTGAGAAAGCTGCTCCACTCAGGAGCACTCCTGAGAACCAGGGAGTGCAAGGCTGGAATGTGAGACCCTTTTAAGGTCTGTTTACTCTTCCAGCCTGTGCAGATTTCAAGGGCATGGACACGAGGCCAATCTGAGCTGGTTATCTCGGGGAGAGCTGCAGGCACAGGAGGGAGTGGAGATCCCTGTGAGCCACGACTGATGGGGCACAGGGGAGTGTTTCCCTGCCCCACTGGGCCAGCTCCATCCTGAGTGTCCATGATCTGGGCTGAGATCCAGGAAAACAGTCCTGGGCTCTGTGTTTTCCTATTCCTTGTTGCTCCAGGGAAACTGGAGGGTGATTTTCCCCTCCCTTCCTCTCTTGTGCAATGTTTGCTGTGGGGGGACCTTCCCAGGGTTCATCCCCTCTCTGTAGCAGGAGCTGCCTCACAGCAACATTCCCAGCTCCTTCCCCTCCTGGGAAATGCACCTTTTCAGGCTCACAAGTCTCCAGGTGCTTCCAGAGTGGGAAGTGAAGGTCCCTGTGCATCAGGAACCCGAGGCAGGTACTGAGCCCTGAGTGTGGGCAGAGCAGGAGGGTGGCATTCTGCCCTCCTGGCACTCAGGTTACCTCCTGGGAAACAGGGGCAGGAATGGCACCTGACTGTGGGGGCTGGTTTGGGGGTGGGTGGGTTGAGGACACCTCAGTCCTGCAGCCTTGGGGTGTCCTGTGCAGGTCAGGGGGAGCTGCTGAGCCCTCAGTGCCAGACAGGATGGGGCTGGCAAGGGAAGCAGCAGGACACATCCTGCTCTAACCAAGGGGCTCAGTCCCTGCCTGGCACCTCTGTCCCTGTGCCCTGTCTCTGTCAACAGGTCCAGTTGTGCTTTCCCAGCTGTGTGGAAGGTTCTTCCAGAGCTCCTTGTGTAATTCCCTCCCTCGGCACAGGAAGGGAAAAGTGAGTTATTGTCGTAACTGTTTTTCTAAACCTTTTGTTTTCTAAGGAATGTGACTGCCAATCCCTGCTGGCAAAGCCTCTGGAGAGTCCTGCTCTGATGCCAGGTCTGCCTTGGAGCTGCTGTGCCCAACGGGGATCCGTGGCAGAGAGGAGGTTGTTTCTTCTGCTCCTCCCCTGGTGCCACAGCTCAGCCCCTCTCCAGCCAGATCCTTCAGGTTTCCTTTGCACAGCCTTTTCCTGGTGGGGAGCTGTGTCTGGGCTGCATTTCCAGTTGTTCTTGGCACAGCTCAGTCACCCTGTTTGTCTCTTGGGGCCTGCTCAAATTCCAGAGGTGCCAAGAGAGCCCAGACGGCTTCGCTGCCCTCCCTGTGGGACACAGGGACAAAGTTGGGAGTGGGACTGTCCCTGCCATTGCTGTGGGTGGGGAGGGGCAGGGCTGGGCTATAACTGGGCTCCCCCAGGCATTAATTATAGTCTGAGATAGTGGTGGAGGAGGATTTTTTGGGAACGCTGCTCAGCAGTGGTGGATGGAGCAGTGGCTGCTCCCTCAGGGTCACCTGTGCCCTTGGGACCATCCCATCCCTGGCACACCTCGGGGCAGCCTCCTAGGGGCTACTGCCAGGATATTAAAGTTATATTTATCTCAAGCAGGTTTAAGTGTTCCTGGTTCACTCCCAACCTGCTTCCACGCAGAGCTCTCAGGTTTTTGTAAAGTGAGACCAAAGTCCTGAGCAGAAATGGAGCAATAGATCAAAACCTTGGACAGGCACCAAGATCTGACCTGAAAGTGGCTCAGGAATCCAGCTCCCACCTCCTCCCCTCAACTGCACACAGATAAAATCACCACTCTCTCTCCATTTCCTGAATGGAAAATGCCCCAGAGCCTCTGCCCAAGCCTTGGTTGTTGCTGAAGTGCCGAAATAGGAAGAGGGAGCTCCTGAGAGCAACAGACGTGGCTGTGACGTGAAATCTGGGGGCCAAACCCAGCTGAAGAACTCGGTGTGCAATCCAGACCCAGGGTTTGAGTAAATGACCCCTATTTTACCAGCTCCCCCTCCCTCCCTGGCTGCACAGTCCCAGCTCCAGCTCCAAATCCTCATTCCAGTTCAGCCCCAGCCTCCCAGACTCTCTGTGGGACTTTGCAGCAGGCAGGGTGGAGAAAACCACCTCAGCTTCCTCCTTGGAGGCTGCAGGACAGACAGCAGTGTGTGCAGGCTGGTGCTGGGCCTGGCTCTGCCCTGGTGCTCAGGGGCTGGCACTGCTCCCTGGGGAAGGGCTGGGCTGTGCTTTGGGACTGGGAGAACACACAGGTCGGAGGGGAAATCGTGGATGGTGAGGAGGTTTGCAAAGCCCTGTGGGTGGATCCCTGGGGGACACCCTGTCCCTGCCTCCCCCTGCCCAGGTGCAGCTCCCCACCAAAACCAATCAGCCACCTTTGCCACAGGGTGAGGAATCCTTGGGAACAGCCCAGAGCAGTCCTGCAGAGTCCACCTGCTACCCAGGAGTATCTCTCCAAGCTGGGATCAGCTTGGGAAAAGGCACCACCCAGATCTAAGCTCTGGCAGGGTGTTGCCCTGATTTATCTGGGCCTCTTTGTGCCCTAATTGATGTTTGCAGGGACTGGGAGCTTTGCTGGGCTCTGGGAAGCGATGGCCTCTTTCATATTTGTGGGTGTAGCCTGAGAAGAACCCCAAGGACCTTCTCCCACCATCCCTGCTCTCCCACACTGGATTCTGCCCCATCCACCCCTGCAGCTCTCGCTGGCTGGAACACCAAAGCCCACCCTGGATTTGCAGTCTGGGCACAGGGAGAGGGATGGATTGGGCAGAGGTTTAGCTGTAGATTATTCCTGACATAATCCACGCTGTGGAGTTGAGCTGTGGATTAAGAAGTGGGTTGGTGGGGAGGAAGAGGAGGGGTAGCCGGATCCATCTGGCCAGATCCATGGTCTGTGGAGGGAAGGAGGTCTGGAGTCAGCCCTGGCCAGCTCAGCTTGCCATGAACTAGAGCAGTCCCAAATGTGAAGTCCTAAACCTGCTTGTTTCTTTTCTATGAGCAGCACCTGCCACGCTGAGCCTTTCCAATCTGCTGGGCCTGGCTGGGTCTCTTCAGCCTGGTGGGAAAGCACAGAAGTTCCCATGCAGATCCCATTTTCTGTTTGACACCGTGTCATCCAAAACCCTCCAGCAAAGGATGCTGTGGTGGCAGCTCAGGTCTGTGGTGCCCCAATGGAAATCACTTTAATCTGTGACTGTCTCCTGCTCTTCCCCCCCAAAGTGGGGTAAAAATCCTGCTTTTCACAGCCTTTCAGAAAACACATTCAAGCCCAGCAGAGGCTGGGGCGGCTCTGAACAGGGTCAGTAAATTCACTTACCAGCTGCTGCAGCCACAGAGCCTTTGGTGCTGCTGCCCTTGTTTTTGTGCCGGTGATTGGGGTTGCCATGGAGCTGCACCGACCTTCCCCTGGGTTAATGCTTTAGGAGCAAGAAACGCAGATTTGGGCAATGTGCTGCCTTGGCAGCTCCTCACGGCCTGGCTGAGCTGCAGTTTGGCAGCCCAGGCACATTCTCACCACCTTAAAAATCCTGTCTTGTGGTTTCAGCCAGAGGGGGTTGGTTTGGTTTTTTTTTAACTTCTTGTTTCTAAGAAAAGAAAAAGTCCCTTTTTTGTAGCAGGGCTGTGTGTCAGTGAAGTGTGAAATCCCTAAATATATCCCTCCAGCAGCCCTTAGAAGGAAAGGTGGGAGAGAGACCCAAGGAGGAAGGTTGGCCCAAAAAAATGCTGGGATGGGGAGGGGTGCTGGCCCCTTATCCCGTGGGGCAGCAGCACTGGCACAGCTCCTGGGGGGGCTCTGTGTCCTGCCTGGGCTTTGTGGCCTGGCACAAGGCAGGGCATCTCTGGGCTGGCACAAGGCAGGGCATCTCTGGGCTGGCACAGGGCAGGGCATCTCTGGGCTGGCACAGGAATCTCTCAGGCTCAGTTTTGGCTGTGCTGGCTGTGCCTCTCCCACGTCAGACCATAACTCCTCGAGGAGTGCTGTCTGTGGGTGTCTTTGTGGTGCTGGGGAGGACTTGGCACCGTGTCCTGTGTTACCCCTGGGTTTGCCACCACAGTCAGTGGGGGGTTTACCTGTTCCCAGGTGTGGGGAGGGAAATGGTGTTTTGACTGGAGTCAGTATTTATTCTGGGAGTGTCCAGAGGGGAAAGAGCAGGGCCTGGACAGGCAGCCACACCCCGGGGTGCTGCGATAAGGGGACAATTTGCCTCTGAGCCCATCTGTGTCTCACACGTGCTGTTTACCTTGGGCTGAGGCAGGACTGGGGGATGATGTTATCACCAAGGGCTGCTGAAGGGCAGAGGGTGGAGCAGGACCAGGGGCTGGCCAGGGCACGTCTCGCTGCACTGCTCTATGTCCAAGATAGAACCGGGGCTCTGGACCCCTTTTATCTCATAAACCAACAAGCCTGTTCCAGCCTTCACAGCTGACAACTTTCCCTGGACCTGACTGTGCAAACACCTCCATCCCCACCATGCCCTGGGTCCCCTGGCCCTGTGCCAGTGTCCCCCTTCTGCCCCCTTACAAGAACAGAGGTGGGTGGAGGCTGTTACATCCTGCAGAGAGGATGTGGAAAAAAAACAATAACCAAATGCAAAGAACAGGAAACCATCTCTGAAACAAGTGTGAGTGAGGTCAGTTCCACACCTTCCCCACCAAGGCAGCTTCATGAGGAACCAAAGTCTGAGGCTTCTTCTCTGCTTGATAATATGGAGCTTTGAACAAATGTCTTCCTGAACCTTTAACATGGTTCATCAAGAAGCTGGTGAGACCAAGGAGAAAACCCCCATGGCAGCTGCAGCTCAGCACCAGTGGAAAATTAGGTCCAAAGTCCTAAGGAGTGTGAAGAAAAGCAACGCTTTCTGCTGTTCCTCCCTGGAGTCCAGCAATGTTTGCTTCCCAAAATACTTCTGAGCAGATGTGGCCGGGGCAGATGGGTTGTTTTCCATGAGGAAATGTACATGGAGCAAGGCAAGTGGATCAGAGGGAGGCTGTTCTGTGAAACAGAGCTCTGAGGGACGCCGTGGTCCCCTCTGCAGCCCCGGGCTTGGCTACAAAACCACTGTGTGCAAATGCCAGGGGGAAATCCAGCTCCCACCCTCACCCAAATCCCGGGAGCAGAGGGGAATATTTAAAGGTCCTTGGTAGGACAAATGGAACTGCCTGGACATGCCCAAACTGTGCCCTGACATGTCCTGTCCGCACACCCCAAGGTCCCAGGAGCTGATGTGGGATCTGGTTACAAGGACAGAGAGCAAACAAAGGGCCAGCTGACAAAAGCCACTCAGGCACCGAAATAGGTGTCGAGGTGCTGAGCAGAGCCCAGTGCCTGGAGCCGGGGAGGGGGGGGTGATAAGGCTGGAGGAGCCTGGTCTGCCTGACTTTGGGCTGGACTGCCAGCAGTGCAGACGTGCTGGAGAACATGGGCTGAGGGAGCAGCTCCCAGGCTAAAAGGGGATTTTTCTGTCTCTCTCCTCCCTCTCCCCCCAGTCGCATTTCACATGGTTCAGTCACAGCCTTATTTCACAACTGTGTGTTTTGAAAGGACTTATTAGCTCTCAGTGTAGGCTGGGCTTCAGAGTCTGCTTTGTTGTTTACCCTGCCTGCTAGGCCTGTTTCTGGGGTCAGACCCGGGTTACCAATTACAGCTGTGATTAAACATATTAGGCCAGCTTACCCGTGGGCTTTTTCCCCTTAAATTCCCAGTGATTGTGCTGAACTGGTGTCAGCAACCAGGTGGCTGCTGGCACTGCCACACTTGTCTGTGCCTCCTCCGGCACAGCCACGCAATGAGATTTGAGCCGGGCCAATACATCCATTATTTTACAGTTCTGGACTGTTCCCAGAGACTTTTTATTTCCTTAACTTAAAGAAAGCCAGCCCTTGGCTTCCCAAATCTCCACAGATAGACCCCAAATCCTCCCCAAAGGCTGGAGTGTCTGGGAGGGACCAGCAGGGAGAAGGGACAGCTGATTTAGTGATCTCTGGGACACGTCTAATGAGGAGGATTTGAATGTGAATTCCTAATTCTGTGGAACTATTTTGCTGCTGGTGACAGGGGGTGCAGACTCCCACTGTGGTGTGTGACAGCTCTGATGGTGTTCCAGGACAGCCTGAAATTGGGGTTTGTGTCTCATGCCTTACAAACTGGAGCCCGGCAGAATGAAGGGTGTTGTCACCCCAAAAGCCCCACAAGGAGTCCAAGGGTAGCGTGGGAACTGTTGCCTTTTAGGTGAACATAAAACACCACGAGCTGCTGACTTGCAAAGCCTCAGTCCCTGTGAGCAGCCTGGGCTGTCCCTGCCGAGTTTTAACCCTTGATTGAAAGCCCTTTTATTGTAAAATTTCCAGCTCAACTGGTTTTGAGCCTCATTTGGATAAACAGGCCCAGAGTGCTTGAAAGCCAATCTGAACTCCTGGTTCCTGTCCAACCAGTTACAGCCCAGCCTGGCCAATCACTGGGGAGAAGTTTATTGGGTTTGGGTTGTTTTTTTTAACTTGAAATCTAAATGCTCTCAGGCATTTCCAGCTAAACACAGGGCGGAAACTAATCGAGCCAGAAGGGCATTAAACTCAGCTCTAACTTCTCTTTTTAAAATGAATTTTATTTTCTAATTGTTTGTTTGCTCTGTAGCTCCTCAAAGCAGTTGGAAAGTGTGCATTAAGCCCCATGCCCTGCCTTTAAGACTGCAGTTTGTAACAGGGCCAGAAATTATGGGCACATAACCCTCTTAGAGGTCCTTGAGCTCCACAGGAAATCTCCTATTGGAAGGGCTTAAGGAAGACAATCAGATTTGGGAGCCCAGGGCCTGTGTCCCACCATCTGAACACACACACCAGACAAAGGCCCCGAGCTGGGCACTGGGAGGCTGTGCTGGTGATTAAGGATAAATGGAAGACCTGAATTTGGAGAATGGTGCCACCACTTACTGCATCCCTGGCAGAGCAGGGGAGACCAGGGGAACCAGCTGGCCCAGGTTGGCTCAGCAGCAGCACTAAATGAGCACAGTTACCCCTAATGGCAAATAAATAGCCCTGGCTATTAGTGCTATTCTGGGCAGGCTGGAGGACAGAAGACCTCTTGCTCCAGTTGCTGTCCAATGACTCAGGCCTGGCTGGTACCATCCAAGTGTTCCTTCTGGATGGGAGAAACAAGCCCTTCTCCCTGTTCCCAGCTGCTCTGCTTGGATGGCAAGCTCTGCCCAGGCCTCCTGTGCTTTACTAGGATAAAAACCACTTGTGGGTTTCTTTCTGCTGTGGCTTTTGCTGCTGTGTTTGCACAAAGCCATCTCCCCTGGGCTGTGCCCTGGCTGCCCAGCTTTGTGCTGACGGGGCTGTGCCCACGCTCTGGGAGCGTGGCTGCCTCCCAGCACAGGTGTGTGTGGAGCTGCAGCTGAGCGTGGCCAGGCTGGGGCTGGCTGTTTATCCAGCCTCTTCCAGGGGCCTCTGGCTGCAGGATAAGCCCCCACCCCCCTGCAGTGTGCTGGGCTCGGCGTTTCACAGCCCCCACGGGCTCTTTCATGTGTGTTGCTGACTTGAAGGAAAAAAAAAATGTCCTTAGACTTTAATCCTTGGGTTTATTTCAAGGCTTACAAAGGCAAATCTGGTTTATAGCAAGAGATTTGCTTGATTTCTTCTGCTCTGTGGATGAATGGAGTGGCAGATGGAGCAGGGAGGGGAGGACTTGGGGACCACTTGGCTCTATCTCCTTGCAAGCTTGACCCCACTCTGTGCCTGCTGCATTTGCTTTTGAGTTGCACAGAGCACAAAACGGGGTCAGGACAGAGCCCTGCTTGGGCAGGGTCTGGTATATCCACCTCTTCTATGCCTTCAACAGCAATTTTCTTCCTCTGAGCTCTGGCCTGATGCTCACACCTTGCTGCTCATGGTTGGGTGTGAAACTCTGTGTTGCACACAGGAGGGACAGGGGTGTGAGGAAAATGAGCTGCAGACTGGAAGCAAAAGGCCTCCAAAAATCCTATTAGACCCTGGAGTCATGGGAAATAATTGGAGTCTGAGAGCTGTATAAAGAGAAGAGGGGCTGGAAAGCCTCCTGCCTTGCCTGTGACACCCCCCTTTGGAGGGGCATGGGTGGGACAGGAGCCCAAGGGGCTTGGGGAGAGCCCCCCGAGGTGGATGTGCTGGCAGGCTCTGTGCTGACAGCCACAAACTTCTCCTCCTCAGGGAGCACCGTGCCAGCCCCAGGAGTGTCACTGTGGGAATGGCCAGGGGGCTGCTCTGCAGGCACAGGCAAACCCACAGGAGCTCAGCCCTGCCTCAGCTGCTCCAGCTGCACCCACTGCTTGTGGAGATGCCAAATGAGGCCCCAGCCACAGGAGGAGAGAGAGATCTCGCTGGGGATCACATCAGAGCTGTGGCTTCAGATCCTCCCCCAGTGCACGCTGAGGAGGCATCTGGGGCTGCGAGACAATGGCCTGGAACAATCCCGGTTCTCTGCCAGGGAATATTCATTCAGAAGCCCGGCCTGGTTTGATACTAACTCTCTCATGGCTGATCAAAGCAAAGGCAAGCAAAGAGCTTGGCCTCCCACTGTTCTTTAGCTCGGGGCCAGTTTCAGCAGGAGCTGGGCGAGTGTTTTGGCTGGGCAGCGTGGCTGGGCAGCTGGGCCAGCTGGGCCAGCTCCCAGGGCTGTGGTGGCTTTCAGGTGCTCCTTCATCTCCTGCAGCATCAGGGCTTGCACTGGTTCTCCTCTCCCCTCCTGCTGGGCTGGACCCTGAGGTCGCTGTGCTCTGCTCCACGCTTGCCTTGGCTTGTTCTCCTGCTCCATGATGGGACATGTCCTCCCTCATCCTGCTCTTCCTCCAGCCTGGCTTTTGGCTGGAAGGAGATGCTGAGTGTCTGTCCTCACCCCTCACCTCAAACAGTGCTCAGGCAGGGAGAGGAAGGTGGTTGTGGCAGTGTCCCTCATGTCCCTCACCTGTCTGGGACAGTGTAGGTGATGGCAAGTTCTCCCTGCCTGCTTCAGGATGGAAAACCCCTTGAAAGGGTTTGGCTTTGTCTGAGGGACAAGGGTCTGTGAGTGTGTCCTGGGGAAGGAAATTCGGTAATGGAAACGCTGCTGGGGAGAGGAGACCCCCATGTGAAGGGGTTTCTCTGGGTGGCAAAGGGCACCTGGGCTGATCTGGCATCTGGAGGACATTTCTGGAGGGAAGACCTCAGAGTGCCCTCCAAAGGGGCTCCAAGAGAGCTGGGACAAGGACCTGGAGTGACAGCACAAGGGGGAATTCAAACTGACAGAAAGTAGGTTTAGATTGGATATTCGAAAAACTTCTTTCCTGTGAGGGGCTGGCACAGGCTGGGCAGAGAAGCTGTGGCTGCCCCGTCCCTGGAAGTGTCCCAGGCCAGGTTGGACAGGGTTTGGAGCTGGTGGGAGGTGTCCCTGCCCATGGTAGGGGGTGGAACGCGATGATCTTTGAGGTCCCTTCCCACCCACCCGAGATGACTCGATGGTTCCATGCTCAGGACGGCTCTGCCCCGCCGCCCGCGGGGGGGACTTTGGGCACCGGCAGTTGCAAAAAAGCCGCGACCCCCGGAACGTGTCCGTGTTCGTGTCCGTGTCCACGTCACTGTCACTGTCCGTGTCCGTGTCCCTGACCATGTCCGTGTCCCGGTCCCGGTCTCGGTCCCCTCCTTGTCCCTGTCCCCCCACCCCGGGTCCCCCCGCCCGCGCTGTGACGTCACCGCCTCCCTCGCGCGTTGCTCGGACGCTATTGGCACACCTCGATTTGCATGCGCTCATTTGCATACGCGCCAGCCAATAGGAGGGCGCCGGCGGCGCGGCCCCGCCCCCTTGGAGCCGGGATAAGGCGCGCGTTCCGCGGCGGGCACAGAAGGTGCGAGCGCCGCGTCCGAGCGGGACAGACCCGGGACAGACCCGACCCCGACCCGATCCCACCGCAGCGCCGGGATGAGCCACCGCCACGGCCCCCGCCGCGGGCCCCGCGCAGACATGGTGCCCGAGATCGCCGCCGCCGTGGGCTTCGTGTCCAGCCTGCTGCGCACGCGGGGCTGCGTCAGCGAGCAGCAGCTCCAGGTCTTCAGCGGGGCGCTACGGGAGGCGCTCGCAGGTCAGTGCGGGGACGGGGAACCGGGGCCACAGAAATCCGGGCTCCTCCTCTGCCCCTCGGGGCCAGGCGCCCACTGCTGTCCTTCTCCGGTGCCCCCGGTGTTGCTCCCAGGACTGGGTGTCCCTGCCTGGATGTCCCCACCGTGTTGCTCCCAGTGCCGGGTGTCCCTGCCGGTGTCCTCACCGTGTTGGTGCCAGGACCCGGTGTCGCTGCCGGTGTCCCCTGGGCTCAGGCACACATCAGTGCCCTTCCCGACCCCCGGCTGTGCCATCCTTGATGCCGGACGCCTCGTTGTGCCTTTGCCTGGGTGCCCACCCGTGTCCCCCTGGGGACTGGCAGGCATCTCTGTGCTCCCCGGGCACCCACCCGTGTCCCTGTGGGGTGTCCCGGGTGAAGCTGCCTCAGCCTGGGGGTGAGCAGATCCCCTGCCCGGTCTCCTTGCTGGCGGTCGATGGAGACGATCCCAAGCCGGTGTGTGCCCCATCCCTGTGCCAGGAGAGTCTGGCTCTCCCCTCCCCATGTTTGGGCTCGGCACGGACTGGGTGGTTCGGGGTCCCCTCCCAGCCCGGCACAGCCCGGTGTTATCACCCCGAGGGAGGGATGGTTTGTTGCTGTGCCCAGATAAAGGGTGGCAAAGCGCTGCTGGGCTGAGGGAACACCTGGCTGGTGCTTTGGGTGGGTGATACGGTATCTGGGGTCCCCCGGTGCCCCCGGGGGTTGTGGGACCCGAGGAGCTGCCCCATGGAACGAGCAGTGAGCAAATAATGGAGCCCTGCTGAGGAGAACAGCCCTGAGCAGCTGCAGGGGGACCCCTCCCGTCGGGGGCAGCGGCACAGCCCCCCCACGCTCTCACCGCTCCTCCCTTCCCTTGCAGAGCACTACAAACACCACTGGTTTCCCGAGAAACCCTTCAAAGGCTCCGGGTACCGCTGCATCCGGATCAACCACAAAATGGACCCCATTATCAGCAAGGCCGCGAGCCAGATCGGACTGAGCCTGCCCCAGCTGTACCAGCTGCTGCCCAGCGAGCTGACGCTGTGGGTGGACCCCTACGAGGTGTCCTATCGCATCGGCGAGGACGGCTCCATCTGTGTGCTGTACGAGGCCAGCAGGCCCCCCAGCTCCTACGGGCTGCTCACCTGCAAGAACCAGATGATGCTGGGTCGCACCAGCCCTTCCAAAAACTACATCATGACTGTCTCCAGCTAAACGCTCCTCTTGTCCTTACACTGCCAAGACACAGGCTACTGTATACCTCACCCGAGGATCTATTTTTAAGATGAAGAGCTATTTATATTTTTTAAAAAAATCCAAGAAAATCCAAAATTAAATCTCGGGCGCCACTTGGAACGGAGGTGGTGCTCTAGGTGCCTTTTTTAAAGCTGTTGCAAGCTTGGGAGTTTTCTTATGAAGCAGAGATCTACCTAATTAGTGTTGGATGGCAATTTTGGGCTGGCTTGCTCACTTGGGCAGCTTGGAATGGAGGATGAGGGGGAAGAGCCAGGCTGGGAGGTGTGGCTGGTGGTGGGAGATGTGTCACCTTCTCCCCATCCTGGTTCTCATCACTATTGCTGTATCACCAGGTATTGCAGTACTGCTGAGAAGGGGTGAAGGAGGTGCTGCCTCTCCTCCACTGCTTTGCTCCCCAGCTGGTTTGATCTCCCTGGGGCCTGGATATAGTGTTGGGGAAGCCTTGCCTTGGGCTGGGTGATGCTGGGGGCCACGGCGTCCCTCTCTCTCCTTTGTTCTCACACATCTCCTGGACCTTCTCTGTGAGTGTTGCAGCTCTGCTCTGCCCCACTCCCAGCACAGCCAGGGGAGCTTGTCCTGTCTCCAGCCCCTCCACCTTTCCTGTCCACTGCTGGACTGGGAGGGGCCCCACTGGAAGTGGAGCAAGGCAGAGGTGCACTGAGGGTGCAGAGATGTCCCCAGGATGACTCGTGCAGCTGCTGTGGTGGCACTGAGGACTGTTTACCCTGGTGCTCCCCAGTCCCTGGCTGTCACCCAGACCCTGAAACCAGCCCGGAACAGCTGTGAATTACAAAGCCTTTCTGCTCTGTGTGGCCTCTCAGTGTTCAGGGCAGGGGCTTGGCCTCCTGCTTGCACGAGTTGCCCAGTCTGACGTTCCTGACTTGCCGTGTCACTTCTCCAGAAGAGCTGAAGCAACTCTCCCTGTGCTGTAGAGGTTGGTGTGTGAGAACCCCTTTGCTGCCCTACTTCTTAAAATTGGAAGTATTGGGGGGCTCTTCCCATGTGTGTGGGATGCTTTGGTGTCCTAACATTGCTTTTAAAGTCACAGCACTTCGTGTCCTCCTCTCCTGTCCCTGGGACCTCACCCATGGTGAGTGGCATTGTTTGGTTGTGATCTCTTGGTACATAACTTTTGCACAATTAATGCCTGGTCCTGTGCTTTGCCTGTTCCTGCAAAGCTCCTTTTGCTGTCCCAGGGGAACCTTCATTCAGGGAGACTGAGCAGGATTTGGCCTTTAAACTACAAAGGGGATGGGAGCTAAAGGTTTGCCCTAAACTTCACCTGCCTGTTGGGAAGGATATTTTGTGTCCTTGGCCTTTTTACCAACCCTCTGGTGCTCCTCCAGTGATCCCAGGAGAAGGGGTTGGAGCAGAGGGCATTGATGTGGTTGGTTGTAGCAAAACTTCCCAGATTTGTCTCTCAGCACACTTTTAACCTTCCTCTTTCCTGACCTGGCAGCTAACTGGCAAAACCAGAGTTGTTCCTGCCCAGCCTATGATGACTCAAGTTCTCAGACATTTGTGCAATATATTTCCAAATCTTGGGCTCTGGGAGGGGAAGGGAGCTCCCATCTGCCACAGTTCTTAGCTTGGTCTTTAGCAAGTAGTTCAGCACAGCTCCCCAGCTGTGACTACTCACATGGAAAAGTTCAGATTTTTGTAAGCTTCATCAATTCCAGAACTGGAAAATCAGCCTCGATTCTTAAATCCTTTTTAAATGTCAAGTGGTTGTTTGTCCCTGAGCAGTAAGAGCAGAGTGTGGCTCTGGGGTTGCATCACTTCCCTCAGTTTCTCACGTCAGCAAAGCAGAAGCTGAAACAAAGCACTGGGGCTTTTCCCATGGTGAACTTGTGCAATAGGTGACCTCACCGAGAGGGGAGTGCTTGGAAACATGCAAAAAGCAAATTCCCTTTTCAAGGAAAAGGGATCTCAGTGCTGTTTGGAGTCCTCACTTAACCCATGATGAGACCTGCACCCAGGAGGAGCTTTGCTGGGCTCCTTGGCTGGATGTGGAGACTCCTGAAGGCTGGTACTTCCTTGGGTTGCAATCTGGCAGGATCAAAGCAGTCTTAAGATTTACACCCCCTTTTTAACTCTGTTCCCTCCCTCTTCCCAGAAAAGTTTCCCAGGAACAACAGCCCCCACCAAAGTAATACACTATAAATGCTCTTAATGTGCCCCAGAACCTCCAGAACCAAAACAGCCTCGTTTTTGTTGCCCCTGGTGTGGAGGAGCCCAATGTTAAAGGTGTCTGTAGCTTCAAAACCAACCAAATTTGGGTGCAATCCCTTTCTCTCTTGTAGCTGGTTACACGTAAAAGCTGTGAATTCGTGTGCTCTGTTGCCTTCTGCCTTCAAGCCTGATGCTCCCCTGCAGAGCCCAGTGCTGTGGTTTGAGACAGTGTATTTGAGGGGGTTTCTGTCATTTTTGTACCAAGCTGGACTGTTGAACGGGACCTGCTTTTTGTATTTGGTGAAAATGGTAGAAAGTCTGTAAGGACTTGGAGGAGGGAGTGGATGGTTACTAATGTACAGTAGTATTTTATATACAGAGTGTACAGATCCTTTGACAGATGGATGCTTTTGTTACTTTAATAAAAATGTAGCATTATAACCAAGCTCTGTGTTCTTCCTGGGAGCTCGTGGAGAGGGTGAGGGTTGGGACTGCAGCCCAGATCCCACCCTGGGAATGCCAGGGGCTCCCTTGGAGTGGGGGTGACTGAGTATCCATCCGGCTGCCTCAGGGAGGAGCTTTGGCAAAATGTTGCTTAGTCAACGTGCTGACTCCAAACCTGACCCTCTAAACTCCAGGAATTCAGGCTGGGAATTGGTCTGGTGACTAATGCAGGGCTGTGGGTGTCCTGCCCTTCTCCTTCCTTCCCCATGCTGGGCTCTGGCTTGGACAGCAGGGGATTAATTCCATGCTGGATTGTGGAAATCCATGTCCTGCCAGGGCATGAAGGTGTTACATACCCACCTGCCAGATCTCTGACCCAATCCATGGAACAGCTTTCATGGAGTCTTGGAAAGAAAGGGACTAACGATCTGAGGGAGCCATAGGACAGTTCCTGGTGAAGCTTCCCTGCCCCCACTGTCCTTCCAGGAGCAACTGGAAGCAGAGGAGGAAGGGTGAGGACTCTGGATTGCAGAGCTCAGGCATGTGGAGGATGCTCTGGGCCTGTCACGATACAGGCAGCTGGGGCTGAGTCAGGCAGGTCCTGTTGTGGCTGTGTTGGGAGGCTGGTGACCTCAGCTCAGAGCTGTGACCCTGATCCCCAGCATGGGGACCCCCCTCTGTGGGCAGACCTGGCTTAGGGACCTTGCCTAAATCAGCTTGTGCTAGTTTTGATCCAAACCTCCATGTTTGGAGTTGCAGCCTGTCAGTGTCCCTCTGACCCACCCCAAACTGCTCCCTCTGCCCTCCTGGGGTGAGGATGCCAAGGGGGGCACAGCCCTGATCCCACCGCTCTCCCTGGAGGGGGCAAAGCAGCTCCTCCCTCCTGCTGCGTCTCAACGTGGCACGTCCAAGAGGAAAACAATTTGTGGGCGGATTTGGGTGCTCGGTCAAAGCCGCTCCTGTTTGAGCTCATCCCTTCATTAGTTGCCATGAACACACCCGAATTGCTGCTGTTGTGAAACAGGGCTGGCAGGAGGAATGGGTGGCTCAGGTGCTGATTAGCTGGGGACTCATCCTGCTTCAAAGGCTCGGGGAAGTCACATGTTGGTGGCCTTCCTGCCCCAGCCTTGTGCAAAGCAGCGTGGGCTGCCCGGGCTCCAGGCCCATTCCCAGGCTGGGGCACTCCATGCCATGGCCAGCCCGGCGTGCTCTGACCTGTGCCTGCCATTTGGGCCAGCAGGCAGAGCCAGGAGCCTCTGAAGTTTGGGTTGCTCCCAGCTGAGATAAAAATACAGCTCTTACAGCATGGACAGAGTGAGGAGTCAGCGCTGGGCACGGCCAGACCCCCCCGGCCTGTGTGCCCTGACGTAGCTGCTATTTTTATTCTGCTTCTCATGTCTGTTCTAGTAGGGTTGGGAAACCTCAGGTACGAGCTGGGTCCATCTGTATCTGACCCCCCAAGCCCTTTCCAGGCCTTCTGAGATCTTGGAGCACATCACAGGACTGACACAGGGAATGTGGAGTGTGCACTGGGGACACTGCTTGGAGCAGCTCTGGGAAAGAGTGAAAGTCCCTAAATCCACACTCCTCCACCTGTTGGAATCTGGGCTTGGTTTTTGCTGCTGTTTCTGTTGGGTTTTTTTTTATCCAGACAGGATAGGGAAGTGCCCAATTCCAGGAGCCTGGGCCAGACACTGTAATCAGAGATCTGAGTGTTGTGTCAAGGAGCGTTTGCCTTTGCTGTGTGCTCAGGGAGAGCTCAGCCCTTTGCCCAGCACACCTGCCTGCACACATGGCAAAAGGTTTGGTTGGTTCTGGGTGTTTGTGTGTTCCCTTTCCTGGGGTCCCCTGAGCAGAAATTGGGTGTTTCTCAGTTCTAAGTTACCAGAAGAGCAGCATCAGCATTTAGGAAATGAAAGTGCTTGTTGGGGTTATTTCTGCCCTTCCCACAGAACCCAAACCTCGTCCCCCATCAGTCCTGGTGTTACATCCCTGCCTTGAAGTGCTTCCCCCTGCCCATCCTGGAGCTGGGGAGGGAGCCAGGTCCCTTCCAAAAGGGACAGGTTGCTCAGAGGGGAGGAAGGTGAGTGGGGATGGCACTGCAGCCCTGGCTGCAGCTGGAGGAGGGACAGAAGTGAAACCAGGCGCCCTGAGCCTCCTCCCCGCACCCACGGGCTCGGGCTCTGCCAGGTGCTTCCTGCCCTCCTTATCTGCTCGCAGGGCCATGGGAAGGCCGGGCTCTCTGCTCAGCCGAGGCCAATCCGGCACTCCCTGGGCGCAGCCACACTCGCTGTATCTGGGCAGACAGAGCCGGCAGCGCCCAGACCCAGCCCTGGGAACGGGGGGGGGGAGCCAGGGCTGCTCCGTCACCTGCGCTGCTCCACAGCCCGCAGCAGCTTCTCAGGACCTGCCAGAGCTGTAGAAACTCTGCAAACACGTGGCCTGGCAACGGGGAGGTGATTTGTGGGGCTTGGAGGGGCTGGTGCTGTGCCAAGCCCGCAGCATTTTGGGCTGGAGCCCTCCAGTGCACTCTGGCATTGCTGCTGCCTGTGCTGGCAGTCCCTGGCACAGGCAAACTGGCATTCCCAGTGTTTGCTGCCACAGTGGAGCCCCCACACCAGCCCTGCACCCCACAGGGTTGAGCCAAGCCCTTCCTGTGTTGCCAGGGCACGTGGGCTCCTGTTGAATTCTGTCCCTTGGCTGGGATGCTGGAGCCACTCCTGGCTGGGGACTGCCCTGCCTGCTGACAGACCTTCCTCTCCCTCCCTCCTCTGCCCCGATCCAGCTCTCTGGCTTCCCTTTGCCCCCATGGCCAGACCTTGAGCCCTCCACAGCCACCACCCATCTCATCTCCACTTTTCCATCCCTGAGCACCCCAACAGCCTCACACACCTCCAGGACCCTCGAACCAACACCAAGGGAAAGGCACCAGCCACTCTGCCCACCCAACCCTTGCTAAAAACTGAACCACCTGATGGAAACCCCTCTCCTCCCTGCCGAAAGGTCGGGGCAGCTGCGAGCGTGGCAGCCGCTGTCGCCCACTCTCCTCCCCCGCGGCGGCGGCGCTTGGAGCGGCTCCAGCGCCAGATGGGGCAGGCGGTGGCCGTGCCTAATGCTGGCTTGAAATGAAAAAAATTCCCCCCCAAACAACCACAAAACCTGTTGGCAGCCCCAGCCCCGGCCCTGGCTCTGTTCCCTGCCAGCTCACTGTCTCCTGTGCCAGCTTTTGGGCAGGAGTGGACGTGGAGCAGGCACAGTGCAGAATTCTGGAGAGGGAGAAGGGAAGGGGGTCCCCAAAGGGGAGTGGGGAGCTGGTGCTGCTGCCTGGGAGGGGTTGGGGCTGGGGGACACCCTGGGAAGGGTCATGCCCCTCGGGGTGGGCAGCTGAAATGAGACAGAAGTGGGAGCAAAGCCCACCCTGGCCCTGCAGTGGGTCCCCACATCTCCCCCCTCCTGGGGTGTCACCGAGGGGTTTGGGGGTCTCGGGTGCCAACACGCCCTGGCCACCCCCGTGCTGTGAGTGCCTGGGTGAGGAGCTCCAGATGGGCAGGGGGAGAGGAGCCACTTCAGCCGCTTTTTTGTTTCCACTGAGCATCCCGTGGGGAGAGGCAGCCCTGGCCCCAGCCCGGCCCCAGCCCGGCCCCTCCGCAGCGGCCGCTCCCGACGCTGGGGCCGCTTCCAACGCTCCCATTTATGACCTGGGGGGGATAAAAGGGGCTCGTTGGCGGCAGCAGCAACTGGCGTGCGGGGCCAACTGTTGCCATCTGTCTGGTGGGGCAGGGGGGGCCGCGGCAGGGCTGAGCCAGGGCTGTGGTTTTGTTTCTCCTTTCATGCACCACTAAACTTTGCACCTTTTGTTTCCCAGAGAAGGGCTGAGAGCCGGGAGAAAAGAGGCCTCTGTGCCGCGTGGGTCAGGGCAGAGCTCGCCGGGGGGGTTGTGTACCATTCCTGTTATACATTATAATAGTAATTATTGTGGTTTCAGGAGTCCTGTCGGTGTCGGGCAATGCAGTGCTGAGCCCCCTCCATCCCTGCCCTGTGTCACACCCTGGGAGTGAAGTGTCCCAACATGTCCAGTGCCACAGTGGGAGGAGCTGCAGCTGCTGGTGCTGGGGGGGGGACATCCCTTGGAGTGACAGCAGTGCCCTGCCATCCCACCCCTGAGGAACGCTGTGCCCTCGTCCCCAAGAGACACTGTGGCTCTGTCACTAAGGGATGCTGTTCCCACATCTCCAAGTGATGCTGTGCCCATGTCCCCAAGAAGCTGTGCCCGTGACCCCGAGGAACACCACGCCCCTGTCCCCAGCTGGAGCTGTGCCCCTGTCCCTGACAGATCCCACGCCCTGGCAGTGAGGAGAGGGCAGGGCACAGCAGCAGGATGGTGGGAGCACCCACAGGCTCCTTCACTGCCCTGGGGCAGTTTTCCTTCCCCCTGGGCCGTGTCTGGGATGGGAACACAGAGCCCCAGGCAGGTCCCAGCCCTGTGTGAGTCTCAGCAGCTGCTGGGGTTTGTTCAGGGCTTTGAGTCTCTGCTTTTCTCAGCATCTGCTTCCTGCTGGGCCACATCTCCGGGCCCAGCCTGGAGCTGGTGACTGGGACGGGCCCTGCCTGGCAAGGGGAGCACGTTCCCCAGCTCTGGGGAGGACTGGGGGGCTTGGGGGGCTCCCCCCTCTGTCACGTCTCCAGGAGTCACACCAGGAGTGTCCCACGGGCCACATCCAGACTCCACAGGGGATGTGTGAGGTGCTGTGTGTCCCTTCTGCATTTCCCCTCTTCCCCTGGATATTAAAGCTACGGAGAATCCCTGCCAGCCTCACGTCCCAGTGGGCTCTGACAGAGCAGAGGGAGAAGGATTTAAGGGTGGCACTGGGGTCTGTGCCCCAGGACATGCCAGCTCATGTAGGGATGTTTTGGGGCATCCAAACATCTGAGGATCCAGACTGGTACCTGCCCCATCCCCCTGCCAGGGTCACTCATCCCTGTGGGTATCCCTGTGCCTGGCACAGCAGTGCCAGCCCCACGGGGACGGGGCAGCTCTCGGTGTCACTGCACGGGGACAAAACACCCACGGGAATGCAACACCCGCTCCTTTGGGGAACCTCCCGGGAATGTCACTGGGAACCGGCTGGAGTAAACAAAGCCCGAGCCCCCGGCCCGGCGTTCCCAGCTGCCAGACAAGGGCGAGGCCCCTTTTGCTCTGACAATGCCCTTTTACCAGGCGGTTGTGTCTATTCTAGCCCCAGATAAGGCAGGGAAGGGGAAGGGGAAGGTCGGGGCTCAGCGCAGCAGCTGCCCCGGCTGACTCGGGCACTGCTTTGGGGGGATTAAAAGGCTGGATTGGGATGAGATGTGGCTGTGGGGGCTGTGGGGGCTGTGGGGCTCCCTCAAAGCTTGTCTGCCCTCCCAGCCCCCTTGGGGGGACTCCACAGAGGGTCTGGCTGGGATCTGCCCTGGTGAATTCCCCTTTGGGTGGTCAGCATGGACCAGAGCACGATTTTGGGGGGCAGCTCAGAGATGTGGAGCCTGGTGGGTGTCTGTGCCAAGCTCTGTCAGGCTGAGAATTCCTTTTTGTTCCTTTCACCCTTTGGAATGAGTTTGGTGACAGGGTCCATCTCCAAGGCCATGCTCAAGGATCCCATGGATGGTTGTGCTGTCAGAGCAATGCACCCCCTCATAGTGCCAACCTGCCGGGGCAGGAGGAGGGAGCTGAGTGTTGCTGAGCCTGTGAGCCCCCAAACCAGACCCCCCTGTGAGCCCCCCTGGCTGTGGCAGCCCCCAGAAGCTTTGGGGGCTGTGGCAGGGCTGGGGCGTGGGGGCCACGCTGCCTTTTGGAGCAGAGACAAAGCTCAGCTTGATATTTATGGCACGTGCAGTGGGAGCGTGGGGTGAGCAGGGCTGGGGACAGATGGCCAGGGAACAAAAGGGGAGGCAAGAATGGGAGCTGAACAGATTGGGAATTTCCTGCCCAAACCTCTCCCCCGTGCCCAAACGCTTCTGGGGGTGTGTGGGGAGCAAGGACACCTTTCCCCAGTGGTTCAGCCCCTTTGGGGACAGACCCCCCCAAGCTGCTCTAACCCTCCTCGAGCCAAGTGCAGAGACCCAAAATCCTGAGGCCCAAAATCCTGAGGCCCAAAATCCCGAGGCCCAAAATCCTGAGGCCCAAAATCCCAACCCTTTTCACTCCTGTTGTGGAGCTGTGAGAGCAGGACCCGCAGATTCCCCAACCCTCAGTCTGTTCCTCTGAAATGGGAGTGGGGGTCCATGTGCTGGGCCCCTCCCCGGCGCCTTTTCCTGCTGCCTCTGCAGTTTTCTTATCTCTTCCCAGCAATGTGGCAGCTGCCTCAGCCTGATCCAGCAGCTTATTAATAATCAACTTTTATTGCTGGCCCCGGCACGTCTGCAGATGGCCCGGGGTGGTGGCGGCACCGGGACCGACCCACCCGCCCCTTTGTCCCCGAGCCCCCTCCGGGCCAGCCAGGGGTTGAATCTGAGAAAAACCGAGCCAAGGGAAGTGCTGGAGGAGGTGACAGCAGTGACACTTCCCTGGGCCGTGACTGCAAACACTCACACGCTCGGTCTGAGGCACAGGGACGTGTCCAGAGCTCGTGCCCCTTGGCTGGGGGGCCTGCCCAGCCTGGGCCCCTCTGGCAGTGCTGGGGCAAACCCAGGGCCTGCTGCCTTGCTGCTTTTTTTGTGCTTTTCCCAAAGAAAATATTTTGAGGGGTTGTTTTTAAACAGAAATTTGCACTTCCTGAGGAAACATCCTAAAGGGATGTTTACAAACAGTCTGGGAAGTGTTGGAGCTGAGGGATGATGCAAAGAGGGGGAACAAACCAGGAGGAGGAATAGAATTAGAGGGAAAAGATGGAGAGAAATGGAGATGGAGCCTGGGGGTTTCAGGGGAGCCCTGGAGAAATCCTGCCTGACCCCATGGGGCACCCAGTGGGAGCTGCTGGTTTTGGGGGTCCTGTGCAGGGGCAGCCCCAAGGTGGGTGCCCAGGTCCCTGCTCTGAGCCCCTCTGTGGACGGGGGGGGATGGTGGGGGCTGCAGGAGCAGCAGGGGGGTCTTTGGCATCCCCCACCCAAGGAGAGCCCCTGGGAGAACCCCACAGTCCAAGTATGACTTTGAGGGGCTGCAGCTGCTGGTCCCCCCTGCAGTAGCCCCCAAAGCCCCTTTGCTCAGGGTGCACTTCCAGGGGGGCTGGGGAGGTTGTTTTTCTGGCTGGTTTGGGGTTTCCCCCTTCTTTATCCTGCTCTGTGGATCTGGACAAAGCCCTGCACTCCAACACCCCCCCCCCCCCCTCCTCCTCCTCCTCCTCCTCCTCCTTCCTGGTGGGATTCAGCTGCTGGGGCCCCCTGGATCCTGCACCTCCTCCCAGCAACAGGAGGAGGAGGAGGAGGAAGGGGCTGAGGAGGGGGGCCAAGCCCCATTTCTGCTATTCCCACCACAACAAGGCAGAGATTGGGTGCCTGTGGGCTCATCCAGGACCAATGGGGCTTCTCCCTTTCTTTTGGGGAGGGGGAGAAGCGGGGCAAGGGGTTGCCCTGACCCTCTGCCCCCTCACCTCCCCCCAGCTGGTGTAAACCAGCAACCCCATGGCCTTGCCTGGGTAAAGTGGCTGCTGGAAGAGCGTTGGAGCTGCTTCTGCTGGGTTTTGTTTGCTTCCCTCAGATCCTCCTTCCCATGTTCCTCCTGAGGTGATGGCTGGGACCTCCCTACAATCCCCCTCTGACCTCCCTCAGCCCCCTTGGCTCCTGCAGGCTGATTTTGGGAAGGAGTGAAAATACCCTGAGGCTCAGACCTGAGCAAGAGGAGCTGCATTTCAGCAAATCCTGACTGTGGTGGCACCTCTGGGTGCAGGGCAGCTCCCAAACCTGGGTACGGGGCAGCTCCCAAACCTGGGTACAGAACAGCTCCCAAACCTGGGTACGGGGCAGCTCCCAAACCTGGGTACAGAACAGCTCCCAAACCTGGGTACGGGGCAGCT
>JAWWEV010000077.1:3327356-3344545 GCA_035583235.1 Hafferia zeledoni | reverse complement strand
CCAAACCTGGGTGCAGAGCAGCTCCCAAACCTGGGTACGGGGCAGCTCCCAAACCTGGGTGCAGAGCAGCTCCCAAACCTGGGTACGGGGCAGCTCCCAAACCTGGGTGTTGCTCCTTGGGGACCTGACTTTGGGGAGGAAAAGCCTGGGCCACCCTTCCAGCCTGGAGAAGACCCCTTGTGCCAGGCAATGCCAACACCCTGTGATGTTCCTGAGGTTCTCCACCAGCTGGACATGTGTCAGGACCCCCAAGGAGGGGTCCTTGGTCCCGGTGCCTCCAGGAGGATTTCAATCCCTGCAGGGAATGGGGTTTGGCTGTGGGAGGTTGTGATGAGGATGTCCCTGTGCTGCTCTGGAATGTGGGAGCGGATGGGGAAGGGGTGGCCCAAGGGGATGGAGTGAGATGTTCTTGCCTCTCCTCCTGCCTGGCTCCTACAGGAGCCTTGGCTGGAGTTGGGGGTATCTCCCTGGACCAGGGATTTTTGGGGACCCACCTCCTGCATCCCACAGAGTGCCCACGGGCTCTGCCTCCCTGGCTGCTCCCAGTCGAGCCCTTGGGCTGGAAAATGGCACCTTCTGGTCCCCACCATGTGAAATTACGATTTTTAAAGCATCCTCCAGCCCATCTGTTAAAAATCAGCCGGGCTGAAGCCCGGGGAACATCCGGAAAACAACACCCAGTGGTGCCGCCATCCCCCCGTCTCTCCGCTGACACTTTTCCGTCGTATTTTTCCTCCTATAAATGCCCTTGCAGGGACCCCCAGGGATGCGGTGGAGGCTCCGTACGCACATGCCATGGCCGGGACGGCCACTAGTCGGCAATTCCAGCCTGGATTATGTCTGGAAGAAGATCTGGGTTGCGGGAGGAGAGGCTGCAGAGCTCGGAGCGGCCCCGACGCCCACCCCGGGGGCTCCTCACACGCGCTCGGTGCAGTTAAGGAAGGGCTTTATTGGTCGGTTTGGTGGCTACAGTTCATGCTGTGAGAGTACAGGATTTTGGGGTGGTTGATGCTCTTTGCATGCAGGCACAACGCGAAGGGTCTGGGTGACCCCTGCAGGTCATTCCCAAAGCTCAGCTGCCCCTTTGCTCCTCGAACTAAACCGCCCAAGGATCCGAGTTGGGTGGGTTTGGCTTTTGGGGAATTCAAACGTGCTGTGGGTGCACGTGGTACCGTGAGGTTTGGGGTTGGTTCTGGTTTAACTGGGATACCCTGGGCTGCCTGGGCAGGGAGGGGGCTCAGAGCCAAGCTGGGGGTGCCCAGGCAGCTGGGAGTGACAGCACCAGGAGTTTCCACACCCCTCAGCCCCCACCCTGCCCTGATCCAGGGGGATGGGGGGAAGATCTGAGACCCCTCGGCCACGGCCTGTAACCAGGCTGTTCCTTAGGGGGGTTCTCTCTGACTCCAGCAGCAGGAAAGGGTTCTCTCCCTTCGTTCTGGAGCAGGAGGCTGAAGGAAGGGGGGAAAAAAGGAGGGGAAGGAGTGGATTTGCTCTTCCTCATCCCAGACTGAGGGATGGATGCTCCAGCCTGGATCTTTCACCCTTTGCTCCTGCAGCTCCCACTCTCCTGGATGCTCCTCCCATGGCCAGTGGGTGCAGATCTGCTGGTTCTGCAGGACCCCCACCTGAAGCCCCCATGGGGTCAGATGCTCAGGCCCAGGTTTCAGAGGGGGGATGAGCCCCATTCCCACTGCATCCCACCCAGGCCAGGGGAGGAGGTGTCTGGGGGCGCAGGGCTGGGGGGGGTGGCTGTGGGGGGGTCACAGGGGGGTCGTTGCCGGGATCTGCCCCACCCTGTGTGGCTGGAGAGCCGGGAAGAGGAGGAATCTGGGGAAGGAGGAAGGTTCCTGCCCACCCACGTGGGCTGAGGGAGCCCCTGATTGCACTACCGCGAAGCCAAGTCAGGCTGAGAAGCTGCATTAAACCGGGAGTGAGGGTCTCCCCAGGGCCGGGGAGCCAAGTCCTGAGGGGGGGAGGCTCAGATCTCGATGACAGTGGCCCGGCGCAGGCACAGGGGGGCGTCGGGGGGCACCGCGTTCCGCTTGATCTCGTTCCCGTCGAGCCGCAGGACCTGGAGCCGGGAGTAGTTCATGACGTCCACCACGGAGCAGAAACTGCTGATGGAGAACTCTGGGGAGGAGAGAGGATGGAGCTGAGCACCCACTTCAGGCCCCTCGGACCTTCCTGAGGCGGCTGATTTTGGGGGAGCAATGTGAGAAATGGCCAAGGGGCTGCTCTGTCCGAGGTATCGACCTCTGAGAACTGACTTATGTTGGGGTGGACAGGAAAAAAAACAAGGCAGCCCCAAATCACTGATTATTCCTGTGAATTTGGACTCAGCACCCTCCTCTCTTAAGCTGGAAGGGTTCCTGATGCTCCTGGCTACAGTCAGAAGGAGCAGGCAGGTTTGTGCCTGGGCAAGGTTTGGGCACAGGCCTTGGCTCCATTGCCCAGCTCGGCTGGAGTGCTCAGGGTGGAGTCCTATGGAAACATTGCCTTTCATCAGGACTTGCCTTTGCAGCCTCTCCTTGAGGTTCCACAGGCTGCAGTCCATCCCCTGACTGCCCTGGCCACCATGGCACCCCCAGGAGAAGGGCAGTCCCTGTCCCCATCCCGGACATTCCCTCGCCGTTCATCTGTTGCCAGCACCAGGCAGGGAAATTCCAGCCCAGCCCAGGCTGGTTTGGAAGGAGGAGATGGAACAAACTGCAAAATACATTTTTTCGTGCAGGATTTGGGACTAGAGGGCAGCAAAGCTCCAGGCCGGGAGGCTGCTGGGGAAGGCAGGATGATCCTGGGGACGGTCTGTGCTCACAGACTGGGCTTTGGGGGGCTGGAGGGGCACGGCCCCGGGCCAGGTGCCCCCACAGGGGCTGGTGCTGCCCACCTGGACCCGCAGGTGCTGCAAGGGTCAGTGGCAGGACCTGCATCAGGAGGAGAAGCTGCTGCCAAGCCCAAGCAGCTCCGTGGCATTTGTGGGCAGACAGGAACAGCTACAGATTTTGAAAGCAAACATTTGGGAATCTGTTCTTGTTTCTGTGTTTCTGTCAGTTCCCCAGTGCGGGGTTGTGTGTTTGCTCTGCAACACTGACACATCCCTGTCCCCAGCCCAGCCCTGGCACTCCAGTCCCTCAGGGGCTCCAGTGCAGGGATCCTGGAGGGTCCTGCCCTTGGGGTCTGGCAGGTGACAGGAGCAAGGCTGGATTTTTCCAGGAGATTGCTTTGGGGCTTGTTTTTCTAGCTTATTTTTATAAATAGCAGCCCCAGAACAATCTGTTCCTTTTATTTATTTGTGTATTAAGTGGAGTGAATTTCAGTCCTGGCAGAAGATGCTGCACTGAGAGCTCTGATCACTGAGAGCTCCCAGAGCAATGACCCCATGGATCACACAGGAACCTTCTGGGCTCCATGTGTGTTGGGGTACAACAGGTCCCATTTCTGCCTTGCCAGGGCCACCTGGAAGTGTCCCAGATTGCATCTTCCTGCTCAAACCATTACCCCACGTGGTTTCCTACAGGTTCTGCATCCCCATCTCCCCATCCTCTATTGCACCTCCACCCATTCCCTGCACCATCACCCACCTCCTGCACCACCATCCCCTCACCACCACGCCTTGGTTGGCACATTCCTGCTCACCATTGATTTGATTTCCCTGCAGGTACAGGTTCTCAAGGTTGGTGTTGACGCGGGGGATCTTCTGGAGCCGGTTGTAGGAGAGGTCCAGCTCCAGGATGCTGCTGCTGTTGAACGTGTTGGTGGAGAGCCCTTGGTTTGTCAGGCTGTTGTGGGACATCCGGACATAGAGCAGCCTGGGAGACACCTGGAAATAGTCATCAGGGATGGTGTTGATGTAGTTGTACTCTAGGTAGAGCTGTTCCAAGGACATTGGGAGCCCATCAGGGACTTTCCTGAGGTGGTTGTAGCTCAGATCAGCAAGGATCAAAGACTTGAGCCCTTTGAGGGATGCCCCCATCTCAAAAATGAAGTTGTGGCTGAGGTACAGGGCTGTGAGGTTCTCCAGACCCTCCAGAGCGTTGGAGGGGACCTTGGAGATCTGATTGTAAGACAGGTGGAGCTCTCTCAAGGAGCGGGGCAGGGGGCTGGGCAGCCTGGTGAGGTTGTTGTTGTTCAGGTACAACCTCTCCAGGTTTTTGAGCTTCCCGAAGACCCTCTTGCCCATCTTCTCGCTGCTGATGTGGTTGTTGTGCAGCGCCAGCCACTCCAGCTCGGTGGCGTTGTCGAAGGCTCCCTCCTGGATGGCGGTGATGTGGTTGTTCTGGAAGTAGACGTACTTCATGCGGGAGGGCACGAAGGGCAGGTACCTCAGGCTGCGGGTGTCGCAGTACATGGCCGAGGAGAAGTTGGGGGGACAGTCACACTCCTGGGGACACTGCCAGGAAGGCGCCTGCTGGGGTTCTGGGCCGGGCTCTGGCTCCGTGTCCGGGCCTGCAGGGTAGGAGTAAACGTACGGGGGGTTCTCGTCCTCGTAGTAGGGCATGTAGTTGTAGGAGGCCACCCGGGACTGCCTCATGTAGTACTGCAGCCAGGCCA
The DNA here is from genome assembly GCA_035583235.1 of Hafferia zeledoni. Lineage (NCBI taxonomy): Eukaryota > Metazoa > Chordata > Aves > Passeriformes > Thamnophilidae > Hafferia > Hafferia zeledoni. The sequence goes on along the minus strand of JAWWEV010000077.1, from coordinate 3,339,994 downwards.
GGTCCTCCTCCTCATTGTACTGGCCCAGAGAGGCCCCGCAGAGCCCGGCCAGGATGAGGATGGTGGCCCAACACATGGTGCTGGAGGGACCTGCAGAGGGAGGAGGAGGGAGGAAACCATCAGCAGTGTCAGACCTGATCCCACAGTGGGTGGGATGTGGATGCTGCATGGGCTTGGTGGTACTTGGTGGTACTCAGGGGACCTGAGTGAATCCCACCCAGAAAAGCACAGCAGCAGAGACATTCTCTGTGTGCAGTTACCTGATCTAGCCCCTTTTCACCTCAAGCCTGCAAGAAACCTCCATCCCAGTGGAGATTTACTTGCAAAATCCTGATTTATGGACATTTCTGCTAGAAGTGAGTAGAGGTTGGAGATACAGGACACGCAGTCTGGATTTGTGTAAGGTCACACAGGGTTTGCTCCAAGGTGCCCGGGCTTGGCTTTGTGTGGGAGGAACGAGAAGGGACTTGGGCAGATTCTGGATGAGGGGATGAGAGGGAAAGCTGCCAGTTCAGGTGGATATTGGGAGCTCAAGGCATCTTTCCATGGAGCTCAAGGCATCTTTCCATGGAGCTATATTTGTGCTCCACTCGCAGGCGACACGATTTGCTGTGGGTTTCATCCAGCTCTCCCTTCCCCCATGAACACGGAGGATGCTCAGGACTGATGTAAATCCTGGTAAACAAGTTCTGACTTATTTTTGAAATGAAACCACTCCCAAGCTTAGATTTCCCCAGCTCAGCCCCAACACGAGGAGGGGCAGCACCCGCTGGCCCCTCGGTGTCACCAGGGAAGGGATTGTCACCAGACCTGGTGATGGAACCTGCTGGTGACATTCAGCCACGAGGGCTGCGATCCAGAGGAGAGCAGGGAGCAAGGCAAGCCCGTCCCCAATCCCTGTGGCTTGGCATGGGCTTTGCAGCCACCCCGTGCCATGCCCAGGTGCTGCAGCAGGAGGATTCCAGCTGTGGCCGTTCATCCTGACTGCCCATCTCGGCATTCAGGAGCACACGGGGCGTCCCGGAGCGAGGCAGCTTGAAACGCCTCCAGGAAACGCGCAGGGCCGTTCTGGGGGAGCGGGAGAGGAGTCGCTCCCTCCTGAGGCTCCTACATACGTGGCTGGGAGCTCATCCCTGCCAGCTCCGCCCCGGCAGCCGCGGGGCAGGCGAGGGCTCAGCAGGGCCCCGTGTCCCCTCTCGCCGTGCCAGGGGTGGCCGTGGGGTCACCTGGTGACCCCTCGCCGTGTCCCCAGCCTGCAGCACGCAGGGGATGTCTGGCCGGCAGACAAAGAGGACACAGTTTGCAGGAGGCTGTGGCTGTGCTGGCATGGGAAGAAAAGAGGGATTAAGCCAGTGTTGGACAGACACGGCTCCCTGGCTTCCTCCTTCTCTCCCTGCCCTCTGTATGGAGGCAGAGGAGTTGGGATCCTCTGGGATGCTCTGTGTGCCACGGGGGAGCTTGGCCGTGGCAGAGGAGTTTCTCCTCCTCCTGCTGCTGCTGCTCCAGGGCACTGTGCCTGCTGACATACCAGAGCCTCCGGCTTCTCCACCCATGCAGAGCCACTTGGCAGCCCCTTCCCAGGGGCCCCTCTGGGGCAGGACCCATCCCCGGGGTCCCTCCACCTTTCCCAGTGCCCCACTCCAACCTGCTGGTGACCCCAAGCCTGTCCCCAGCAGTCACTACTGTCCCCCTCTTCATTTGTGGGTTGCTTCTCCCCTCCTGGTGGACTTCATCCCAGGTTTTGGGGTGGGATGTGACCTGAGTGTTCCAGCCACGAGATCCGTGTCACCTCCTCATGTCCCTGCTCTGTGCCAGAGGCTGCTGAGCTAATGGGGTCAGCTCATCCCTCCAAGAAGGAGCAGGTTTTGGAGCAAGGGTCTTCATGGACTGTGGCCATCCATGGACTTGGCCCGTTGCTGCCATGCCAGGCATGAAACCAGCTCCCCTTTCCCCAGGAATGGGATGGGCAGGGGGGCACTGCCAGCCCTGGGTGAACATGGGTGAAGGTGTCCAGGTCCCAGCCAAGTGGGCATGGAGCTGCCAGAGGGGCAGCAGGGGAGGTGGGTGGGTTGGGAGCTGGGCAGCAGGAGAGGTGGGCAGGAAGGGAGGGGAGTGGGATGGGAGGTGGGCAGCAGGAGAGGTGGGCAGGAGGGAAGGGCTTCCCTGTGGCGTGGGAGCTCTGGCTCTCAAGCTGTGCCACCCGTGTCGCTGGCATGTGCTTCCCATGGCAGCCCCCGCCCGCCGAGGCACAGGGATGGAAATCAGGCTTCAAAACAAATAAATAAAAAAAAATCCTAATAAATATAGAGCTGGACTTACCAAGGTGAGCTCCTCGTGTGCAAAGGCTCGCTGTGCTGCGCGGGGCTCGCCCGTGTGGCTGGCAGCATGGGAGTGTGGCTGCCACTCTGCAGAGCCTGTGCCCGCCCCAGAGCCCAGAGCAAACACTGCGCTCGCAGGTCACGGGCTCGGCAGGGCTTGGGGAGTGACCTCCCAGCAGCAGCCAGTTTGCAGCAGAGACTGGAGAGACCCTAATGCTGCCTGGCGTTATAAATAACCTGCTTTTTCTTTCCTCCCTCTCCCTCTCTCTCTCTCTCTCTCTCCCTCCCGTCTTTTCTCATAGGAGTGTTGGCACTTTTCAGGCTCTCTCTGTTTAACGACTTAGTGGAATTGGGATGTTGTTTTTAAAAGGGCTGTTGTCAGGTCTCCTGTGTTTCTCATCACGGAATGATGAGGAGGCCTCTGGCCAGATTGAAAAATATCAGATTTTGAGGTGCTGAGGATGGGATTCTTTGGGAGAAACAAGAAATTATCCTTAACTTTTACAGTACCAGGAGAAGAGACGTCAGTCCTGCTCCAATGGCAGCCTGGGCTGCTTCCCCAGGAAGCCTCAGTTTATGCAGTCCCACTATTAAATATTTGGGATAAACATTTCCATGAACGATAAGGCTGCAGCATCCAAAGTAAATAAATTGCCTACCAAAGAGCCACTGTGACAGTGGGAATCTGTCTCCAGCTTGGCAGGACAGAGATGCCAAGCTGGCATTTCTGCAGGCTGTGCCCATCCCCCTGGGAGGAGGGTCTCATCCATCCCCCCGAGGCTGAGCCTGAGCCGGGGGTGGGTGTGGGGGATGGGACAGGGAAGGGTGTTCTGAGGGTGACCCGTGGCTGGGCAGAGGGTTTGGGGCTCATCCCATTGCCAGTCTTGCCCTGGGGGGGTCCTGCAAAGTGGGGGAGCAAGGGGCACTGTCACAGCCCCCCGAACCCATCCTGGCTCCCTGTGCATTTGGAGGCAGCTCTTCCAGGGCTCTCCAAGCATTTCCTCCCACAAGGAAAGCAAAGGAGGAGCCCAAACCGCCCATCGCCGCCCCTTGCCCGGCTCCAGCAGCGTGCCCGGGTCCTCCCAGGAGCCTGGAATCACTTAGTGGAGCTCAGCAGGTGCCAGCTCCCTCCGGGCTCGCCTTCTCCTCGCTTTCCACAGAGATTTCCCAGCCAAAACATCCTCTTCCCGCGGGGAGCCTCGCAGAGATCCTTATCACTGCCGAGGTCCTGCGGGGAGGAGGGAGGATGTGCAGGGTGGTTGGTGGCTGGGTTGGAGGGACACACTGTGCACTGGGGACTTTGCCAGAATCTGGTCTTTTTTTGGGAAGGAAGAGTGTGCCTGGAAAGCACAGCTCGCTGTGCTGGGACCTGCAGGGAGAGAGGATTTAGAGAGAGCTGTGCCTTCAACTGGGGGAAGAGGAGAGGAAAGAAAACCCCAGCAAAATGGGGCTTTTTTGGCAGCAAATCTTTGTCCCCTCCAAACCTTGCTGGGGCAGCTGGAGAAATTCCTCACCACAGCAAGGAGGGGAGTGAGACCTTGGGGTGATGTGGACACTGACCCTGCTTGGATGGTTCCAAATGGGGCCATTCCCCACAGCCACATCCCCCTTTCCCAGGCTAGCCCAGGAAATAACAATGTGCTTAAGCTCAGTTTGTGTGTTCCCCACAGTCACCAGGACTTTCATCTTGGGCAGATTGGAATTATCTCAGGGAAGTGAAAATTTACTGTCTGGGGGACAGCACATGTCTTTTTTATTTTCTCCATCCAACCTTGGAACCTCATGCTCCAATTACCCCCCATCTCCCAAGCTGCTGGCAGGGCTCCCTTGCCTGGCACGAGGTGGGTGTTGAGAGGCCCTTGAGCTCCTGCTCATTTCAGCCCAGCACAAACCAGCCCCTTGTGCTTCCCAAGTGACTTCCGTGGAAGCTTTTTGACATCTTTCCCCATAAACACCAATTGCCCTTTGCTGCTGGTTCAAAGGAAGCCCTGACCTGGTGACAGGAGCTGGGAACACGCTGTGCTGTTGCTGGGAGCCAGTGGTCCTTATCCCTCCTAATCCCATCCGGAGTGGTTATTCCAGCCATCCCAGTCTGGGTCTCATCACGGCCTCTATCGCTTTGCTTTGGTTTTCCAGTCCAAACTGATGGGAACAGGGACTGTTTTGGTTGGGTTTGTTCCAGTTGTTTTGATCAAACGCTTTGGAGCTTTGTATCTGAAACCACTGAATCTGGCCCGAGTTGGCCTTTAATCTGCAGCTCTGGGAGCTGTGGCTTCCCTGCAGATGGACATGGATTTATCAGGAGGGTTTTGGCGTGGGGACTGGATGCTCCACGGCATAACAGAGAAACAGAGCATTTCTGTGATGCTCCTGCTAAGGCTGAAGCTCCTTCTGCCTGGATGAAGGGAGGATTAAACCCACCAGAAGCATCCAACAACAGCAACACTCCCAAACACGGCTACTTCGGCAGCTTCCCTTTTTACTCATGGAAAAGTTATTTCTGCCTCTTCCACGGTTCCAAGAAGTTGCAGCTTTGCTGGAGCTGTTGGCTGCTCTGTCCTCCCACTCCTGCTATTTTCCTCTAATTTCCCTGTCCTGGGAGGGGTCACCAGTCCCACTGGGCTCGGGGGTGTTGAACACAGGGCTGCTTGTGCCCTGCCCCGGCTGATCCTGCAGGTTCCCCCCTGCAGGAAGGAGGGTGGAAAAATGCTGGGCATCACCTGCAGAACCTCCATGGGGAGGGACCCTTGAAGCCACAACCCAGAGCCCCTTCCTTGCATCCAGGCTCGCTCTACAAACGAGAGCAGAAAAGCTCTGGAGTCAGAGCCTGGAGGTTGTGGCTCTCAGGTTTGAATGGTCTTCATGGATGTTCACAACGTGAACCTTCTCTTCCTCACTAGTCCTGGCTCTTTCCAGTCTTTGTAAAACACAGAGAAACGTTTCCTGCAGGCACTGGCAGAGAGTGCCCCTCCCCAGGCACCTCTGCATTGTTTCATCCCTCTGTGCCAGGCAGGGAACCCTCTTCTTCCTCTAACCATGCCCTGGAGCACTGGTGTCTGCAGGACAGCCTGGGATTCCCTGTGCCTGGGGGAGCATTCCATGGCTTTTTGTCATCTCAGATGCCCCCCCAGGGCTCTGCTGCTCCTGTTCAAAGGGCTCTGCTGAAAAAAACTCACCTGGACATCCCCGTGGCTGCAACACAAGCAGGCAGTGGAAAGATGGGCAGGGAAATGGAGTCCTGAGGGGTGCAGGCAGTGGGGAGGTGCAGGGAACATTGGGTGCCTTTGGGCTCAGCCTAAGCTGGGCTGGGAGGGGGGAACAAGCCCAACATCTGGCAAAGATCTGGGGCAGAGGCTGCACCTCCAATCCCGAAACGGGAAGGTCAGAGAGGAAGAGCAGAGCGAACCCTCCCCCGACCTCGCTGCTCAGCCCGACCTCCCTTCTCCCTTTTGTCTTTTACAGCAATACATTCTTCAGCCCAAACAACATTCTTGAACCGAGATTTGAGGGAATCTGGAGGGAGTTGGTCACCCGGAGATGGAGCAACAGCTGAGCGAGCCCTGGAGTTCTGCTGGAAACTCTGACTGGGGCTCAGACTGCTGGGCAGTGCCCTGGGGCAGTGCTGGGCAGTGCCCTGCCCCGGGGCCCGTGTGCCAGCCCTGGATGCTCCCAGAGCTCCTGGAATCACCAGAGTTCCACGGGAGGTGCTCCACAGCTTCCCTTGCATGCAACTGGGCTGCAAGGGCTGAGCCCAGGCTGAGGGAGGGAGGGCAAACCCCCCTGCCCCTTCCCCTTCCCCTCCCCAGCGGGGACTTGGCTGCTGGCACTGGGAAATGCTGGGAGCCAGACTAGGCTGGGGAAGCCTTTGCCCCAGTCCACTGTAATTCCAGGCTGCCTTTGGGGCTCTGGAGCCTCGAGTAATCACTCCCTGCTCTCTTGGGGCCTGTGGATTATTATGGGGTGGGCTCAACCCCCACAGTCCCCAGCCCCAGGAATGTCCTACAACCCATTCCATAGTGGAGGTGGCTCTGGAGACCCAACGGTCTCAGCATGTGGACTCTGATCCCCCTCCCTGCAAATCCAAGACATTGGATTTCCTAAATCCCCCTCTCCAGGCCCTGGTGCCTCCCTCTCACAGCATGGCTGGTGCCCTGGGCCGTGCTGGGAGAGGATGGCTCAGCACAAAGAGGGTCAGGGCTTATTACAGCCACTGCAAAATGTGTTTGCAAAGGTTAAGGGTTTAATTTGGAACAGAGCTGGAAACTCTGAAGCGTTTCCTCATCCCGTCTCCCTCGCCCGTCCCTGGCCGTGTGCTGAGCTCTGACATCTCCATGGCCAGCAGAGCCTGGTTACCAGCACACACTGACACATGTTTGGGAGCCCTGGGGTTTGCAGGGAGCCAGGAGAGTTTCCATGAGATTATCCAAGTGCAAATGCCCCCGGGAGCACAGGAGGGAGCTGCCATGGCCCCAGGTCCCATCAGGTTGTTGTGGTTTATCGCCAGTGCCCGGGGATGTGGTGCAGGTGTTTGCCCACGGCAGTGTGGGCACTGCCCAGTTCTGCTCGTGGGTGCCACGTGGTGTCAGGACCAACCCCAGCAGGATCCTGCCATCCTCCCAGTCCCAGCCTGGCACGCTGCTCCCCAGGGTGATGGATGGCCAAACCCAGAGCCCTGCACTCAGCCAGCCCAGGATGGGACGTGGCAGCAGCCCCTTGTCCCTCACCAGAGGGGACAAGGGCCCAGGCCATTTCCCAGGCTGATGGCTCTGTGATTTGAGGTTGAGCAAGGTCCCAGCTGCCTCTCTCTCCTCAAGGCTCGGAAGGCATCCAGGTGCTGTCTGCAGCTGTCCAAGGAGCAGAAGGAAAAAACGCAGCATTTCCTTGCTCAGAGCCCTCAATTCATGTTTTCAAAGGCCCTTTGAACCAGCTCCTCTCCGAAGCCTCCCGGCTTTCCTGAACAAACAGGAGGAGGGAGCAGGTTCATTCCAGCCTCCACCTGAGGCTCCTGGATGGGGAAAATCTCACGTCATGTTTGCCATGAGCAGGGAGCCCCCAGAGTCCTCCTGCAAAGTGCTGTCCCCAGACGTGTGTCCCCAGCCCTGTTCCCTGTTCCTCAGCCAGCTCTCTCCTCTTCAGCCTTGAGGGCTTAGTGGAAACCTCCTCCTCCTCCTCTTCCCCTTCATCCTCCTCACTGAGTTTGGTACCCAAACCTCTCTGCAAACAGGGCTGCAGCCAAACATAAATCCATACAGGACAAATATAAAGTCATACAGAGATTAATAAATTATCACCCAGCAGTCTGAGCTGCATTGGGCAGCAAACAGGGAGAGGGTTCTGGGGCACAGTCGAGCTCTGGGCGTCCCTCCTGGCTCTGCAAGGACCACCAGAGAGAAGCAGGGCAAATGTCCCCTGTCCCAGGGTATCTTTGTCTGCCACTGCTGTTGCTCTGCAAAGACACAGCCCCCCAAATCCACTGCCCTGGTAGTGGGGACTTCTGGAGTGAGGGCACAGAGCTGGCAGGAGAGGGGGAGATCCTGTCCCAGCTGGGTACATCCCCACAGCCCTGGGATGGGCACCCGAGTCCCAGCTGTCCCATGGCCTGCTCGGCCCTTCCCCAGTGCCTCCCAGTTGCCCCAGGATCCGGGAAGGTCATGGCACTGAGCTCCCCTCCCAAATGGGCTGTTTTTCTCTCTAAAGCATCTGAACTATGAACAAAAAAAAAAAAAAAAAAAAGAAGGAAAAGAGAAACATCCGCTGCCTGGGAAAGCCATCGGCCTGCCTGCCTGCGCCTGCCCCCTGGCTGCCCAAACCACCCCACTGCCCACAGCCTCTCCTGAGCAGAGCTGAGCCCTGCCAGGGCTGCTCCAGAGAACCTCTGCCCTCGCTGCCCCAGCTCTGGGCACTGTGCTCTGGCTTCTTCCGAGCTGCAAAACTCCTCCAGATTAAAGGCAGAGGAGTTTGGGGATTTTTTTACAGAAAAGCAAAGCTTTGGAGATAAACAGGAGCGAGAAGCAGGGCGTGGGCGTGCGCTGCTGTCGCTGCTGTCGCTGCTGTCGCTGCTGTGCAGCTGATCTGAGTCGTCTGGGGGAAACGGGGGGTCCTGCCAGCAATGGGGGCACATCAAAACAGCAGCTGGAAGGGGGTGGCGTTGGATGGACCTGACCCCTTGGCTGGGGGTTGTGATGTCCCTTTCTGCCATGCCCCCGGGTTTGGGGAGCATCCCTCGTGCTCTGGTCAGCCCTCCCCCCTGGATGGGAGGTGTGGATTATCCCGTGGGGCCGCTGCAGTGGGCACAGGCTGCTGGGGGTCCGTGGGGAGTGGGCACAGGCTGCTGGGGGTCCGTGGGGAGGGGGCACAGGCTGCCCGGGGTCCGTGGGCAGCCGCGGCAGAGCGGGGGGTGGGCAGGAGCCGCAGAGCCCCGGCGGGTGCTGTCAGCCCATGAGCAATAATTAGCGATGATCAAAGCGGCTCCTTCCCGACAGTCCCGAGCAGGGATGCTTGGAAACCTCCCGGCTGCTGGCAGGGAGGGAACAGCTCCCGTTCCCCTTGGCAGGCGAGTCTGAGCTGCTCCCAGGACCACCATCACCAGTGCGGGGATTTTGGGGGCTTGGGGATGAGTGTGCCCACTACCAGAGCTCTGTGTGCATCGCAGGGCATGGAGGGGCTCTGCTCCCAGCCCGGCACTGGCCAGGTCTCCATCGTGGCCCTTTTCATGCCCAAAACGGTTCCAACAACTCCCCACTCGCCCCTGGCCCTCTGCATCTCCTCAGAGCTTGTGCCTCGGCTCCATCCCCACCTGCACGACCCCAGGAGCCCCTCGGGGGGTTGTCTCCCCTCTTCTCCTCTCCTTCCTTCCCTTTGGAATTGTGCAATGGAGCACTTTGTGTCTGGGGTCCCCAGGACCTCTCCCTGGCTTGTGGGCTCAGTTTTCTCTCTTCCTTCCCAGGCAGAGGGAACCCCCTGTGGATCTGAGCTGGCCACCTGGTCTCGGCTGCCTCGGGAATGGAGGGAAGGGCTGACCCTGCTTTGTTGGTTCAGATTTGGGATGCTCTCTGTGCTCCCCCCACTGCTGCCTTTGCTGTCTGCAGATACCCCCACCCGTCCTCTCAGCTGTCACATCATCCGTGTCGGGGACACGGGAGAGACCCCGGGGTGTGAAAACACGGTAGATATTCCCGTATTTCCCGGGAAGGGCCAGGCTGGCTGCGGATCAGCCCCAAGCGCGGCGTTTGCTCCCTCCCAGCGAGGTGAGGAGAGAGCAGGGGGTGCCCAGAGCGGGGCCAAGATAAACAGCGGGCTGAGAGGCAGGTGGGCTGTGAGTCCCCAGGAGTAACCTCAGGGAAACAGCTCCTGCTCTGAGGGTTTCCTTCCTTCTCTCTTTTATTCGGAGCTCTCCCGGCCGGCCCCGCGCTGGAGGGAGGGGTTGGCTGCCTGCGGCTTTCTCCCTGCTCCCTGCGAGCCCGGGATGCTGATGTGGAAGCTCTGGGTCTCCTCGGCTCCCCAGGTTCTCCACGGCTGCAGGAGCGGCTCGGAGGCAGCCGGAGCCGCCCCTGAAGGCGCTCCCCTGTTCCCGGCTCCTGCACATCCATTTCCGCTGCTGTCTGGAGCAGGACGTGCATCTCCGGAGCATTAATGGGCTGGAGGGAACAGGGCAGCTCCCATCGCCCCAGCCCTGCCCGGCACTGCCGAGCCTGGAGCCGCCTGCGCTCCAGCAGCTCCTCCGAAACGTCCCATCCCAGAGCAATTTTCCAACAAGCCTCCACTTCCAGGGAGTCTGACCTTTTCATTAATAAATCAGCTGTGTTATTGAAGGCATGAATAATGCATGAGCACACCGAGCCTTGCGCTAAGCTCTGTGTGTAAAGTGTAATTAATCCTCTCACGGAACGCCCCCGAGGGCCGGGGATGGGTTGGGATGGCTGGGGATGGTGCCAGCGGCACCCAGCGATGCTCTGGAGCATCCTGGTCCAGCGATGGCTCCGGGGCATCCCCGGCTCAGCAACACATCGCGGGCACCCTGAGGGGGTTCCTTCTAGCATTTTTTTTATTTTATTTTGCTGCTTTTTAATCAGGGTGTTTTAAAGGGGAAAATTCCCGTTTGCTGTGGAGCTGCTGCAGGAACCCCCAGCAGCATCTTCTCCTCATTTCCTCTGGGAAATAACATCGGCTTTTGCTTTCCCCGACCTTTTCCTGCCGCGGCTGTTAATAATGTGAAATCCTGGGTAAATGTCTCCATTCAGGGGTGTTTAACAAGAACCTGTGGGCAAACACTGTCACCGCTGGTGTGATCTCCAGGAGCCCCCCAGGCATTGACTGGGAATCAGCCCCCCAAATGGCCTTGGTCCCAGAGGGGTCCTGCCCTCCAGCTGCCCCTCGGGAGGGGTAGGAACGTTTCCTTGCTTTTAAACTCCATAACAGTTTGCCCCGGTGGGCGGTGCCAGGACAGCATCGGTGTCACCCCGGGGGCCTCACTTTGCTCCCTGTCCCCCCTGCTCTCCCTCCCTGCGGATATTGGGGGTTTCCCAGCAGCTGCTTTGGCTCTGCCCCCAAATCCATGGGCGGGGGGAGCCTCGCAGGGAGAACCGCAGCAGCGCGGGGTTAATTAGCACGGAGCATAACGAGGTCTGGGAGCAATTACACGCACCTTTGGCCAGGAAGCAGCTGCAGAATGACGTGGCCGGTGCATGGGGGGCCCCCCTGCCCTTCAGCACCCCCCGGCTCAGCACCTGCACCCCCTGGGACAGCACCCACCGCCCCGCTCCGGGGGGCCACGCGTGCTGTGGGGGCCGGGGGGGTTGCGTGGAGGGCGATCCCGGCTCCTGGGGCTGCAGGGACACCCGGCTCAGCTCAGCCAGCGCTCCGCGCGGGGCCGGGGTGGGAGGCAGCGGCCACACTCTCCCTCTAGTGGACACGGCCCGTGGGCGGGTGGGTGAGCGCGGGGACTCCCACTCCTCTCCCCGCTCCGGGTGCTCCCAGGCGTGACGTGCCGCGGGATTTTTGGCTCCCACCCTCCTTGCTCCCGGCTGTGGAAGGACGGAGCGCTTCACACGCAGCTGGAACTGCAGGGAGAAAGGATCCCAGGATGATTTAACTTGGAAAACACCTCTAAGATCGTTGAGTCCAACCATTAGGAGGGAATGTGGGTGTCATGGGGGTCACGCAGGGGCTCCGGGATGGGTTTTGGAAAGGGTGTGAGCTGGCACTGCTCCTACTGATGCAGGGAAAGCTCTGCCCGCTCCCAGCAGCTCCGGAGCCCCCGGTCGCTGCCTCCCCCCGGCCCTGCCCCGCCTCCCGGAGCACGCAGCAGGTCAGGGAATGTGCTGGAAAATAAACACGTTTCCACACAGCTCCACATGCACAAATGTTGCCCTTGGCCCCAGGCGCGGGGCGGCCGCTCAGGCTGAAGGGGCTTTTTGTTGGGAAGTGGCCGCAAGAGTCGTTTGGAATCTCCTTCTGCGCTTCTCCTCCTGCCTCCTCCTCCCAACCTCTCCCCAACATGGTCCTGGGGGAGTTACAGGGCTGCCCCACATGGCTCTGGAGAATCCCCTTCGCTGGGGAAGCTGCTGGAGCCCAACCCCCTACACCGCCAGTTCTTCCCCAGCTTTCCCCCCCTGGGCTCCCTCCTCCTTCCCTCCCAGCCCTCCTAATTAAACGTTTCCGAGCGAGGTTGTCTTGAAGCGTCTGCAGCTTCAGAGATCCCAGCAGGTCTCCTCTGAGGAGCCGTTTCAAAGGCTTTACCTGCTCTCTGATACCAGCTGTGCTGCCGGGAGCTGCTGGAGCTCCAGGGGGGATGGAGGCAGCCAGTGGGACTGGGAACAGGGATAGCAAGGGGACAGCACAGCCCGGGGCACTGCTGGCCCCACGTTTGTAGGCAATGCCAGGTCAGGGTCAGCAAAGCTCCCACCTCCTCGTGCTTGGGTGGAGCCCAGAGACAGCCAGGACAGGCTGGAGCCAGCCCAGCATGGAAACATCCCTTGTTTGCATCTGTCGCTACAGTTTTGCTTCAGTGACTCTGTAAGGAGTTTGATTTGCACCTCAGGATGGCCTGAACACCCCCAGCTTTCCCTGAGGGCTCTATCAATATTTCCAGTCCTGCATGAAACCCACGGAACCCTGGTGGGACTTTTGCAAGGGCCAATGCTCTGGGCTCCAGGGGGTTATGGAATGAGTCCTTGTTGAAGTTGGTTGTGAAGCATCAGCATTTTGCTTGGAGAACAACAGCTGGATCTGTTGATGCAGTCACCCATCCATCCATCCATCCATCCACCCATCCATCCATCCATCCATCCATCCATCCATCCATCCATCCATCCATCCATC
>JAWWEV010000077.1:3295133-3327256 GCA_035583235.1 Hafferia zeledoni | reverse complement strand
CCATCCATCCATCCATCCATCCATCCATCCATCCATCCATCCACCCATCCATCCATCCATCCATCCATCCATCCATCGCCCCCCCAGCAGCCACTGCTACCCCATGTGGGCAGGAGGAGGGTACAGGGGCAGGGAGGGAGATGGATCCACAAGGAGAGGATGGAGATCTGTGGGATGCTGAGGATGGATGAGGGGACTGAGGGGCCGTGGGTGGCTGTGGCCATGGCTGTGGCAGTGTCAGTGGAGCTGCTGGGCTTACTGGCAGTGTCCAGGCTGCTGGCGAGACACAGCTGGATGGCTCCTCATTTTTCCAGGCCTGTGTCTCAGTTTCTCTTTATTTTATGTGTTTTTATTTCCTATTAAAAGCACACTGTCTCATTTCCTCCCTGAAAAACAAGGCTCTTTCAGCAAGATGAACTCCTCCAGCTCCAGCAAAGCCCCGGCCTGCACTGAAAACTAAACAGGCTGTGGGGAACAAGCTGCCTTCTCCCCTCTCCTCTGCTCTCCTTGCCCCACAACCCTGCTGGGGGGATGCTGGTTCATCTGGGGGCAGGTGGACTCAGACATCCATCGGTCCAGCACTGAAGGTGCCTCACCATCCCTTCCAGGAACCTTCCCTGTTTCAGACAAGTTTGGTGGTGGCTAAAGGAGAAGGAAACAGCAACACTTTTCCAGGCTGTTCTGTCCTCTTGCCATGCTGGGAAGATGCTGGGAGCTGCAGGGAGGGGTCTGGAGCTCTCAGTGTCCCAGAATCCCAAACAGGAGAGACAGATCCTCAGAGGCCACTGGAGAGGCTACCAGAGCATCTGCCCCGGCTGGAAGCAGCAGCACAGATGCCTTCGGGATGAAAACACTTCCTCTGCCTCCACCTCCACCTGACATTTGGGAGAGCAGAGCCACAGCTCCCTGGAGCTCCCAGATCCTCTGAACTGGAGCCACGGCAGGGGCGGCTCGTGGTGCCGGAGGGCGGGGGGTGACGTTGGGCAGCGCTGGCTCCGGGACAGCCTGCACAGAGCCGGCCCCAGCTGTTGTCGGGGCAACCACTGTTTATCCGGGACCACGTCTGGGAGGGTTGTCTGGAGCCTGGGATGCAGCTGGGCTCGGGCTCCAGGGTAAATGAGCTGGTGGGGGCTCAGCACCCCTTCCCGAAGGCTCTGATGGGCACCACAGGCTGTGCCACCTGTGGGAGGAGGCTCTGGGTGAGGGGGGAACGCTTTGTGCAGGGACAGAGCTGACCTGCCTGGGGCTGGAGCACATCCCTCCCTGTGCCCAAGTGGCCCGGGGTGATGCCATCAGGCTCATCCCCTCATGGGCTGCAGCTCAGCCCCAACAGAGATGGCCAGCCCTGCAGACTGTCACCATTTGGGGGTTAATCTCCTTTTTGGCCACGCTGCAATTCAGCATCCCCCCTGCTGGGAACAGACAGCAGGATTTTGGGATGATGCCCTTGTAGGGGTGATGCCTCTCAGGGCACTGCTGTGCCCTCCTGGGCTTTGCTCTAGCTCTGCCCCAGCCCATGGCAAACACGGAGATGGGCACGGCCGGGGGGCAGCAGCTCCTGGGAAGGCTCCTGACAGCTGATTTTATGGCATTGGCAGCTCAGCTCAGCTGTCCCTCTGCTTCCCTTCAATCAAAGGAAATGTGCAATATTGAAGTATTGGAGCCCAACTCCCCAGGCAGAGAGAAACAGAGAGATGGTTGTTTTCCAGCCTGGAGCTGTGGATTTGTGATGAAATGTTGGTGCTTGTGGGGGTGGAAGGGCTGGGAGAGCTCTGTGGCTGCAGCTCCCACCTCTGGAGCACTCCAGGACAGGCCAAATGCCTCCTGCCTGCATCCAGCTCCTCGAACTGCCCCTTGAGAAGGGAAAAAGAAAGGAAAGACATGAGATGAGGTTGAGGAGTGTTGCTTTGACAACTCCCCGTGGTTTCCTTTGGAGACTGAGGGCCACGGGAACAAATTGCCAGGGAATGGGGCTTGAGGATGCTGGGAGAGGGCAAAGGGCTCAGGAGGGCAGCAGGGGGATGGGAAGGGGGATGTGAGCTGCCAGTGGGTCTGGCTGAGCTGTGAGAGATTCAAGGAAAGGCACATCAGACACCTGACCTTTGGTGTTCCCAGGGGTGGGATGAGGAGCTGCTGCAGCACCGAGGGCAGGGGATGGCACTGGCTGGGCAGTCACAAATGGCCTGAGCTGGTGCAGCTCAGCTCCTGCAGGATGGAGAGGTGTCAGTTTGTACCTTCAGCCAGTAATTCCAGACAGTTTCCAAGCCTGGGGGAACTGCTGAGGCATTGGGGGATGAACCAGTGAAGGTCTTCACCCCAGGCTGGCTGTCGGTGCTTGGCTGGGAGTGAGGGACACACAGGACTGATGAGCAGCACCAGGTGAGGTTTGTGTCCTGCACAGAGGTTTTAAGTCATGACTGGCAGATGTTTGGGGTTCACAGACTGGAATTTGCTGTGGAAATGTTTGTGTCTTCATCTGAGGCTTTTGAGGGCTCTGCAAGTCAGTGAAGATGGAAAGTGCAGGTCTGGTGGTGGCCCACGGGACCGGCTGTTTACTGGGCTCGGGAGCTGGAGGAGGGAGGAAATCACACACAAAATCCTCCAAGGATGCAGAACTGGGAGGATTTGCAAATACCAGAGAGGACAGAGGGGTTAGAAAAATGGACAGGAAACACAAAGGCCCAGTTTGGAAAACACAAAGCAAATCCATCTGGAGGAGAACAAGGAATGGCAGCAGCACGTTGGGAATGCTGCGAGATCCTTGAGCAAGGGGGTGGGAGGTGTCGAGTGTCCCCCTCTGTAGGAAGGGGCTAGAGGGGCTTGGAGGGGCCCTGTCAGCTCCAATCCCAGCTTGCCCAAAGGGCTCAGCTCCTGGCTGAGCGAGCAGACAGGGTTTTGACAGTGTCTGTGGCTCAGGGAGAGCTCAGCTCTTCCCCAAAGCAGCGAGTGGTGCTGGCAGGAGCCCCTCGGGCTGACCCGGGGCTCTGGCCACAGCATGTGCTGTCCCAGCTGCCTCATCCCCCTGGCGCCAGCTGGGATTGCAATCCCGGGAATGTGAATGTTCCTTTGGCTGGGCAGGGGTGTCCTGGGGCTCCCAGCCCAGCCCAGGGGCCACCTCAGTGCTGCCTCAGGGGCAGGGCTGCTCACTGTCCCCTCCTAAACTGCTGTGACTGTCCTGAGGTGCAAAAGCAGTCAGGGAGTGGGAAATATGGGTGGCAGTTATGGAGGGAAATTGCTCTTGGCCGTGGGGATTGGCAGAGGGATCTGCTCCTGCAGGGACAGCCCTGGGAAAAGCCCAATTAACGTGCAGGATGAGGCCCCACACAGCTCCACTGCTGAGGTTTAGGGTATGTCACTCTTCCCTCTGCCCCATGGAGCCAGCGGGGCTCAGCACCCCCTCCCCAAGCCCTTTGTGCTGCAGAGTCCCCAGTTCATGGGCAGGAATTCCCTGGGCTGTGAGAGCCAGTGGTGCCCTTGGACCACCCCCATCCCTTCTGGCATCTCCAGGAATGTGTCCCCTCGAATGGGGCAGCTGAGAGTCACCAGGGGAAGCTTTAAGGGGGGCACTGGGAAGCTTTGAGGAGGCTGCAGGAGGATTAAAGGCGGATTGATTGGACCTTAATAGCTCTGCCGTAAATTCCTTCTCGGAGCGCAGTGAAACTCCGGCGTTCCCAGAGCTCCCTTGCTTATTAAACAACCTAATGAAGTGATTTGATTAAACGCAGGGAAGTCGTTCTGCCTGCCCTGGTGCCTCGTAGCAACCTGGGAATATCCGTGCTGTTACCTGGGAGCTGCTTTGAGGTGACTCGGGGCTGAGGTTGCAGGGGTTGATTGCCCTGTTTGTCCCAGCTCAGGGGCAGCTCCAGGCACTTCCCTCGGTGCCAGGCTGGGAGCCAGAGGGGCAGGAGGCTGTGCCTGGCACACGGCACAGAGCTCAGGGATTACATGACTTTGTGGGGAATGAACTCGGTGTTTCTCCTCTGGAAATGCTGCAGTTTGGGGGCCTGAGCTGCAACCACAGAGCAGGGAGTGATGGATGTCCTGGGAAGAGCAGAGCAGGCTCTGGCTGGGAGGGCTCCAGCACCGCTCCCTGCCATGGGAACTGGCACCCAGTGGGATGGGCAGTGCTGCCAGGAGCTCAGTAATTAATAGCAGTAATTAATAGCAGTGGTATTAAAAAGAGCTGATGAGAGAAGGGAGAAGAGGAGAGTCCAGGCTGCGGAGGGAGAGTGGGAAGGAGCAGAATGAGTAAGAGGCATAAGAAAGAGGAGGCAATGTGACCTCTGCAGATACACAAATTACTCAGCTCCTTCTGGCTGCATCAAAGATTTTCTGACTCACCAGCCCCGGGATTTAACCCCTGGCTCCCAGGCTGTGCTGGCACACTGGTGGGTGCAGGGAGGCAGCTCCAGCTCCTCAGCTGTGCAGGAGTGTGGCAGGGGCTGCCAGGTGGCCCCCACCCCTCCCAGGGGAGGAGGGATCTCAGGCTTTGGAGGGCATGGGGGGGTTTTATGGGGCCTCAGGAGTGAAGATGTGGGGGATGAGATCCATCCCTTCCAGCCACCTGCAGCCTTGGATCCCAAATCCCACGAAGGTGCCTCGCTTTCCCCCTCTCCTCCCTCCCCACATCCTCTGGAGGTGGATAAGTCCACAGGGTGACCAAGAGGCTCTCAGGGAATCTGCCTTCACAAATTCTCTAGGAAAACTCAAAACCCCCCCTATTTTAGCCCAGTCTCAGCTTCATCTTCCACATCCCCCTCCCCACTGGGGATGGAGGGCTCAGGAGCAGCTTCCAGACACCTTCATCCTTCCCTGCTCTCCCTCATGGAAGGGGTTAAACTCTCCCAGGCTTGGGGTGTTCTCTTACACCCATCTGGGGGAGTAAGTGGGAATAATTGGACGCAGGTTCCTGCTGAGTGGAGCTACTTCTTGGAGAGTGTCTGAGCTGCTGCTCAGTGAACCTGGCCTGGAATGGTGGGAAGGAGCCCAAGGGGCTGGTGGACATCAGGTCCTGTCCCCTCTGCTCTGAGGGCACATCTCCAGGGACACCAGTGCCAGTGCTGCTCCCTCTCACCCCAGATCACCTGGGAAAACAGGAAAGAAAAGAGGAAAAGGTTTTTCCAGCAAAGGAGGGAAAACAGGAGTCAGGAGGCAGCAGAGGCTGTGCCCGTGGAGCAGTGCCAGGGAGTGGCTGGAAAGGGCTGGGATGGATGGGCAGTGAGGGATGGAGCTCAGATAGGTGGAAAATATGGGAGGAGTTTGATTTATTTGCTGTGTCCCTTCATCTCCTTTCCTGCCACTTTCCATCATGGCTTGTCAAGAGTTTACCTTGAATTTGTGCAGTGACTGGAGCAGCTCCACACAGAGGAACAAAACCATCATCCCCAAAGCCAACCTGGAGCCTGCCCTGGGCTGGGCTGGATAATTCAGACTGTCGGGGCCTCTGGACTTTGTTTAGACCAAGCTGGGATTTTCACCAGGACAACTTTCACTCTGTAATTTCCTGCTGTGCCAGGAGAGGCACAAACCCCATCCCAGCAGCCTCTGTGTCCTGACTTTTCCATTCCTGGGCATTGGACGATCTCTGAGAGAGGAGAGTGAGAGCAGTGACTGGAGCTGGACAGGACCTGGGGTTTCAGTTTCACTGGAAAGGTCCCATATTCTGCTTTTTTTTCCACTCCAAAATAATACAAAAACAATACCAAGACGTTTCCTGTGAAACAGAACCCTTGGAAAAATCTCTCTTGGAGTTGAAGGAAACATTTATTTTTTTTAATACAATCAAAACATTTCACTCCTATTTTTACCTTCAGCAAAGTCCTTAATGGGGAATGGAGGCTGTTTTAGGGATGAGATTTCACCCACACTTGATGGTCTTTGCAGCACTGGCTGCAACTCCCTGGGGTGGGGGCTGGGGGGTCTCGGGGTGCTTTGCCACATTCTGTCACCCTGAGGGTGCTGCCCCATTTCCAGGCAAAACTGGGGCTGAATAAAGGGAATTGGGGGGTATCATCCAGCATCTCCTCCCCCAGTGAGCCCCAGCATTCCAGAGCTGAAGGTGACGCTGCTGTTGCTGCTGCTGCTCCTGCACAGGAGGTGCTGAACCCCCATCTGGTGGAACTGGGGGCTCCCCTCCTGAATGGCTGAACAAGCTCCTGCTCCACCGTTTGCACAAAGGAGCCTCAAAGCTTTGGGTGATGAACAGGCAGACCAAGCCAGGGCAGGGCTGGGGGATGAGTCCACGTTCTGGATGATTCCCAGCTCTGCCCAGCTTGGGGATGAGCCCAGGTTATTACAGCCCTGCTCTCTTCTGAGGTGGAAGGAAAGTGTTTATGGGGAGAGGGGTGTGAGGATACAGCCCTTGGAGGACCTCCTGGAATGGTTTTGGAAATCCAACACTTCCCTGCTCTGCTGCTGACCCCTGTGCAGGGCCTGGGAGGAGGAGTTTTAACTCTTCCCTGCTCGTGCTGTGCATTCTGCTCCAGGGCAGGGCAGGGGGCTGGAACAGCCCTGGGCATGCTTGGGAATGGCCAGTGGGAGAATGAAATAATCCAGCTCAGGGAAGGGGTTGGAAGAGAAAGAGGAAACCCCATCTGGTGTTTCCTGGGGAGGGGAGAGCCCCATTTCCTGTGGGGTCTTTATTCCTTGAAGGAGGCTGAGGTGAGGAAACGGAGCCTTGAGTGCAAGAGGGAAAAGGAAGCTGAGCAGAGCTGAGGGGTTGGGATTGTGGTGAGAGGGAGGGAGGCACAAAGAGGTGGGGACTGACCACTGCCCCCTGAGTACCCCAAAAGTGCTGCAAACGTGGCCATGGGGCTGGAGAAAGGGGAGAACTCAGAGCAGGGCAATGTCCAAGGGCAGAACGGGGGGCTGGGGTTGTCCAGGTGTGGGAAAGCACAGCTGGAAGCCCAGGGGGGTGGGATGGGGTGCAGGACCCGGGGGAGGAGCTGCGAGGGAGAGGAGCCTCCAGGGTCTGGCACAAAGGCTGGGCAGGGATGGATGGAGGCAAAGCCCCTGGCAGCTCTTAGCAGTTCGAAAAATGAGCTGAATTTATGGCTGCAATATTTGGAGCTGTTGCTGAGGATCTCTGGGGCTCTGACAGGAGCCTGTTCTGCTCTCTCTGCTGCCAAGCAATGGTGGTGGAGTGTGAGACACAATCGTGTAACAGAGCTGATTCCCCAGCCCAGGCCTGGGCATCCATTCCCCCCCTCCCTCCAGCCCCCTGGGCTCTCTGGCTGTGTCTGGAATGCTCTTGGAGCTGCCTGTCCCCAGGCTGGGGCTTTCTGGGGCCCAGCTGGGCGGGCAGGTGGCTCTGGCAGCTGAAGGGGCAGTGCTGTGTTTCCAGCAGGGTGATGGGTTGTTACCTCCTTGCTGTAGAACTTTCCTCACAATTTTTCCCTCTCATACAGGAGGAGAATGTTTATTAATAGACAAGATTAATTGAGAGGCTCTTCCCCACCAGGCCTTCTGCAGTGGGGGCTACTGGCTGGGGTGGAGCTGGTTATACCATAGAGGTTTGTTATCCCTAAACAGGAGTATTCCAGTTGATTTTTGCAAAGGGAAGCAGCCCCAGGGAGGGGGAGAGTCCCTGGGCTGGGCCTTCCCCCCAGTGGGGGGACTGTGCTGGTGGGTGCCCCTGCCTGGGGAGCAGGAGGGGAGCAGTCCTGCTCCTGAGGCAGCTGATGCCATGAAAGGGAAGCATCTGGCTGGCTCTGGCCTTCAGAGGGGAAAAACGCTGGACAGAGGGAGGAGAAAGTGAGGATGAAGGCCAAGCCCAAGGGAGGACTAGACACAACTCAGGTGCTTCCATTGCAAGCAAATGTCTGGGTGGTGAAGCCCAGAGAGTGGAGGGAGGTGATGGAGCCACCAGCTCAGGACAGTCCAGGCAGCCAGAGGGCCTGGGGGGCATCCCCTGGGCACCCCCTGCTCCACCCCCAGGGTAACCAGGGGCAGCAGGGACAGGAGATGTCAGTGGTAACTTGGTGACTCCTTTTCTTCTGCATCCCAAATGCCTTTGGGATTGTCCAAGCCTTTGTCACCATTGAGTCCCATCACCCCAATGTCCCCAGTTGTGGGGACAGCCTTCACATACTTTATTATGTGTCTATTTAAAGCCCTGGGCCTCAGAGGCATCTTGTGGTGATGGGTCCCACCACTAATGGTGTGTTTGACTCAAAATATTCCCTTTCCTGGTTTCTGGTGCATTGCATTGAATCAGCCCCTTGTTGCTGCTTTAACCCACCCTGGCAGCTCATCCCGTGCCTTCAGCATCACCATCACCCTTCCACCCTCAGAGGTGCTGCCGTGGCTGTGCCCCCCTCCCCACAGCCAGTGGGGGCTGAATCCAGGGGTTGTGGCTGGGAGGTGATGGGTGCTGCTCCCCAGGTTCCTGGGGAGGGGGTCAGGGGGTCCCCCCACCCCTGGCTGTGCTGGGGATGGGGCAGTGAAGCTGCTGCTGCTTCGTGCTGGAGGGAGGGAAACAGTAGCCAGGAAAGCTGCACTGCTCAGCTCCAAAAGGTTTTGTTCCCAACATCCTGCTCAGGCCAGCACTGAGAGGAGCTGGTTCAGTGCTGGGTCAAACTGCTGGAGCTCACGGGGAGAGCTCGTCCTGCTTCCCAAAGCGGCTGGAGTGGGATGTGCTGCGGCCTGGCTGGGAAATGGTGGGTGCAGGAAACCTGTTCCTCACTCCCAAATCTGTTCCCTGGGCACAGGCCTCAGTTTCCCCTTCTCTGATAGATGGCAGATGCTGGAGGCAGGTTTGGGATCAGCAGATGCTGGAGGCAGGTTTGGGATCAGCAGATGGGATGTCATTCCCAAGGTGCAGCAGCTTTCCTGGGGGAGGGTGTGAGGACCTTCTTCCTAGAGAACAACCCCCAGTAAAATCCAAACCTTGGGAGCCTCCCTGGGGAGCTGGAGCTTGGAATCACTTTATCTTTGCTTATTTAAAATATCAGTCCTAATATTATATGAGCAGAGAGCCAGGACCTCTCCTCCCTGTGCTGAGCCTGGAGCTGCCCAGCTGGGGAATAGAGGGGGGCTGTGGGTTTTGGGGGTGCAAGAAGCTGGCCTGGGTGTCACTGGGCTTTGCTGACCCCGGGTTTGGGGGTTGCACCCTGGCAGAGAGGGCAGGGGCTGTGCTGGGGGGACCCCAGGGCAAGGGTGCAGAGCCCCATGGTCGGTGCTGCTCAGCCCCCAGCACTGTGGCCATGAGCTGATGTACTTGGCCCCACTGCCAAGAGCAAATGAGTGGCTGCTGAGCCTCACAGGGGAAAAAAAGAAATAAAAAAAATAGGGTTTTTGGACTTCTCTCCCTCGGAGAAATGAGTCGGATGATTTAATCCACGAGAAATGTGAGGTTTGATGTGTTCTGTATCCCCTCCCTGTGCTTAAAGCAGCCACGAGAACAGCAGGGAGAGTGGGAAGGGGCTGGGGCTGCGGGGAGGGCTGGGGGGCTCAGCAGAGTGAGGGGAGGTGGTGGCCACCCCATGGCCACTGCTGGGGCAGGGTCTGCCCTCTGTCACCCCCTCTGGGACAGGCAGCAGGGAGGGGGTTCCCGTGTGCCCTGAGCTCAGTCCCCCACTGTGCTGGTCCCTGTCATGGAGAGCTCCAACCTCCTCCATTCTCTCAGCAGGCTCCTCCAGGCTGTCCCTGCAATGAGTCTGGTTGATCTCAGCTCTCCTTGGAGAGTTTCTCCTATGGAAACCATTGCTCCCAGTTTGGCCTCTTTGCTGGCCCAGCTGGGAGGATGAGGGTGATGGAGCAGGTCCCTCAGGCCGTGGAGGGGGTGCAGGCAACCCTTGGGGCTGGGAAGTGAGTGCTCCCAGCCCAGTGCTCAGACTGGGGTGTTTGAGCCCAGCATTTTCCATTCCCCAACCCTTCCCTCCCATTCCCACCCCCTTCCCTGGCTCTGCAGTGCCTGGGCTTGGGCACTCTCCTCATGGGGCTCTTCTCCAGGGAGCTTTGCCCGCAGTTTTAACGACCAAAGCAGCAGCTGTGCTCTGAACAGGCTTGTTTCTTGTTTTCCCTCTTCTTTCAGACACCTGTCTGGGACAGGGACCAGCTCCTCCTCGGCTGCTTTTCTCACTCGGGAGCGAGAGCAGCTTGTTCTGTCCAGCCTGGCCCCGACTCTCTCCATCTGTGCTGCAGGAGCTGCACGTCCTGCTCCAGGGTCAGGCAGTGTGAGTGCTCAGGGATGGATGGAGAGGCCAGGCCGTGCCTGGGAAGAAGGGATGGATGTTTGGGAACCCAGAGATCTGCGTGGAAGGGATGGAGGTGCCTCCTCCTGCTCCTCTCACCTCCCTCCCTCCCTTTGTGCTGGGGTGACAAAGGGACACCAAGTCCCGGGTGAGCTCCCACACCCTCTGGGCTGGGGCTGCCTCACCCAAGGGGGGCTTCAGCACCTTCCACACATTTCCTCAACAGCCACACTCAGGGCCCACACTCCCAGGGGTTTCCAGGTGTTTTCTGGGGATGGAAACACGGGCATGGAGCTGTGCCCCTGCCCCAGGTGTGGCCAGAGGGGGGGGAAGCCCATCGTGCATTGTCTGGGCCGTGTCAGACGGATCTGTGCATTACAGACAAAATACTTTCCCCCTTTGCTCACTTCCCCCTCCAGAGCTTTGCCCGGAGCCAAGGGTTCCTCCCGGGCTCCTGGTGACGCTGTCCCAGCTCTGGCTCTGGCGTGTGGAGGCTGCTGTGAGCTCCCTCCGGGGTGGAGGGGCTGCAGGGATGGGCAGGAGCCTGGCCCTGCTTCCTGGGGAGGTCTGGGGGAAGCTGAGTTGGATTTTCCAGCCTGGTGGCCACACGGCGCCAGCAGCAACACCCTCAGAGCCCCGGGAAGGGCAGACAGCACCTTCCCACCACAGTCCTGGGGGAATGGCACCATCCCAAACTGCCAGACATCACTCTGGGGAGCTCCCTGGACTCCTCTTCTCCCTGCCCAGCGGCCCCTTCCCATGGAGAGCTCTGTGGCTCACAAAGTTTTGCTGCCAAACCCCCCAAATTTGACATTTTGCAGGGAGCACGCTCTGCTCTGGCTGAGTGGCCACAGGGCCAGCTCAGCTTTCCTCCTGCTGGTTTTTTTTTTTTGCCCTTTCTGATATTAAATTTTTTAGCTCTCCAAGGGGAGGTTTTAAGCTCTGGCTTTAGAAAGATCTCTAAATCATCTGTGTTTGTGCAGCACGGAACACAGGGGAGGCTCAGCTTGGGATGGGGTGGTTGGTGCTGGGATAACACAAAGAATAATCATCTCCTTGGGGCAAAATAAACAGTTCAAGCTGCTCCTGAGGAGCCCAGGCTGTGGTGTGGGGAAGGCAAGCTTGGGCTGAGGGCAGACCTTTGCTCTGGAAAATTCCCCTTCTTGGGGCTGGAACTGGCAGATCTTTGCACACTGTGGGATCCCCTGGGCTGGGACTGACAACTCTTTGTGTCCTGTGGTGTCCCCCAGGGTGGGACCACCAGTCTTGGTGTCCTGTGGTGTCACACAGGACATGGTGCATGAGGGGTCTGGCTGGGATGGGTGGGGGATGAAGGTGCTCGCTGTTTCCCAGCTGGAGGTTGTGGATACACTGGTTATAATGGGGATTTTTCACTCTCATTGTCCTCCTGAAGTCTCTGCTGCCTCCTGTCTGGGTTTCCTCCTTTGGGATGTCTGTGTGGCTGCTGTCAACTCCCTGCTGGGATGGCCAAAGTGCCCAGGGCATGGCTGAGTGTTGGAACCTCCCTGTTCCTGGTGGGCTGGTGGGACAGAGCCCCCGGGCTCGCTGGGATCCACATTCCTCCGTGTTCACCCACCCCAGGCTGTCCCTTGTGATGTCCTTGGTCAGACCAGCCATTCCCTCTGCCCTGACTCTGTCTCCTGGTGCTTTCACACTCAAACATTTCCTCTCTCACCTCTGCCAGACCAAAGTGGTATTTCTGTTACAAACCTCTGCAGGACAAAGCTGGGAGGGGGATGAACTAAAGGGACGTGGCATTGGGGAACCAGGGGTGGCCTGGAGGCTGCCCCAAGGCAACCAGAGCCATGAGAGCAGGTTTGCTCCATGCCCACCCTCCATCACCCCCTTTGCCTGCAAGAGCAGGGCCAGACTTTGCCCCAGACATGGAATAAATGGAGTGTGTGGTGCCCAGAGCCACGTTCAAGGCTGCAGCTTGTTGGGTTTTAAAAATGTAACAGGACGTCTTTGAAGGTGGATTCGAAACTTGGACACGGAAAGAAATTCCTGCAGGAAGAAAATTCAACAAACAAAACTCCCTTGGCTGAGAGCAACATTTACAGTCACTAGAACTGCTGAAGGTTTTGGTGCCTCCCGGCACCAGGAGCTGTGGGAGCAGCTTCACAGGTGGGACACTTGGTGGAGATCTGGGATGGGACACCTGCCCATGTCCAGCATTGCCAGGGGACTTCTGTGCCAACAACTGCCCCATTGGGTGCCTCAGTTTCCCCCTGTCAGTGCCCAGCTGAGCAGCTGTTGGTTAACAGGGGAAAAAACCCAAACATGGAGCGTGTCCCAGTGGATCTGGGGACTCAGGACCAGTTTTCAAAGCAATTGGCATCAATGTCTAACAGCACATCCTTCCCAAAAGCATCTCCTTTCCCTATTGATTCTGGTCCCTCTCCAGCTGGCAAACACATCCCCTGCTTCCTCTTTGTTTGAGCACTGTGAAACACCTCTGTGGGTTCTCTCCATCCCATTCCCTGGCGTCCAGCTGAGCTACCTGCTGATTTTCAGGATCCAAGTGCCCCAGGTTGGTGCAGGTGAGGGCTGTGCCCTTGGAGCATCCCACTCCTGGCAGCTGAGCAGCTCCCACCAGAAATCCTCTGGTTTGGGGTGAGAGGAAGGGCCCTGAGTTCAGAATAAATATATTGAAGTGTTGTAGGGAGCCCAAGGCAAAACGGGGGAGTCCAGCCAGGGGGGATTGGGGGGAGCTCTGATTTTGGCTGTTTGCCACCATGACCCAAGTGTGGAAGTGCAGGATCAACCCCTCCTGGAGGGCTGCCAGCCCCTGGCAGGGTTTGGGCTGGGATTTCAATGAGCCAAAGCAGCTCAGGTTTCCTGGCCCCTGCTGCAAAAGGGCTTGGCTGGAGAGAGGGTGGTTGGTGGGGGTGGAGGGGACCCCCAAACCCCACATCCCAGGGGTGTTGGGATGGGGGTGCCTGGAGGAGGGTGATTCCCATGGCTCCTGTGCCCCCCCAGACTTCTCATTTCTGCCTGGGCTGTGTCTCAGAGCTGTGAATATGCAACAGGTCGTGGTTTCCTCTGAGATCCTTGGAGCAGAAATATCCCCCCTGAGCCCCTGTGTGTGTCCCCTCAGTGCACAGGGAGGTTCCAGCCAGGACCCGGATGACTCTCCATGCAAACCCCAATGTCCTCATGCCCAGGGACACTCGGCTCGTGGCACTGCTGTGACTTCCCTTCTTCTCTTTATTAATTGCCATCGGGATTTAAATTAAAGCTCATCACCAGCTGGGAGCAAATGAACCCCTGCATCGTGTTTCAGAGGTTCCATCTGCCAGGGAGGAGAGGGGACCCAGGGGGCTGGCTCCCTTCAGCAGGGCTGGGGGGCAGCTGGAGGTCACTCTGGGGGTGGCACAGGTGGCACATGGGGGCTCTGGTGACACCCGGCGAGCCCCTGCACTCTGCTGGAACACCCCCCCCCAAGCCCCCGCTCCTGGAAACCAGGGACCGTGGCGAGGGAAGGGCTTATTGAAATTATTAATGGGCTTTGTTTTTAAACACGGGCTGGGAGCAGCCTCCGCAGCAGAAGGGATTGTTCCCGAGCGCCAGCCCTCGGCGGGCCGGCCGTGTGTGCGCCGAGCCCGCCGCGCTTGGCTGCCAGAGAAAGACGTGATTGTTGTCATCGGGCCTCCGTCCCAGCCTCCCAGCCCTCCGTCCCAGCCCTCCCAGCCCTCCGTCCCAGCCCTCCCAGCCCTCCCAGCCTCCCAGCCCTCCGCCCCCCGCGGTCCCACCGCCCTCGGCTCCCAGGAACAAAACCCCCGCGCTCGGCCCGGGCTCGCTCGTGGCGGAGTTGAAAGGAGGAGGAGGAGGAGGAGGAGGAGGAGGGAGACAGCCAGAGAGAAACTTGTCTTGGGGATTAATAAGAGGCAGGAGGAGGGAGAGGTGCACACAGGTAAGCTGTGGGCAGGTGTTTTCCCCCAGGCTCTTCTCACCTTGCCTGAGCCTCCGACCCAGGACGCTGCGCTGGTCCACGATGCTCCTGCCCTCTCCAGCCTCCCTTCCATCCAAAACAGCATCTGTTCTTCCCTTTTTTTCTCTCTCCTCTTGGTGGTTTTTCTGTTCTGAACACTTGCAGCCTTTGTTCTTTCCCCTTGCTCTGGTTGTAGGAGTTTTTCTCGGTGTGGGGCAGGTTGGGGTGGAGGAGGGGACTGGGGGCTGCAGGGTCGCAGGGGGGTCCCTGCGTGACAGAGAGTTGCAGTTCCCCCCAGGGTTTTTGAGAGGAGGAGTGAGGACCCCTTTGTGTGTCCCCCACACCGCCCTGTGCTCTCACACACTCACAACCCCAGGCACGTTTTACTCTGGCTCTGCAGCCAGACAGGGGCTGTCTGGGGGCTGCACAGCCACACTGGGAGTCCTGGGGGGGCTGCACAGCCAGAACTGGGGGCTCGGGGGTTGCTGCACAGCCCGAGCCGTGCCCAGAACTGTTCCACGCCTTGGGAAGCAGGAGGGAAAACACGCAAGGAGTGGGGGAGGCTGAGGGGGGAACGGACACGTCCAGAGCCAGGACTGGCACCAGGAGCCCCCGGGAGCGTCGGGTCACCTTGTCCTTCCCTGGGCCCGAGCTGAGGAGGCAGCCGGGGCTTGGAGGGCTGGGGGGTCCTGCTCCCATGGCAGGGGGTGGGTGGGTGCAGCCCCTCTCCCCGTGTCGCAGTGGGGACCAGGGAGCTTCCCTGCCCTGCGGAGGGGACCAGCATCGCGCTGCTTCGACAGGGAGGTGGGAACGAGCAGCGCCAGGGCCACTTCCAGCAAGCTGGTTTTCTGCCCAAAATGTGGGGGGTAAAGCCCTTCTTTGCTGCCTGGATCACACAGAGCATTCCCAGGGCAGGTAATCCCACTTTGTGTGCCTCAGTCATGGAGGTCGGAGCCGGCTGAGCTCCAGGCAGGCAGAGAGGGGCAGCCCCCTCCCCACACCCACCACGGGGGTCTCTTTTGTCTCTGCTGCGGCAGGAGCTGATGGGAGGAAGCAACAGGGCAGTGATGTTCGCTGCAGCCCTGGGGAAGGGGGTTTATTGCTGCAAAGAGATTCATCCCAAACCTGCCTGTTTGAGAGGTTCAGAAAAAGCATCTACAAAGCAAAACATGGAAATTCAACCCTTTGGCACCGAAGGCGAAGCATGAGGGCTTGGAAACTTTCCTGGGATCCTGCGATCCCGGCCCTGCCTTATGTGGTGCTCAGACGGCATCCCAGAGCTGCCTCCCGGGACAGCACGAGGGATGGAATGCTGGGTGTCCCTGCTCCCCGCGGAAGGAGAGGGAGAGGCTGAGCTTTTCCACCTGGGAAGAGATAAAAGTGCAGCCGTGGGAGGTTTCCTCTGCCCTGGAAGAGGCTGGAGGGGAGGGCTGAGGTGTCGGAGCAGTTTCCCACCCTCCGGGGAAGCGGCGCGGGGTGAGGAGGCTGTTGAGGCGGGTGGGGAGGCCGGGCGTGTGTGGGGTCCGGGCTGCCGGCGCTTTGGCAGCATCTCCTGCCATCATTTGCTTTTGTCTGTGTCCAGCCGGTTCCACTGTGTGTGGCAGAGGGAAGTGCGGGCAGGCTGAGCCGGGAGCAGCGCTGGGAAGGGTCGGGACATGCAGGGAGGGAGGAGGAGGAGGAGAGCGAGGAATTGCTGACACAGGGAAGGCAGCAGAAAGGTGTTCTCTGCCAGGGCTGCCTTCCCACGGACCCTGCAGTGGGAGGAGGTGGCTGCAGGGAGCAGAGGACGCGATGAGCCTTTCGCAACCAGTCTGGTGGCTGTGGTACAGTGAGGAAACGCTCCTGGCACGCAGGAGCCTCATTGTTGTCCCCATGTCCTGCCGTCCTTGGCTGGAGGGCGGCAAAAACTGCTGGAGAGCCCAGGAGGGTGTCCGAGCCGCTCCCTGGCAGGGCCTCCTGGGACACCCATCCCTGCAGGACACAGCACCATCCCTGCAGGACACAGCACCATCCCTGCAGGAGGAATGCGGCAGGATGGAGTCCCCGCGGCTGCCCCGGCTCCGAACGGGCCGCCTGTGGCTCCGCCGCTCCCTGGGAAAGGGCGAGAACAGCGGGTTGTTGCCCCAGGGCTGTGCTTCCCAGGGGACCCTGGGGACGCCTGGGTGACAGCCCGCCTGCCCTCCCCTCTGGGACAGCCTTTGCCGTCATTCCCAGCGCTCTGGAGCCGCTGCATAAAGAGCTCCCTGTTTGGTTCCAGCTGATCAGACCCAGACTCTTGCAGAGACACGACTGGGCTGTGGCAGCTGGACACGAGGAAAGCCAAGGAGGGAGGTTTTCTGGATCCTTTTGGTTATTTTTAGCTTGTTCTGCTCCAACGTGCAAGTTCCCAAGCTGGGTGGGGGCATTTTCTGCACTAGGGATGATGGAAATTGGAGGTCCCAGTGGGGAAGGTGTGAAGGAACTAACAATGGACTGGAAAGGGCCCCTGTTCCAGCCGTCCAGGCTTTCCTCTCCTGTCCCAAAGTTAGAGCTCCCTTTATCCCTCCCAGCCCCTCTGCAGGAGGGGGTCTGGGACAGCTGCTGCTCCCTGCACATCTCACTGCTGCAAGAGGAGGGCAGGAGGCACCCAAAGGAGAGCTCTGGGATTTCTGCCCGTGTCAAATCCCCCCAAGCCCTTTACACAGCTCCTTCTTGCCCTGGGGGTGGTTTCTGCCTGCCCTTGGCACCAGTCCCCAGCCTGGCAGGGAGCACTGCTGGGAGCTGGGGGTTACTGGGAGGCAGCGAAGATCAACTGTTTGGAAAGCAAACACCAGTGGCATTTGGGGCTGGAATTGCCAGCTGTTGCACCGAATTTTTGTTAATTGTAATGGGATGACTGAGGGAGCAGCTGCCTCTTTCTGGGAAAAACCCTGGGCTGGGATCAGTTGGGTGCCTTGGTCTTGCACCCAGGCCAAGCTGGGCAGCACAGTCTGTGGCTCAGGAGGTGTCAGAACTGGTTTTGTCCATGAATTGAGCCTTTTCTCCATGCCAGGCAGTTGGTTTCCTGAATACATTCATTGCTTCAGGGTTTAACTTTATTCCAGTTGCACAGATTCCTTGTGGATAGCTGAGATCTGAGCTGGCCTGTCCTTTAGGAACGATGACAAAGGTCAAGTGGAGAGGTTTGCAGGGCAGGGGCTGTGCTGGGCTCTGGCCATGCCCTCATCAGCCAGTGCTCCTGCAGAATCTGGGTGTGGGATTGGGAAATTTGGCTTCCTGCATTCACGCCAGTAAATTCAGCTGGGTGGAGAACAGACTTCCAACTGTGCTGGTTCCAGGGAGAGCTGGCTTTGAACCTTGCAGGGTGTTGGAGGCAATTGTGAAGCTTGTGGTGGCCTCGGGCTTGTTGCATCCCGTTGTTCTGGGTGCAGGGCTGGTTTCCTGCACGCTGCTTGAAGGGGGTCCTGCTTTGCCCAGGCAGGCTGGGCAGTGGTGGGCAGAGCTGTGGCTTTGCAGGGAGAGGCTGGTGGGGACCAGCAGAGAAGGATGGTGACAGTGTTGGCTCTGCCCAGGGCCTTGGGTGGAGGGGCTGTGACAGTCCCCATGGGGATGTGGCAGCAGATAAAAGGGGCTGCATCTGCCTCCTGACACTTCCCTTCTGTGCTGACAAATGCCACAGGATGCTGTCACTCTCCAGCCTGGATTTCTGGCGCTCTGACTGTTCCTGCTCAGTGCTGAGCCCTAAACATCTGCACTGTTAAATGCTCCTGTGGAGGGGATGGTGCAGGCTCAGCCAGCTCCTGCCATCAGCTCTCCCCTGTCCCTCACCCTCACTGGGACACTGCTGGGTGGCCTGAGCTGAGCATCACTCACGAGTGGAGAGAGCCCAGCACGTGGCTCACAGTGTGTCCCAGCTGGCTTAGGGTGTCCCAGCTGGAACGTCACATCCCAGCTGCCTCCTCACCTCTGCAATTGGCCACACACAGATCTCAGCCCCCGTCACTCTCCTGGGCATTGTGGGTGTCACAATCCAGATCTGAGTTTTGGACCCAAAATCCCATGGACTGGTCTGGGACAAGGTGGGCAGAGGGTGCAGGGTTGGCTGTGGCTGGGGGAGGAGCAGAATGCTGAAGGAATGGGGAGGGAACTCCATGTACAGCAGATCCCTGTCATGAACTGACCCGTTCTCTGCAGCTGGACACTGAATTGGGCTCTTGGAGACAGAAGCACATCCATCCCTAAGAGGGACCCACTGCAGCTCTGCTGGGCTGAGGGTCTGGCAGCGTTTGGCTCCGTGGCTGCCCCCCTGCTCCTCCCTTCCCCCAGCGAGATGCCAGAGCCCTGATTGGAACCAGCCGGCAAGGGAGGCGCGTGGGGTTAAACAGAGCCAGATGGGAGCCGAGCAGGCAGCGAGGAAAGGAACTGGCTGGGCCTGGAGGGGGGTGAGAACAGGATCTTTTCTTGGAGAAAGTCAATTAGTTGGAGCCCCAGGAATGCGTGGGATTGCTTCAAAGGGAGCTGGGCTGGCAAAGGCAGCCCTAAGAGCAGTGGCACATCCAGGGACAGTTCTGGGCGGGATGTAGACCCCAAGTGGGAAGCTGAAAGCAAAAGGGGTTGGTGTGGCCCCAACCCTGACCTAACCCTGGTCCCCGTGGCCACATGGCAGTGAATTCAAATCTGTTGTGTCACATGGGAAAGTTGAAAGAGCCTGATTGCACTCCAAAATCAGCATCAACAGTTCCAGCATCACCAGAGGCTTCTCCCATCCCAGCAGCACTGGCTGCCACAGCAGACACCCTGTTTCCACATTTTCCTTTGGCTTTCCTGATCTTCCTCTCTCTCATCTCACTCCATTCTCCCTCTCCCCCTGCCTCTGCTGAGCTCCTCCATCTGCCCCACCGTGCATCCAGCTTGGCTCTGATCCTGCTGGGGTGACAAGTCCTGCTGGGAAGAGCCTGGTGAGCACCTCCAGGAATGTGCCCAGAAGGCTTGGCCTGCTCCAGCTGGTCCTGGGAGTCAGAGCATCTGCACGGGGCTTTCTGGGGAGCTCATCTGCAACGAGCTGGATCCCTCCATCCTCCAAGGCATCAGCTGGAGAGCTCCCAGCAAGTCTGGCAAGGATGATCACTGCTGTTCCAGGCAGCAGCAGCGAGAGCAGAGATGGGACAGGCAGCCTTCATGGGCTTGATAACGACCCAGAGAAGAGGGAGGGGTGACGAGGTGTTGGGCTGGTGTCCAGGAGAAACTCTCTGGCTTAGGGCATGCAGAGACCTCACCTGGTGCCTCCCCATCTCCCACTTGTACTATAACCATCCCTGCAGTGGGGCTGAAGTTGATGGATGGATTATTTGGGCAGCACAGGGAGCTGTAGAGCCAAACACCTTCAGTGCTGCCCATGTGTAAACTTGCAAATGCCCTTTTTATCACTCAGCCTTGGGCAGGGGCTGTGCTGCCTCCCAGCCCGGTCCCTCAGCCCAGGGCCATCCATCTCTGCTGCCCTGCTCACTGCTGCTGGCCTCCCGACACCGCTCTGCAGCCAATTTCCTACTGAATCATTGATTTGCTGGCTTAAGTGCAAAATTAAGCTTAATCCATCAAGATCTCTGAAGGGACAATCCATCCTTCGGGGAGAGGGGATGGTGATGTCCTCCCAGGGTGGGGGGCCAGGCTCCGTGGGGTGGTGCTGGGAGTGGCATGTGAGAAAAGCCAAACAAACCAAGTAAAACAATCCAGCATCCCCCATGGCATAAGACTGAGCCAGAGAGAGGGACCTCACTGACTCATGCTCTGGGGAGGGCTGGATTTGAAGATGACTTCCAAAGGGAAGGAGGGAAAACAACAGCTTACTGGCAGGGATTTGGGGTAAATTCCCACCTGCCAGTGGTGGGGCGATGATCAGTACCTAAATTGGGCACCTTTTAACCCACCTCCTGTTGCCTCCCTCAGGGAAACACGTGGACCATGAAGGTGGCCCTCAGGTTGCTTCTGCCACTCGTTCTCGTGCTGGTCTCGGAGGTGAGCGGGCAGCGGAGGAAACCTCCCCGGAAACCCACCCGCCCACCCCTGCCCTTCGAGGAGCCCGTGGAGCCCACCGAGCTGCCCCCCCCGCTGCCCCCAGGGCCCCCCTCCATCTTCCCTGACTGCCCCCGGGAATGCTACTGCCCCCCGGACTTCCCCTCCGCCCTGTACTGTGACAGCCGCAACCTGCGCAAGGTGCCCGTCATCCCGCCCCGCATCCACTACCTCTACCTGCAGAACAACTTCATCGACGACCTCCCCGAGGAGTCCTTCAGGAACGCCACGGGGCTCAAATGGGTCAACCTCGACAACAATCGCATCCGCAAGGTGGACAGGCGGGTCCTGGAGAAGCTGGAAAACCTCATCTTCCTCTACATGGAGAAGAACCAGCTGAAGGAGGTGCCCGCCTTCCTGCCACCCAACCTGGAGCAGCTGCGGCTGAGCAGGAACCAGATCTCCAAGATCCCCGCTGGGGTCTTCAACAAGCTGGAGAACCTGGTGCTCTTGGATCTGCACCACAACAAGCTAAGCGATGGGGTCTTCAACAAAAACACCTTCAAGGGACTCAAGAACCTCATGCAACTCAACCTTGCCCACAACATCCTGAGGAAGATGCCCCCCGGGGTGCCCAGTGCCATCCACCAGCTCTTCCTGGACAGGAACAACATTGAGGACATCCCCAGTGACTACTTCAAGGAGTTTCCCAACCTGGCGTTCATCCGGCTCAACTACAACCAGATCTCTGACAAAGGGCTCCCCAAGGACTCCTTCAACCTCACCAACTTGCTGGTGTTGCACCTGGCCCACAACAAGCTCACCAACGTCCCATTCATCAGCCCCAAGCTGGAGCACCTCTACCTGAACAACAACTCCATTGAGAGTGAGTTCCACTGGCTGGGCAGGGGGTTGGGGAGGTCTGGGGGGGAAGATGGGCTTGAGGACGGGAAGTTTAATTGAAAAGGTAATTTTCACCCAGTGGGATGTGAACCCTTCGAAGGGGGATGTAGAGGTGAGATGAGCTGGGAGCTCCAGGGTGAACAAGGAGCTGAGGGGGATGGATCTGCACGAGGGGAAGGATGGAGTGAGGATCTGGGTGATAGGTGAGAGGCAGAGCTAAATTCCCCCTGGTGCTGCAGGGCTTTTCTTGTTGGTTGTCATGGGCAGCTCTTCTTTGGGGCCACCTGCCATCAAACCAGCTCCTTCCCCAGCAGGGCACTGAAATTGGGGTATTTTCAAAGGAGAGTCTGTGCACATATTTCAGGAGCAGATGCCAAACACACAGTCAAGATGGTTAGAAAAACCCCCAGCTCAGCTCCTGAGCCTCGCCTGGCAGGGAAGGGACAGGAGAACAAGGCTGTGCTGGAGCTGCCTTGGCAGAGCAGCCCGAGCCTTTCACACCGTGCCAGGCACAGCCCATGGCAGAGGGGCTGGCCTGGGAAATGTGTAAACAGAGAGAGCACAGATGGGAAGGCAAACCCACTGCACTCCCATTCAGCCTCCCAGTGCCTAAAGGTGCTCTGAGGGAGCTGGAGAGGGACTTTAGATAAGGGCCTGGAGTGACAGGACAAGGGGGAATGGCTTCCCAAGGCAGGGGCAGGGTTAGGTTGAATAGTGGGAAGAAATTCCTCCCTGTGAGGGTGGGCAGGCCCTGGCACAGGCTCCCCAGAGAAGCTGTGGCTGCCCCACCTCAGGAAATGTTCAAAGCCAGGTTGGATGGGAGCTTGGAGGAACCTGGGCTAGTGGAAGATTCCAGTGACAGAGGGTGGCACTGGGTGATCTTTAAGGTCCCTTCCAACCCAAACCATTCCATGATTCCTGGTGTCCTCTGACATTTCTGCTGTTAGGGGTGCTGTCTGAAGCCAGGGCAGGATGCTCTGGTAAGTGTCTGGTTCAAATGCTGGGTAATCTACATTTGGCTCAAACACACCAAAATGGAGCTGTGGGGACCCTGGGGGGAAGGTGTGTGAGACCTGCTGGCCCCACACACACCAGTACCAAGAGTCTGCTATGACTTTCCTTGGAGAGATGCCCTTGCACATCATGTCCCAGCTTTTCCTCGCCTATTTTACCCACTCTTTATAAGGTTCCTGTCCCTGGAGCTGGGGATGACATAAGAATCCCCGGGTTTATTTTCCGTATTGCAGGCCCTGGGGTGGGGAGGAACACGTGGAGCTCCAGAAGCGAGAAACGAGCTGGGTACTGACACTGTCTCCAGCAGAGCAGGGCTGGAACAGGTTTCCTTGATGTTTTTTTGGAGGCTCAGGGCTGGCTCGACAGGTTTCATGTGCCAAACGATCCCTTTTCTCTCTCAAATGACACTGCATCCCTCACCACGCTTGGGATGAACGTGACCTACTTCGTTCCTGATCAAAGCAAGATTTTCCTGCTCCATCTTTGGGAAAAGGCTGAGGCTTCTCTCCCGTGGTAGCAAAGCAGCCCCGTTTTGGGGTTCAATACACAGGCAGGGAGGGGGTCTCAAGGCAGGGGGTACTCCCTTCCCTCTAACCTGCCTCCCCCTGTTCCTCTCCTCCCTGCAGAGATCAACGGGACACAGATCTGCCCCACCTCGCTGATGTCCATCCAGGATTTCTCCCCGTCCAACCTGGACGGTGTGCCCCGGCTCCGGTACCTGCGGCTGGACGGGAACCTGCTGAAACCCCCCATCCCCCTGGACCTGATGATGTGTTTCCGCCTCCTGCAGTCCGTGGTTTTCTAGCCCAGCCCTGCCCCTCCCAGGACTTGGCTTTGCACAGAGACTTGACCCCTGTCGGCGTTTGACACGTGGGACCCCTTTTGCCTCCCCTGCCCCTGCTCATGCCCTGCCTCCCTTCCTGTCCTTTCCCCCTTTCCTGCCCTGCGGTGGCCGTGGGTGGCCTGTGCATCCTTGGGGACCACTATCTGCAGGACAGCATCGTGTCCCTGCAGCCACCCCAGGGTGCAGCATCAGTCCAGGGTGGCTGCCACGCTCCCCCCAGTGCCCTGGAGCTGGGCTCTGCTGTTCCCTGAGTGGGTCACACCTTCCCCTCAGCCACCAGCCCCTTCCCAGCTTCCATCCCTCCATGGACTGATGTGGCTCCCCCAGCAGTGCCACAGCCCCAGCCCAGCATCCTGTGTCCTTCCCTCATGATCTGTGGGGATTGAGGGCTCAGTGCCTCGGCCACTCCCCACTGCGGGCAGCACCCAACACCCACAGGACCCCCATGCCAGCGCTCTCCCCTGGGCAGGACCCCTGGAACAGTCCCAGCTGCTTTCCAGCAGTGCCAGCAGGACACTTGTCCTTGTTTTTTGGCTCCTGGGGCCAGATGCTGACGTGGGTGTAAACCCAGGCTGGGCTGGTCCGGGGGGTCTTGGCTCTTCTCTCACACCCCTCCTAAGTCCCATCTCCTGGAAGTTTTGCTCCCAGTCACTCTCTGGAACCAAGCACATATGAGTGGTTTTGCCTTTTTTATTAGGAAAAAAGGAAAGAAAAGGGAAGAATTACTCTTTGGAAAAGCTATTTTTATCCCTATTCTCCCTGTCCTCACATGTATTGCTTCCCTCTTTGATAGCTGTACCTGCATATATAGGGTGTCCGGGTTTAGGGGGGATTATTCTCTTCTTTTCTTCCTGATTCTCAGGATTTGGATTTAAGGCTGAGCATTAGAGGGGAAAAAAAATCCAACTGCAATAAGCATTAAAGCAGTAAACCAAAGAAACCTCCTTTGTGTTCAGCCACCAAAAGTGACCCTTCCCTGAGTTGGGCACGGACGGGCACCGTGTCCTGCTCCCTGGGAATGGGACAGGGGTGCTCCCCACAGCCTCCCTGAGATGCTCCCCTTTCTGTTAATTAAAACCCTGTGCTAATTGAGGCTTGTTTTCTCAAGATAAAAGCCCTTCTCCAAATCTTCCTGCAGTTGGCTTTGTTGGGTTCGACAGGTTTCAGCCTTAAACCCGGAGCCCCTATGTATATATTTATATATAATGTGTATATAGACTGGTAGACTGTACAGATATATCTAGAGACATATGTACCTCTCGACTGATTTCAACTTAATGGTATTTTCACTCCTACTCTCTGCAGCAGTGAAAATAAAATGATTCACAAGGGACCCAGAGCCGCAGTTGGATCTTCCTCTCCCTGACCCATCCTCGTCTTCCTCAGGTGTGGGAGCTGCTGCTTCATTCAGGAACAATTTCCTCCACTGGGGCCAATTCCCAACAGTCAGAGCCTTTGAGACTGCTGGGGGTTGGTGGGCTCGGGGGGTTTGTGGAGTGCACTCCTTGGACCAGTGCTGGTTTAGATTAGAATATGGGAAGGAATCCTTCCCTGGGAGGGTGGGCAGGCCCTGGCACAGACTGCCCAGAGAAGCTGTGGCTGCCCCATCCCTGGAAGTGTCCAAGGCCAGGCTGGACAGGGCTTGGAGCAATCTGGGATAATGGAAGGTGTCCCTGCCCATGGCAGGGGGAGAATGGGATGATCCTCCTCAAGGTCTCTCCCAGCCCAAGCCAGTGTGTGGTTCCATGGGTTGGACTCACGGGTGTCAAAGCAGCCATCACACCTGCAGTGTGGTGGTGGGCAGGTTCATGGACCATGTGCCTGCCTTAACAAGCATCCCTGCTAATTAAAAGAGCCTGATCTTGGCAGCAGCTCCCAGGGCTGTGGCTGCTGGTGGGTGTTCCTGTCCCTGCAAAGTGCTGGGAGAAGGTGCCAGCTGCGAGCTCTGTATGTCAGGGTGGGTGTGTGAACTCTGCCTGACCTGCCCCATGTCACCAGGGAAGCTCCAAACACCCCCAGGCTGAGTTTCCCAGCATGGAGAAGCTTCAGGGTGTGCACAAAGTGGGGAGACTTCTCTCCCCCCCCAGCCCCGAGCCGGGATCCATCGCAGGGCTCCGGCTGTGTGGGGCGCGCGTGTTTCCACACGAGCAGAGTGGGTGTAGGCAGCGACTTCTCCTTCTGCCCATCGCCTCAGCTTCAGCAAACCCCCTCTCGCTGCTGCTTCCCCCACGTGGATCCCGAGCCGGCAGGGAGGACGGGCCGTGGGCGCGGTGTGAGCGCGGGGGCTGCTCAAGGGAGGGTGCAGGGCGAGTGTGAGAGTGAGTGTGTGTTTGTGTGTGAGTGTGTGTGTGTGTGTCTCTGTGTGTGTGAGTGTGTGAGTGTGTGAGTGTGTGAGTGTGTGAGTGTGTGAGTGTGTGCGTGTGTGTGTGAGTGTGTGTTTGTGTGTGAGTGTGTGAGAGTGTCTGTGTGTGTCTCTGTGTGTCTCTGTGTGTCTCTGTGTGTGTGTGAGTGTGTGAGTGTCTGTGTGTCTGTGTGTGTGTGTGTGAGTGTGAGTGTCTCTGTGTGTGTGTGAGTGTGTGTGTGTGTGTGTGTGAGAGAGAGTGTGAGTGTGTGAGTGTCTGTGTGTGAGTGTGAGTGTCTCTGTGTGTGTGAGTGTGTGTGCAGAGCAGGCACAGGCAGCCCCCTCCCCTCCAAATCGCTGTATTTTGTAACCAGGATGTGAATCCCCCACCCCCAGGGGTGTATTCCCTCCCCGGGTAAGTCAGTCCTGTCTCCTGGGACAGCTGAGCACCCAAAACCTGGGGGCTCATTTCTCCTCCCTGCCAACCGTCGCTGCCACCGTGGGGGTGGGACTGGGGCTGTCAGCGAGGGAAGCCCCCACTGTGTGTTGTGGGAAAGCTGGAACCCCCTCATTAGCGGGGGCTGAGAGGGGCACCCGAGGGGGCTCCTCAGCGTGGGGGGTGCAGATCATCTTCCCGGTGCTGGGAGGGGCTGGATTCGGTGAGAGGCAGTTTGGAGCAGGGGGAGTTCTGCTCACGTTGAGCTCCCTTGCAGCTGGTGACCCCCCCAGCCCATCTGGGGATGCCTGAGCAGGGACCTGCCCTGCTGGGAGGGTTTGCACTGCCCTGTCCTTGCAGGTCTTTGCTGTGACTGTTGAGGGGC
The DNA here is from genome assembly GCA_035583235.1 of Hafferia zeledoni. Classification (NCBI taxonomy): domain Eukaryota; kingdom Metazoa; phylum Chordata; class Aves; order Passeriformes; family Thamnophilidae; genus Hafferia; species Hafferia zeledoni. The sequence goes on along the minus strand of JAWWEV010000077.1, from coordinate 3,301,197 downwards.
CACTGAGGACAAGGAAAGAATGGGGGCAAGGACAGGACTCCAGCAGCTTCTCCAGGGCAGCAAAACAGCTGCCCCGGGAGCCCCATTTCCCTGGGGACCCCTCTGCTGTGGGGACCCCGCTGGCCTGGGGACCCCGGGCCAGCCCAGGCCGTGGCTTTGCAGCACTGACCCCCGAGCTGGGCTGGGACGCCCCCCCAGCTGCCACATCGCCTCCATCACGGTGCCCACCGAGCCGCTTAATGAGGGGCTTAACGAAGATTAGAGGCTGCTCCGTGCTGAGCGGGGCTGGGGCTGCCCCGGCGGGGGGCACGCCATGGGTTGGGGGCTGCGGGTGCGTGGCCAGAGCTCGTGCCCAGTGGTGGGGGCTGCGGGGGTGTCCCCCCCGCCCGGCGGGCACTGGCAGATGGGTGAGCCGCGGTGGGTGGGTGGGTGCGTGGGTGAGATCTGCCTGTGGAGACAAGAACATTTTCGCGGCGGTGGGTGGGTGGGTGTGCACGAGGCTTGCCCAGCGCTGTGAGGAGCTGCCGTGCCCACCCTGCCCAGCCCGGGGTGGCCCAGCCCCACAGGGCACATCCCTGGTGATGACACCCCCCCTCAGAGGATGGAGCAGGGCTGTGGACCCCGAGCTGAGCCCTCTGCGGGGGTATCAGGGAGTCCCCCTGCCCCGGAGCACGTGGGAGCACAGAGCGGGCATGGGGGGTGTCTCCCATCCTACCCCAGTGAGAGGAGCAGCGCCCATGGGGACACCAGGACAGGGAGCTCAGCACATCCCCCCTCCCATCCATCCCACCCCACCTCGTCCCCCACAGCCCTCGCCCCCAGCCTGGGCTGTTGGAGGGCAGCCACTATTGGGGCTGGCTCGCCCCTGGGGACAATGTAAGTTCCCAGCGGGGGCTGTCGGGCTTGATTGGCCGCATCCTGCCAATCTCCCCTCGGCGGCCATGCCAGGCCCCTCCGTGCAGCCCCCTCCTCCTCTCCATGCATTAAAAGCCCGCCAGCCCCTCCCCAGGCAGTGCAGCCCGGGCAGCGGAGCGGGAGGGCACGGGGGGGACGTCCATCCCACCTTCTTTGGCTCCTCCAGCGCCGAGCTGAGCCCCCCGGGCCGGGGTGAGCTGGGGGGCAGGGAGGGTTGGGGGCTCCAATGTGCACTGTTAAAGGTTTGATCTGGGGGAAACCGGCAGGAATTAGGGAGCAGCACCCTCAGCCCGTAGCGCAAAAACTCTGGGCTGGGTCGTCGCTTTTGCTTTTGGTTTGGGAGAGACAAGTGGGAGGTGATGAGTGCCGGGACCCTCCGCCTGCCCCAGGGCGAGCAGCCCGGTGGGAGGGAGCGCCTTTGGGAGGGGGCTCCGGCGGGTTTGGATGTGGAGCTGCCAGGAATGGGGGGTCCTGAGTCACAGGCACCCTGCGGCCTCTGCTCCCCCGGGGTGCTGGAGGCTCACAAGAAGCATCCTGGGATTTAGTCCTGGGTGTGGGAGCAGGGGGAGCAAAGGGGAGAGCAGCAGTTCCAGAGCTCCTGGGGCCATGTCTTGCCCAGCTGCTGGTTTGTTGGGTCAGTGACCAACTTCACCCATCGCCTCAAGGGGCCAGAGTGGACCCCGACCCCCTCATCACCTCCCGACCCCCCCCCCCAGTGCCGCGGGGCTGGGAAAGTCGGGAAGCAGGAGCAGCCCCGCACGGCCATGGGGCCTCTCCTGCACAGCCGAGCGTGAAATGGGCTGAAAAGGAAAGGGCCACGTAACACCCCCGGGCCGGGGGCTGCCCGTCCCCCACGGCTGCAGAGCAGGGCTGGCTCCAGCCACATCCCAGCTCTGCATCCCATCCCCCTCTGCTTTCACTACCACCGTTCCAGGACACCTGGGTCCCTCCCGAGCCGGCAGAGCCCTGTGTACCCCTGGCTGGGTGCAGGATGTGGACCCTGGCCTGGCTGGGCATGGCCAGCCTGTGCCTGGGGGCAGCCTGGGCTGTCCCAGCCAAGGAGAGGAGGAAGGCTGAGAAGCCAAAAGCTGATGTGGCACTCTATGAGAACCTGGATCTGGACAACTACGACCTGACATTGGACAACTACGGTGAGATCCTTGACCTGAGCAACTACGAGGAGCTCTATGACTATGGTGACCTTGCTCCAAAGGTGAGGGGGTGCAGGGAGCACCTGGGCAGCCCTTCCCTGGGTGAATCCCAGGAAAGGGGGTTGGTCCAAGGGTTGGATGGGGCACAGCTGGAGAACCAGCCTCTTGCACAAGCCGACAAGCCCTGGCAGCTTTCCCGACTCTCTTGCTGGTGGTAGGAAAGGCTTTACCTGACCTCAGCCTCTGCCAGAGCCTGATTGAAGCAGCACCACAGGAACCTGGACTTGAGGCTTCCTGCATTTCCCTGGGCAAGGAGGGAGGGGGGGTTGTTGGAGAGCTGGAGAGCTCTTCAGGGAGGGGCTGTATTTTCAGTAGGACCTACCCAGACCCCTCACCCTTGTCCACCCTGGAGGGGAACAGCAGGATTTGCTCAGCCTCTCACCCTCACACCCAGGCTGTGTTTGCAGATCGAGGTTGGCACTTTGGCTCCTCGCCCCAAGGACCCTGAAACTCTCCCAGACCTGGATGCCACGGCTGAAACCCCGAAACTGCAGCCTCCAACCACTGCTGGTGCCATCCCCCCAGCTCCCTTCCCCGTGCAGGGTGAGTGTGGAGCTCTGGGGTTGGTTCCTGTGGGCTGCAGCCACGTGTCCCAGGGGTGGCAGGGCGGGGGCTCTGGAGGAGAAGGAGTGAATCCTTGTGCCACCAGCAGGCAGCAGCAGCAGCTGTTTGCTCCGCCGGGCCAGCGAGGAGAGGAGGTGCTGGGGGTGAGCCTTCTCACCCAGCAGGCAGAAGGGCTGCAGAGAGACATTTCTGGGAAACAAGAGCTCCAGCAAAGCAGCAACATTTTAATGAGCAGAGGCATTGCGACAGTCGGACAGAGTAGCAATTAGATTAGTGACAATTAAAATCCTGTAGCGAGGGATAAATATCTTTATTCATTTTCTGTCACTCAGGACTGGGACAAATTAAGTAGGAGGCAAAGGGAAATTGTTGCCTTGCTGCTTTGAACTCCCCCACTAATGGATGCAGAGTCTTGTGGGAGACTTGGATGGATGTGGGGGAGAGGAGAGGGAGCACGTGGAGGGGGGACAGGACTTTACCCCTCCTGCCCCCCCTGCCCTGAGTGCTGAGACCCTCAGGAAGCTGAGACACGTTTTGCTCAATGCAAAACTCTTTTCTCTTGTTCTGTTTCCTTCAGTGGCCAAACTCAGGGGGCTGGGAGAGCCCTGGGTGTGGGGCTGGGAGAGCCCTGGGTGTGGGGCTGGGAGAGCCCTGGGTGTGGGGCTGGGAGAGCCCTGGGTGAGGGGCTGGGAGAGCCCTGGGTGTGGGGCTGGGAGAGCCCTGGGTGTGGGGCTGGGAGAGCCCTGGGTGTGGGGCTGCTGCATTTGGCAGCTTTACATCCCCCCATCTCCCATGGGAGGGATTTGACAGCTCATTTATTAGCAGCTCTTTTGGCTGGGAGAGTGTGGCCCAGTCTGAGGTGCTCTGGGCTGGTTCCCTGGTGAAGGTGTTGGAGCTGTGAGAGCTCTGGGTGATAAAGGCCTCGCGTACCCACAGCATGGGCAGGGTGGGCACATCCTCCCGCCTCCCTTCGTGCTTTGGGGGGCTCGGGGAGCTGTGCCATGCCCAGGGTACCTCTGCCCCCCAGGGCTGCCCAGCTGCCTGCTCTGCCTGTGTATCGGCACCTCCGTGTACTGCGACGATGCCGACCTGGAGCAGATCCCGGCGCTGCCCCCGGACACCACGTACCTGTACGCGCGGTTCAACCGCATCGGCGCCGTGCGCGCCGGGGACTTCACGGGGCTGAGTACGCCGGGGCCGGGGGGCCGGGGCAGGGCTGGGCTCTGAGCGGGGCACGGGGCAATAAACCCCCCCTGCCTTCGCCCCTCTCCATCTCCCCCCTCCGCTCCCACCAGAGAAGCTGAAGCGAATAGACCTGAGCAGCAATTCCATCTCGTGGGCGGATGTGGACGCGTTCCGGCTGCTGCCGAGCCTGCAGGAGCTGATCGTGCCCGAGAACCGGCTGACGGCGCTGCCCGAGCTGCCCCGCAGCATCGTGCGCCTCGATGCCCGCCTCAACAGGATCCCCAGCGCCGGCCTCCGGCCCGAGGCGTTCCGGGTGTGCTGGGGCTGCGGCCCCGGGGGTGATCCAGGCTGGGTTAGCCCAGCCCTGCCATGCCAAGGGGTAACAGGGAGGGTGCAGAGGGCTGGAGTGGGGTTTGGAGTGGGGAGGTTCATCTCTCCTCTCTCCCCGCAGGACCTGAAGCAGCTGCAGTTCCTCCATCTGTCCGATAACCAGCTGGACTTTATCCCGGCGCCGCTGCCCGAGAGTCTGCGCTCCCTGCACCTCCAGGTGAGAGGGGCCTCAGCCCAGGCTGCACCTGAGGCTGGCAGAGCCCACCTCCTCCTCCTCCCCCCCAGCCCTTTGACTCTGATTCGGCCCTTTCCCACCTCACCCAGAACAACAACATCCAGACGATGCACGAGGACACGTTCTGTGACAGCCAGGACCACGGCCAGGTCCGCAGGGCGCTGGAGGACATTCGCCTGGACGGCAACCCCATCAACCTCAGCCTCTTCCCCGACGCCTATTTCTGCCTGCCCCGCCTGCCCACGGGCCGCTTCTCCTGAGCCCCAGTGTGGGGGGCACGGGGGAACATTCCCAGAGCACTGTGCCCCCCCCCCGAGCCCTCAGACACTGCTGCCCACGGAAAACGTGGGGTTCAGGCTGATGTGTTTCACCCTGGTGTGAGCTGAGCCTCAGTAGGGGTGAGCTCAGTCCTGGGGCAAATGGAACTTGGATAATAAATAATAATAAAATGAAGACTTTTCAATGCATTCAATGTCTTGTTCTTGAGAGTGAGAGCAAGGGGAGGCCTTTGCCCAGCCCCAGCCCAGCAGCTGTTTTGGGAACGGTGCTGGTTTGCAAAGATGGGACATCCCTGTGTCCCATTTCTTCCTCAGTTCCCTCCCAGGCCCTTGGGAAGATCCCTCTGTGTCTGCTTTGGGGGTTTCCTGCACAGGGATTAGGAACTGCCTTGCTGCAGAGGGGCAGGTTTGACCCATCCCCAGGGCCATCAGGTGGGTCTGTGCAGTTCCAGAGGGTGTTGCACATCCAGGTATGAGCTGTGGCCACAGCTGGACTGTCCCTGTGTGCTCCCAAAGAGGATTTAACAGGAAAACCCAGCAAAGGGCAACTGGAATCCTCCCTCACCTCATGCCAGACCCACTGCAATCCCATGGGACGGGGAGCTGTCCTGGCACTAAGTGGGATCTCCAGGACAAGCTCAGCCTGGAGGGAGAGAGAGCGTCCCTGGGTTGGGACTGCAGAGCACCTGGAGCAGCACCAGAGCCCCCAGTCAAACAGCCCCAGGACCAGCAGGAAAATCACTCAGAGTTAAAATATCTCGTATCAACCCAGCTCTCAACACCCAAAAAGAGCTGCCCAGTGGTGAGATATTTTAAATCTAATGTATTCATCCTCTATATTTTTATACACATGTAACAAACACGCACGGTGAGAGGGATGACACATCCCTGGAGATTCCAAACTCCTGAACTGAAACCACTGAGCTCAGCCCACATCCTGCAGGCCTGGGGAGGCAAACGAAGGCATCTGGAGAAAACCTCAGAGGAGGATCCAGCTCCTCACCCGTGGGCACCTGGTGCCCAAGAGGCTGCGGCGCTGGCACAGCACGGGGAACATGTGTGGGCACCACCTCTCTCCCCTTGCCTTTCTTTCCCATGCAAAACCCAATTTAGAGATGGATTATGTTGATCCAAAAGCCAAGGTCCTTAGTAAATGGGAATTTGGAGCTAATCCAGCTTTTCCTTTCAGCCTGGATCTAAAATGCCAGGATTTATTATCGCTGCTGTCACGTCATCCTTGACACGGCTGCACCTCTCGATCCCTGTCTGTCCATCCCCTCACCTCTGCTCCTTCCCCATCCATCCCCTCACCTCTGCTCCTTCCCCATCCATCCCCGCACCACGGC
>JAWWEV010000077.1:3263832-3285703 GCA_035583235.1 Hafferia zeledoni | reverse complement strand
AGGGATGTGGCTGTGCCTGGTGTCACCATGGCCGTGGGTGCAGGTCCTGGGATGGGGAGGTGACTGATGCTCAGTGTGACCATGGCCGTGGATGCAGGTCCTGGGATGGGCAGCACAAAGAGGTGCCACACCCTTGGTGCTCCCCAACTCCTGTGTCTCACTGGCAACTTCTTGGAGTGGATCCAGGCAGAGTGAGGGATGCTGTTGGATGCCTCTTGGCTACCTGGAGCATTCCTGCTCAGGGTGGATTGGTGAGGTTGAGCTGGAAATTTGAACCATCCCTCTGACCCTCACATTGTGCTGGGTGGGAATAAAGACCCCCCACTGTGGTGCTGGTGCTGGAGACGCTCCTGGGGGAAGCAGCTTTGATGTGAAGGGGTGGCAGACCCCTCCCCAGCCTCCCTCCTCTCCAGATCAGTGCAAGCAGAGGCCTCCTGCCCTGGACAGTGAGTGGCTGTGGCAGAGGGACAGGCGGGTGACAGGATCCTGCCCAGCCCAGTGACCCTGGGACAGGAATGTGTTTCAGGGACGGGTCCAGCCTTGGGGTCCCTGGGAGGAGTTGGCTGTAAGAGCCACGTTCCCTGTCACCTTCTGCCAGTGCTGAGGCTGAACTAATGAAACCTCTGACTTTGATGTTTTAATTAGTTTCTTTTGGCTTTAATGCAGAGGGATAATAGAGTTTCCATGGACTTATAAAACCTGCCCCTCTGTTTGTTCATTAGAAAACGGAAAGGGAGAAGAGAACAAGGTAACCCTGGGAAGGGAGAGGAGGGAAGCAAAGGCTTGAGCGCTGTGAAACACATGACATCCCTCTGGGGTGTCACCCACCCAGCTGGTGACTCTCTTAAAGCACTAATTAAGCAACTTAAATCCTGGGAGAGCTCTCTGTGAGTAACAGATGAGTTCTGTGTCCTCCTGCATTTGTGAGCTTCTGGGAGGGGTCTTGGCTTTCAGCATGGGGAGCTGATGCACAGTGATGTGTCCCTGGGGGAGTCAGGGATTGGGGCTGTGGGAATCCTGGACAGGAGAATCCCTCTGCCTGCCCCACCTGGGCATGGAGAGAGAGGCTGGCCCTGCTCCTGCAAGGGTGGGCAGGTCACTGCTGCCCAGAGAGGTGGTGAGGGACATGGGGACCCTGCTGGGATGTCGGGTGCTCCTGGGCTGCTTCCCTTGGATGTCTGGGCTTCTGGATCATGGCATCCAGTCCTAACTGCTGCAGGCACCAGGAGAGTCAGGGCTGGGGAGGGATCACAGAGGTGTGACCCCAGTCCTGCACGTGTTCCTCTGGCAAAATCCCGCAGCTGGATCACTTTGGAGCAAGGGAAGAGGCACGGCCAGGATCATCCTGTTGGGCAGTGCCAAGGGGCAGAGCTCCTGATCTCGGCACATTATTCCTTCCCTGCGTTACCAGGGTCTGTGGGAGTCCCTGGAGACACACCAGTCCCCTAATGCAGGGAGTGGGCCCATCCTCTGCACCCCCTGCCCGTTGTGGGTGCCCGAGCTGGCACCTGGTGGGTGCCCGACAGGGTGAACTCCTGGCCAAGGCGACAGAAGCCAAGCCCAAGGCTTGGCCGGTTGTCCGTGCTTTGTGCTGACAGGGAAACTTTTCCTTCTCTGCTTCCATGGCAGGGATGAGTCGGCAGCTGGGCTGGGCTGAGCCGAGGGCGGCCCAGGAGCCAAGGCGGCCGCCGGGGGGCCGGGGCCGAGTCTCCAGCCCCAGTTTGTGTTTCCTGCCGTGTTCCTGGGTTTTCCTGTTGCCAGCGGAGCCGGGGGCTGTGGAGGCAGCGGCTGCTGCTGTGCCTGGGCAGAGCGCAGCGCGTAGGAGTCCCCACCCGGAAGAGTTTGTCCGTCTGGGCTGGGCAGGGAGGAATCCGATCCCTCCTTTTCCCAGGCTGGGATCCCAGCGCTCTTGGCTTTCCGTGGCCTTGGCTGGCTCCCTGTTCCCCAGCCCCCTGCGTGGCTCTGGCCTCCTGCTCCCTTGGGAAGGGTCCCACACCAGCGATCCTGCGCCTGCTGGCACCTCCCTTTGAATCCAGCACGGAAAGGAAAGGTCAGCCCTGCCTAACTCAGCCCTGCCTAACTCAGCCTTGCTTAACTCGCCGTGATCCGTTACGGAGCCGTAAATAATCCGGATCCTTCTGCCACGGGGCCGCGGCAGCGCCGGCTCCTGGGCTGAGCATCCTCCTCCCTGGGCGGGGGATTCGTGCCAGGGAGGTGATGCCAGCCGGGGGGTGAAGCCAGCGCTGCAGAGCCTGGGGGGCAGCGGGGTGGGCTGAGCCCCGAGGCACTCCCTGCAGCAGTGAAAGCAGCGTGTCCCATGCCAAGGGCAAGAGCTTGGATGGCAGCTCCCGGCTCCTGCCTTCCCCGGGCTAAAAATAAGCTCCTGGCCCTCATGGTGCTGCCTCTGCTCAGTCTGGGGGGGCCAGGAGTGGGCAGAGGGTGAAGCCGGGCACAGGGGACCACAGGGCAGCTCAACCCTGCGGAACAGTGGCAGGGCCTGTCTGGGATTTGACGTGACCTTTGCTCTTTGAGCATCAGATCCGATGATCAGATTTTCAGGTCCAGTCTCGGATTTCGCACAGAAGGTGTCTGATTTTCAGCGCCGATTCCCAAGATGCTAATTAAGGACCCTGCTGTAGCAGCTGGAGCTTTACTGTCCCTTTGCCACCCCTCGCTTGTCCGGGAGGTGCCGATGGCTCCAGCCGGCCCGGAACGCCCTCGGCTTTTCGCTTCTCGCCTTTTGTTCCTGCTTGGGAATGCTGATGCTTCTCCTCTCTGTGCTCCAGCCTTTCCAGAGGCTTAGTGGCATTCCAGCTCTTCATCTCTCTTCCCATCTTCTCACCAGCCACTTAAAAATAACCCTGGGTTGCTTGAGCACTGCTGTGGGCAGATCCTGGGCTGCACAGATGCTCCGTGGCTGGCGGTGGGAGAGCTGCTTTCCTGCTCCTGCCATCCCACAGGCAGCCAGGGGACACAGGGAGGAGAGTGAAGATGGCTCAGTCCTTGAGCACCGTCCCCTGTCATTCCTGCTCTGCAGGGGCTGAAGCCCCCACCTCACCGTGGTGCTGAGCTGGGCTGAAGCCCCCACCTCACCGTGGTGCTGAGCTGGGCTGAAGCCCCCACCTCACCGTGGTGCTGAGCTGGGCCGTACCCCGGGGGAGCAGGATGGCTCCAGGCGGGCTGTGCTGGCTGTGGAATTCAGGGCAGGGTGTCTGGTTGGCTCTGGCAGCCGCGTGGCACCTGGACAGCCCGTCTGCCGGTCCCTGCAGACAGATCCCTGCCGTGACATATCGCTGCAGCTGGCGGCCAGCAGTGCGTGCTGCCGAGCTCCCCGGGGCTGCCCCTGCCAGGGGGGCTTCCTGCCCGAGCCGGGCTCTGCCACGGGCACGTGGCTGTGCTGGCAGCCGGGGTCCGGCACGGCCTGGGTGGTGGGCACAGCCCGGGGCTGACCCAGGCGGGGAGGGAGCTCGTGCTCCAGCGGGAACCTGAGTTAAGTGTTGTTCCTGCCTTTGGAACAAGGAGGGATTAGTGCAAGGAGGGAGAGATTGGTGCAAGGAGGGGGATTGCAGGGAAATGAGGGCAGGCTGGATTTGTGGCTCTGCTGGAGGCTGTTTGGTGATGCTGACAGCTGGTGATGCCAGGCTGGTGGTGGAGGAGCCCGAGCTGCCGGTGGGATGGGCTGGAGCAAGGCTGGAACTGTGCCTGGTGAGGGTTGGAGCACTTGTGACAGCCCTGCTGCTATGGAATGGGAGGAAGGCTGGAATGCCAACCTGCATTGCTCAGTGCTGGGGATTTATCCCGAGTGGACAGGCCTGGCTGCCTTTGCCAGGGGCCACAGGGCTGAATCAGCTGCAGGGAGCCAGGACCAGAGACGTGCTGGGCTCAGAGGAGCTGCAAGTGTGGCTGCTCTTTCCTGGGTGTCCCAGTGCAGACGTGGCTGTGAGTCACTGCATCCTGCCTGGGAAAGGGTGGGCACCCAAAAGTTTCACTGGAGCAGCTGTGCAGGGCACTGGGGTGGGTCCTTGGAGGATTCTGCTGTACCCACTGATCCCGTGTGGGAGCAAGGCTGTGCTCATCCCTAGGGACACACCTGTGGGGCTGGGGGCCAGAAACCCCCAGTCCCAGCTGGAGCTGTGGAAGGGTGAAGCTCCACAGCCTGCATTTTCCAGTGTGACTAGTGCTGGCTATTTTTAGTTGTCCAAATTAAGCTTGCCTAAATGATGTCTTTTGAGGTTTATTTGAGGGAGGAGGCCTGGAGTGGTGTTATTTCCCAAGTGACGAATTGCTCTTAAATCTGAACCCAACTGGACTGGCCAAAAACAGAGGGAAGGACCAAAGGTGCTGCCTGTGCCTGGGAAGCATCTCCTGCCTGCAGAGCTGCACCCGGGGGTGTTTCCCGAGTCAGCAGGAGATCTCCTGGGGGAAGGAGAATGCAAACAGCCAGGCCCCACTCTCCTCCCCATGGGGGAAAACCAGCTGGATAACCTCACCCTGCTCCCTGCCTTGGCATCCCCGGGCTGCTGTGCCCTGGGGAGCCAGCCCGTGTGCTCTGCAGGGTATTAAATGCATGTGCTGCTCTTCCCAGGGGCAGCTTGGGTTGCTCGGCGTGTGCTGGGTGCCAAACACAGCCCAGTGGGGCTCCCAGAGCAGGCAGCTGCTTTGCCTCCCGTGGAGAAGGCTGGAGCTGTGGGTTGGGGTGCTGAGATGTTGTTCTGTGGGTGCCTGTTCTGAGAGAGGCTCAGCCAGGGGTGAGGGAGAACTGGCTGCCTTTGTGTCCAGTGGATGCTCCAGGGCTGGGTGCAGCCACAGGCCAGGCCCTGGTGAGCCAGAATCCTTCCATGCCATGTTCCTGCTCCGTATCCACCACTGAATTCTGTTGTTCTAGCTCCTGACCCACTGCCTTTCATCTTTTTCCGTTCATTGCTTCCCTTCTTGGCATTGTTTTCCCACTCTTCCCTTCTCTCCCCATCTGTGGATGCTCTCACAGTCTGTGTGCCCGGTCTCACCGTGCTGGGGACCTGCTTGGGCATCCCATTCCTGGATCTGAGTGTGGGAATGGCCCTTCCTGCTGCTCTCCATGCCTTCCCTGCAGCAGCTGGGCGTTTCTGTGCAGGTCAGCAGCCGGGGGATCCTCTGGCTCCTGCAGTTGAACGTGAAGTGCATCGAATCCTGGGAAGCTGTTGCAGATGGTGTTTCTGCAGGTCCCCCCTGTGCCATGTGCAGGTGCCCTCTGCTCTCCACAGGCAGGCACAGCCTGGAGCAAGGAGGCTGGAAGTGTTTGCTGCCCTGCCTGAAACCTCCGTGCAGGGGACTGTCCCTTTTCTCTTTGGAAAGGACAATGAGGGATCCTCCCTTCCTCCTCCCACTCCCCCGGACGCAGCTGCCTGTGCAGACCAGACTCGCTGTTGCTCAGCCCCTGAGGCCTCGCTGTGCTCCAGCCCTGCTCAGGGTGATCCTTCGGGCAGAGCATCCATGGGAAGGGACCCAGGAAAGCTGGCAGAGAGTGGAGGAGCTTCCCTGAATCTCAGCCTGCTTGCCTGGGCCCCTGTCTGGCTGCCTCCCCTGGAGGGGCTGTGTGGGAACAGGGGACAGAGCAAGTCCAGGTGGTGCTGGGGGACCCCAAACCGAGCTGGCACTTGCTGTTTGCATTCCCACTATCCTTGTCATGCAGAGAGCAAACCCACGTGCCCAGCCCCTGCCTGGGCTCCAAGGAGGGGAAAAAGGCTGATGGAGAGGGTGAGGAAGGACCCTGATACTGCAGACAGCTGGGAAAATGAGGGGGCAGAGAAGAGGAGCCAGAGCCGTGGTGGTCGAGGGGATTCCAGCATGCAGAGCAATCCTGGGTAGGATACCCGGGGTGAGAGAGAGAATCCTGTCCATGCACACCCAGGTACTGGGTGGGTTCTGCATCTTTCCAGCAGGATGGAGAGCAGGAATCATGACCCATCTGCCCCCATGCCCCGGTGCCCCCCAGTGCTGGGCTCTGGGGAGCTAGGTGGGGTGCCAGGCGCTCGCCGTGTTCCCTGCGGGGCGGCCGCGCCTCCTGCCAGCACAGCGCCCCTAACACCGGATTGCCGTGCTAATCGGGGCCCTATCGCTGCTAAAGCTGCAATTATCCCTGGATTAGTGCTGGTGCTTAGAGACCCACCTGGGCAAGTGCCGGGGGTGGGCAGGGGCTGTGCCAAAGCCTCCCGTGGCTCCAGGTCCAGCCAGGACAAAGTGGCCGGTGTCCAGCTGTCACCTCGGGTGACCCCAGGGCTGGTTTGTTCCTCTTGTTTGGAGGCTGGACAGAGGCTGCAGGGCTTTGGGGGACATGGCTTGCTGGGGTGGGGGTGCCAGGCAGTGTGAGCTGCCCGCGCAGCACCCTGTCCTTGTCCTGTTGTGTCTAGTCCTGGCTCTGCAGTTTGAAACAGAGCTCAGCCCAAGCTTGGCATTCAAGGCCACGTTGGACAGGGCTTGGAACAACCTGGTCTGGTGAAAGATGTCCTTGCCTATGGCAGGGGGAGGAACTGGATGATCTTTCAGGTCCTTTCCAACTCAAACCATTCTGATATTCTATGATTCTGACTCTCAGGATTGTTGCAGGGGGGTTGGGGGTTTTTTTTGGAGGGGATGACCTGCAGCACCGTGAGCTGTGGTTTATGAAACAAAGGACAAGTGTGGTGACAAAGCCTGGTTGGGTCAGTGCCAGAGGAGCTGGGAGACACCATCCCACCTGCAGGGATGCAGGAGGTGGAGCTGTGCCAGCAGCTTCATGCTGGCACTTGAGGAAAGGGCTCTCCCAGTTTCTCTGGTTCGCTGGTGCCGCTGGGAGCCCGCGGGGCGTTGCCTGAAGCAGAGAGGGAGGAGATGCTGCATAAACAGGATGGCAGGTCAGGACGGGGCTGAGCGCCTGGGGCAGCAGGGCAGGGATGCGGAGGTGGGGCTGGGGCTGGGAATGGCAGTGCTTGGCACAGCAGGGCTGTGTCGCTGGAGCTGCAGTCAGGTCCGATGTTAGGGAGCAGAAGGAACAGTCCCAGCCGGCTGGGAACGGAGCAAATGATACCTCTGAGGAGGAGGATGATGATGGTGCTGTTGTCACCTGCCTCTCCCCAGTGATCAGCCCAGGTAGGGCAACTTTTAAATATATCAGCACTTAATTGAAGCACATTGATGATTTTAAAATGTGCTGACACCCGGGGTAGGCACAGGCTCTGATAACCAGGAGTGTGTTGGCTGCTCTGGATCCACCCTGGGGTTGTGGCTGCTGGTGGTGGGAAGAACAGATTGAACAGAGAGGCTCTGAAGAGCAGATCTGGGTTTTTTTCCTGTCCCCCTGGACCCCTTCTGCCCTACCTGGGCTGGGAATACTCTGGAAGAGGGTGCACCCAAAGCTCTGGGATGGTGGGATGCAGCCATGGGTGGGTGGGAGAGGCAGGGCTGCTGTGTCTAAGTGGGGTGAGGACAGTGTGGGTCACCCCTTGAGTGGGGTGGGTGTCCCTTCACTTGCAGCCTCTCCCACCCACCATGGCATCCTGCACTGTGCCACGTTCCTCCCTGCATTGCACACCCTGCTGCCCTGTTTCTACCTGGGTACTTTTCCTTTAATACTTATTTTTCAAGCATATTCCTGCTGTCTACTGGAATACTTGGTTCTGCTGCTGTGGGAGGTGGGAAGTGGGGACCCTGGGGTGTGTGTGCCCCCTCCCACAGCCCTTGGCCTCATCCCAGCAACTGGCTCAGAGGAGCTTTTCCTTCCCCTGCCCCTCCCCGTGCTCCCCTGGCCCATCTGGCTCTCTCCTCGTATTTCCTTCTACATATTTTCCAGGCTCTGATTTGCCTCTTCTGCCCGGATTTGATCTCCCCATGATATCACGGGCTTTGCTCCGCGAGGGTCTAATTTGGTGCCCGGGATGCAGCTTTTCTTCCCTCGTATAAATATTGCCTTTCACTCTCCTGCGTCTCTGCCGCTCTCCCTCTCTCCCTCCCTTTAATTAGACTTCTTACTGCATGGAACAGTTTGCAGTTATATATGGAAAACAGCCTACACTTTCCCAGGAGCGGGGCATGTCGGGAAGGGACGCGGGAGCAGCCGGAGCTCTCCCTGGGAGCGCGCGTGTTTTTCCTATCGCACACACACTTTTCCCGACTTTAGTTTTTAACCCTTTGGGGCAGAGAAGGGGCTCCCAGCTCCCCTTCCCTCTTGTTGCTGAGTCTTCCCTTTCGCCTGGAAAATCCTCTCTCTGCTTGGACTTTGCAAGGGAAGGACATGGCTTTGGTGCTGGAGCGGCGTGGCGAGAGGGACCCGAGCTAGCTGGGATCGGAGGAGTGTGCGCTGTCCGTCCGGGATGTGAGCCAGAGTGGGACCCCTCGGAGCTGGCACGGTCAGGAGCTGTGGGTGCCGGAGCAGGGACGCCCACCCTGTCCCCCTGGCCCACGTGGTGAGGGTGGCAGGAGGGGCTTTTCTGTCCCCAGCCCTTTTCTGTGTGTCCAGGGCTGCTGCCAGACTCAGGACGGGATCTGAGTGCTGGATCCCCCTTCCTGCTGTCCTGATCTGCTCCTGGGACTGCTGGGGAGTCTGGACTTGCTGGGGTTTCCCTGGTGCACCCCAGCTTTGGGAGATTCCCTGCTCTCCACATGGGCTGTGCAGCCCAGGAGCCCCTGAATTTCCCCCTGGTGTCAACCCCTCTCTGTGTCTCCTGCCTGTTTCCCCCACTGTGACCTGGGCAGGTATTTTGTTGTGGTTGTTGCTCTTCGGGTTTTTGCACTGGATTCTTCTCTTCACTGAGCCGGGGAGGAGGAAGCAGCTCATTGACAAGGTGAGTGCTGTGCTCACCTCAGGGTGCCCTGTGGCACCCCAAGGGCTCAACCTCTCCTCCTGCTGACTTCCAGAAGAAGCAGATGCTTCTCCAGGCTGCTGCTGGGAGGAAGTGACGGGGCCTATTTTAAGCCCCCAGGGATTTTCAGGGTAGGAATCCCCTGTCCCTGTGTAATCCTGCTAAAAATACTGTGGCTGTGCCTGAGTGTCCTGGCCGGTGGCTCTGCCATTCCTTCGGTGTTGTTTTGCCTGTGAGACTCCCCTGTGCTCTGGGTCAGTCCTTACCTGCTGGCTTTTATTTTATTTCAAGCTAGGCTGTTCCTCTGCTTTCTGAATGGGATGTGGAAAGGTGGGAGTTGGGATTGCTGGGATTTGCCCCTGGTTTGGGGCCAGGAGAGGGACAATGCTGTGCTCAGGTGTGTGGCTGCCTCAGTTTCCCCAGCTGTGTGAGGTGGAGGGATGTGTGGGAAGATGAGTTGGAGACCAACTGCTCTCAGTGCTCATGGGCTGCCCCACCCCATGGGGATTCCAAGGGAGAGGTGGGAATGACTGAGCTGCCTGGAGCATCCCTGACTCTCCCTGAGCAGCGCAGAGTTGGGCTGGCAGCGAGGGCTGCGGGTGAGCTGGGCTGGGCTCTGCTCTGCCCAAGCTCCTGCCAAAGTCCCAGTGTCCTCTGGCTGTGCCTCTGCCCTGGGAATGGCTCCTGAGGTCTGTGGAGCAGAGAGTGCCCATCCCTCGGGGCAGAGCTCCGGGCTCCTCCCGTCCTGCCCTCTTCACCATCCTTGGTTTGGCTGCTGGCCCGGTGGCCCTGTGGCCTGTGCCCTCTCCTGCAGCTGCCTGGATGCTGCTCCCAGCCCTGCTCTGGGCACCAGCACTTCTGCTGCACTGGGAGAGCCCCACTGGGAGTGCCACCTGTGTGCTGGGGCGTGGAGTGTCTGCCTGGGAACAGGACCCCCGCTGCCCATCCCAGGGGAGAGGCTGTGGGGGCAGCCAGGTGGGAGCTGCCTGACCTGGACCCCTCTCTGCCAGGGCACTGCACAACATTCACCTGGAGGGAAAGAAAGAGCTGGAGTAAAGAGTTGCCCAGTGCGTGCCAGCTGGTGTCATCTCTCCCAGTGCCCACCGTGCTGCCAGGCTGGGAGGAACCTCTTTCCTGATGCTAAATGGGATGGAGAAGGAGTGGACAAAGCCTCACACTGGGATCCAGGGCAATCCTCCCAGTCTGGCAGCACCAGGTGCCCTGGGGCTCTGCCATGTGCCCCCTCACAGGTGCCAGGTGCCTCTGCCTGGTGCTGATGTAGCGGGACAGGAGGGGATGCTGTGCCCCTCCTGAGGCTGGGGGGCTGCAGGTATTTGCTCGTCCAGGATGGGCTGGATTTGCTCCCCACACTCCTGCATTCCTCCACCGGCTGTGCTACCTTGTAAAGCACAAAAGAATAATGAGAAGAGCTGGGGTGATTTAGTGCAGGCGCCGGGAGAGAAATACCAAGGCCTTAGATGGAAACATTCCCCTTGACAGCTCGCCTGGAGACTCCCTGCTTTTTCTTTCCTTCCACCCCCCTGAAATTCCTGGGCTGCTGCACCCTGGGGCGCGGGGAAGCCCGGCCGGGGGCGCGGACAGATTCCTGAGGCTGCTCCGGCAGCTGCGCCGGTGCTTTTGGCACGTGGATTTGCCATGCGGGGACTCCGGGGCTTGGACAGCGGGAGCCAGGGCT
This sequence comes from Hafferia zeledoni, assembly GCA_035583235.1. NCBI lineage: Eukaryota > Metazoa > Chordata > Aves > Passeriformes > Thamnophilidae > Hafferia > Hafferia zeledoni. Next base: position 3,275,191 of record JAWWEV010000077.1, on the reverse strand, counting down.
GTTGTGGCGTCTGGGCTGGCAGTGGGCTCAGGGCAGCAGGTTTTGGGGTTTGGGACACCAGGTTTTGGGGCTCAGGGCAGCAGGTTTTGGGGAGCCACGTCATGAATCGGTGCATCCCATGGGACCGCAGCGCCCGGTGCTCTCCAGCCTCTTCCCTGCCCTTTGCAGTTGCTAATTGCTGCCTGGGGTGTGCAAAAACCCGGCAGTTTTCCAGCCTTCATTAACGTGAGGCAAAATAGGAGTGAAAAACGGAGCCACAGCAGCTGTAATTAGTGGGCTGGTGGCAGCTGCTCGTGTTCCCTGTGGAGTGGCTGGGGAAGGGATGCATTTCTGGGGAAGGGATGCATTTCTGGGGAAGGTCGCCTCTTGCAACTTTTCCTTGTGGTTTCCCCAGGCCCTTGTCCCTGCTGCAGGGCTCGAAGTTGCCATGTGTCCCTTTGGTGGCACAGGCTGGCAGGAGGGAATGGTGTGATGGTGGGACACTGCTCAGGGTGGGGGGATACTCTGGTCACTTCCCATCCCTGGTGTCCCAGGTGTCACTGCACACCTGTGTGGGGCCGAGTGTCCAACCCCAGCCATGGAGGGGGTGACGGCCCGTTTGGGGACAGGATCCTGCCTTGTGCCACGCACGTGGCAGCCCCGGGCGCACGTGCCGGCGGTGGCCGCGCACGAGGGAAGCGCCGGCTGCGCTCCTGGCACCGGGCGGGCGCTCGCCCCGCTCCGGCAGCGGGAAGTGTGTGCCTGGCACAGCGTGTGGGAGAAATACTACGGGCTGTGCCGCCCGTGGGCTGCCGCGATTCATGCTGTGCCGGGGGGCTGGGGCTGGGGCTGGAGCTGAGGGGCTGGGGCTGGTGCCAGTGACGTCGCGGGGTCTCTGGTGGCACATGGAGCCCCGAGCAGCAGAGCTGCCTACAGTACCCGGCTGTGTCCCCCTCCTGCCCACCCTGGCAACACCTCTGGTGTCCCAGCTTGCAGATGGTGAGGTGAGGAGGAGTCGGCACCGCGTGGGAGTTGGGGAATTTTAGCTGGGAGCTGCTGCTGCGCCGATGGGAACCACAGGGATGCGGGAGGAGGAGATGCTGCTGTTCCCAGGGGGCTGCTGTGGGGGCTGGTGTGGGAGAAGCCTTGAGCTCCTTCTGATCTCACAACAGATTTCCATTGGAGTTGGCGTTCCTGGGCTGCAGCATCAGCCTTGTGTTGTCTGCTCTGGGACTCTGTTTCCCTGGCACAGCGTTGGTGCTGCCGAGCTCTGCGAGACCTCAGCACTTCCTGGGCGTTTTGCTGGTCCTTTTCCAGCTGTGGTGCCCAGAAAGGGGCACATTTAGTCCCCCCACTCTTGTGGGATGAAGGCTGGGAGCTTCATCCCTCTCTGCATTGCAAGGGGAATGAGGGGTCTTGCAGTTATTGCAGCCCCCCCTCCCAGGCTTTGGCTCCTGTGTTTTCCCATGTGCCCCACGTGTGGGGTGGGTGTCACTGGGGGGTTTCCCACTGTCAGGTGCTGGGGTGGCCTCGTTGGGGAGGGAAGTGCCACCATCCCCTCCTTTGACAAGTGCGTGCTGGTGAAGGAAGCGGATACTGCGGTGGGAGGAGGGAACGCCCTGTGGGTGCCACAGGTGCTGCCCCGGGGAACCCCGTGTCTGGTTTTGGCACCCAGAGCTCGGGGGAAGGCACGGGGGGGGCAGCACCAGCGTGACTGGGGAAGGGGGCACAGATCCTGCTCCCACACTGAGTGGGTGCTGTCACAGGGTGCTGTGAGTGGAGCTCATGCCTGGCTGGAGGGGTCTGTCTGGGGTGTTCCAGCCTGGCCCGGTCCCTCTTTGCCTTTCCCATGCTGGTGTTGGGGTGGAGGACCCGTTTCCTGCACCGTGACCTTCGCTGCCCGCTCCCACCTCTGCCATCCTGCACCTCCTCCCTTGGTGGCTGCCAGGAAAGCTCTGGGTCCCGAGGGTGACAATCCTGCCTGGGATGGCCCCTGCCCTGCTGGAGCCAGCCCTGCCCCTGCAGATCATGTGGTTTGTCACAGTGAGTCACTGTGTTGGCTCCTTCCACGGCGAGGTGACAGCACCCCGGTGTCCCCTCTGGGTGCCCTCCTGGGGCGCCCGGCGCAGGAGGGGTTAAAGAGGGAAGGCTTCCCCTGCCAGGGGTGTTGCTGGGAACAGAGCAGAGTCTGCCATCTGCACATTGCGATTTGGTGAGTGTGCAGGGGAGGGGCCCTCACCCGGCCCCTGGGGTGCTGGGGCCCCCCTGTTTCCTGGGGAGAGGTGGGGGCTCTGCTGCGGTGCCAGGAGGGAGGTGGGGGGCCCTCAGAACCCCCCAGGAGTTGGTGTTGCCCTGTCTGACCACTTGCTCCACGTGTCCTTGTGCCCGCGTCCCTCCACCATGGGAGATGGACCTGAGGCAGCCCCAGAGGGCCCTGGGGTGGGGGCCATGCCCTCCCTGTACCCCCCATGCCTATGAGGCCAATGTGCCCGAGGCTTTCCCCTGTTGAAATGGGGCAGGTGTGTTGTACAAAGGTGCCAGTACAGACCCCCCAGTGCAGGGAGCCCCTGACATTCCCTGGTGTGTCCCTCCCCACTGTGAGGGGCTGCAATGGGGGACTCCTCCCCTCCCCAAACCCCTTCCACTGATGACAGCACCTGATGTGTCTCTCCCAGTGATTTTCCCAGGAGGTGCTGCCGTTCCAGCAGCCTTTTCTCTCCCCTTCCCCTTCCAGCATCTTTCCCACTGGCACCACAGCAGCTGATGGGGGGTGCTGAGTGCTGGGGGGTCTGTGGGGTGGGAAGGAGGGCTGGGAGAGCTCCCCCAGGACACTTCCCAGCGAGCAGGCAGGGAAATGTGGTTTAGGCCCATTTCTCTGCTTTAATTGGCCCTTTGGCTTTTGGAACCCTTGTGTCCATCTGGACAGTGAGTCTGTCCATGCTCTGGGACTCGGTGCAGCTTCTCTCATTCCACTGGGTTTGCAGCTCAGCTTTTTAATTTCCAAAGAGAAAAATCTTAAACCCAAGCCAAGAAGGGTAATTTTGGGGGAGTTGGTTTTTTTTTTTTTTCCATCCCCACTTGGCAACATAAACAGCCTCCCTGACAGCTTTACATTGAGTTTGCCATGGCAACCTAGAGCAGCCAAGTGTTTCCAACACCCCAATCCCAAAGTGGGAGAGGAGCTGAACCCCAGTGGGTGCTGTTGAGGGGCAGCGTGTGGGGCTGGACTGCAGGTGGCACGGGGCAGGTGCTTGGGGAAGGTGATCCATCATGGTCCACATGGCCTGAGGTTTGCTCCTGACCCTGATCCTGCCTCTCTGAGCTGGGCTTTGTGGCTCTGGGCAGGGGATGTGGTGGCTGGTGTTGCTTTTCCTCAGCACGGTGCTTTCTGTCCTGGATGGTGGGAGAGCTCCAGGCTGGAGGGGAGCTGAGCTGGGGCACAGATTTCATCCTCCTGCACGGATAAAGGAGAAAGACAGCTGAGCTTGGTCAGGGCTTGCTCCATCTCTGGTGATCTGCAGGGAGGACAGAGCAGTGTGGGGGTCTGCTCTGATGTGCTGAGCTGGGAGGATCCTTGCCCAGGGACCCAGGGATAGTTGTTGCTGCTGAGTGCCAGCTCCTGGTGCCATTGGCTGCACATGATGCCACTCGTGGCTTGGCTGAAGGTGTCATGTGTGACATGTCCAGCTGATTTATTTCTTCTTGTCCCTCTCTGAGCACTTTGCTCTCCCTGTGCCAGGGGGTCCCTCTCCCTGTGCCAGGAGCCGGGATGGGCACAGAGGGTGCTCTGGTGCTGGCTGTGGCCCTGGCTGCTCTCCCTGCCAGGACAGAGGTGTCGTGCAGCCGTTTATTATTCCGGGCAGGTTCCCCTGCAGCACCACATCAGCTCCTCGGCAGCCGCTGCTCCCGCCCGGAGCACGCGCTGCCCCAGCCCACAGCCCGGCCACAGAGGCCACACGGCCCATGTCCTTCACCCCAGACTCCACAGAGCCCTTGTCCTGCTCAGGGGGGCCATCTGGGAGGTGACACAGCTCCTGTGTCCACACAGGGCGCTCAGGCTCTGACTCTCCACCTGGGCTGTGTTTTCTTCCCAAGGAGGCCCTCGGAGAGCACTTGTTCCTCTCCAGTGCCTGGAGCTCTGGAAGTGAATTCCTGGAGTGAAGGACAGCCTGCTGAATGCTGCTGGAGTCATTAGGAGCTCCTTCAAGGGATGGCTCTTAGGGAAGCCTGAGCACAGCTCTCCTGATCCTTCCCAGTTTGGCCAAGGAGTGGGAGCCTGTGCTGTGCTGGTGGGATGGGGCAGAGACAGGCCAGGAATGGGGCTGTGACCCCAGATGGGCTGGAGGAGGATGCCCAGAGCAGACACAGGAGGCTTTTCCCCACCATGGTCCCTCCTTTTTTGACAGGCAGAGTTGTGTGATGGGACACAGGTTAGTGCTGATCGGTGCCCATGAGCATCTTCAGGGGTAATTATGGACCAGGCCATTACAGGATTAATTAACTGTCTTTCTCTTAACGTCCGAGCTCTCCTCAGACAACGTTGGTGGCTATGAAAGAGGAGAAAATTAACGTGTTGGGGTGAGGGAATTATCTCTCTTTCTCCTGATCAGCAGGAGTCTGTTTAATTGGGCCTGCCACCTCCTGCTTCCCACCGCTGGGAGCTGGTGTGCCTGTAAATGATGGATGAGCTCAGCTCCACGAGGAGCTGTGGGGTATCCAGGCTGGGAATGGGCAGGGGTGCTGGGGTGGGAATGCTGCAGTTGATGTTTGTTTTGTGGGGCAGCAGCAAAGCTCTGCCCCAGGGATGCAGGTTTGGGTGTCCCAGGAGCCACAGTGCTCCCCATCCCTCCACTGCCTGCAGCTGGTGGCCAGGACCCTCCTGTGGCAGTGGTATTGCTGCTGTCCCTGAGGTTCAGTTGGTGCCTGTTCCTCCCTGATAATGTTGGGATCTGCCCTGGGTGTGACTGTCATGGAGCTGATTCCAGGGGCCAGGCAGGGAGAGGTTTGCTTTTTGGGGCTCTTGCTGCCCCAGGAGTTGCAAAGTCTGTGTGACTGGAGTTGGAATCAGGGTGGTCTGCTGAGGGGTGATGCTGGCACAGCCCCATGATGGTCTGGTGCCAGTCTGTTGGGTCTGTGAGGGCTGGTGCATCCGGAGTGTTCCTGGGAAGCAGCGATAGTTGTTCTCCCTCCATCCTCCCATTCTTGTCTGGCTCCTCGTCTTCCCTGTCCACTTGCTCTGCTCCTCCTGACCTTGTCTGGGGCTGATGCTGCTGGAGTGGCTGTTGCCCTTTTGTTACTCATTTACATTGCTCTAGGAAAGACTTTATTTTCTCTCCATAAGAGCATTGCTGCTGGCCTTGGAGCTTGGGAACAGAGCTGGAAGGCACCCTGGATGACAAAAAACCCTTTTCCCCTCTGGCCTGTGCTGCTCTGTCTGCTCCCTCCGTGTCCCTGTTTGTCCCTCGTTGTCCCTATCTGTCCCTAGCACTGATCCTCTCTGTCTGGAATGCCAGTGGGGGACCCCAGACCCCAAATCCTTGGGGAATGTGGGAGCTGCTGGATGCTGTGTCTTCCTGGCCACAGCACTGGTCAAAGTATTTTTGGGGTTCCCCAGGTGGCAGGGCTGGGGGGTTGTAACCCAACTGGCAGGGCTGGGGGGTTGTAACCCAACTGGCAGGAGTTTGGGGCTGCTGAGAGCCATTTGCTGCCTTTGAGGTCTCTCTGAAAGGGTCATTGATGGAAAAGCCTCTGGTTTAGAGTAACACACAGATTTTAGTGGCTTCTCTGGTTCCTGCAGCATCTCCCCGCTGATTCCCAGCCCGCTGGGAGGTGTGAGCCTCTCTCCATGGGTGTGGGGATGCTCCTTACCTGCCGGCAGGGTGGAGGGCGGCACTCTGGCCCCGAGCCTGGCACCCTGCCCACGCAGGAAGCAGCTGTTTTCCACTGCCGAGGTTTATTTTTAACCCAAAGTGAATGGGAGTGCTTTTGTGGGCCGGGCAGCTGGGTTTGAGTGAAGAACCACCTGGGCGCCCTTCCTGCCCGGCCCCGCGGCTGCCGGCGCTGCCGCTGCCGGTTTTCCCCGCGCCGTGTCCGTGCTGAGCCTGCCAGCTCCTCCCAGACCAACTTCTCACCCAGGCTTTTTGGTCAAACCATGCTGGAGCCACGTTCTCCCCGGCAGGTGCCCACCCTGGGGCGCCACCGCCCCCACTCTCCCACCCCGTGGGGCGCGTGCACTTATTCCCAGGCCTCCTCACGCTGATATTTTTGTTTCCCATGCCTTGTTTTTGCAGCTCCAGTTGCTGTGGTATCCAGGGAGCCCTCCTCCTCCTGCAGGAGATGCACGCTGGTCGTTGCTAAGGTCGCCTCCGCGGTAACATGCACATCCTGTTTACACCTTTATCCGGAGAAGTTGGGCTCGGTTAGAGGCACCTGCTGCATCCCCAGGGAAGGGGCCGCACGGAGCGTCCCCCGCCGGACCCTCGCGGGAGGCTGCACAGGCGTCACCGCGCCGGCACCATGACCAACAACGTGGCCGACCACCACCCCGGGAACTCGGTTGCCGAAGGCAACCATGAGGGGGACTTTGGGTGCTCCATGGTGGAGCTGAGGAACCTCATGGAGCTGCGGAGCGCCGAGGCGGTGGCGCGGCTCAACGACTCCTACGGCGGCGTCCAGAATGTCTGCAAGAGGTTGAAGACGTCGCCAGTCGAAGGTGAGTGGTTGTCCCTTGGTCTCGTCACTTCTGTGTCACCTCCGGGCTGCAGCTCGTGCTGCAGGGTGGTGGCTCCGAGGTCTGTCCCGTGGCTGAGCTCAGTTGGTGCCGTCACACCCGGTGTCCATCGTGGAGATGGCTCCCTGTGTCTTACAAAATGGTCATTGAAGGTAGAAAAGGAGGAAGAAGAAAGAGAAGCATCTTCCCAATGGATTCCCCAAGGCACAGCCTGGAGCTCCACGTCCCCAGGGAGGATGGAGCAGAGGCGGGATGAGGTCAGGGGTGAGGAGCTGATGGGGTGTAAGAGGGCATGGAGAGCTCCCACAGCCCACCCACTGCTCTGTGCCAGCTTTTCCACAGGCTTAATGATTTACAGAGCCAGTGGCAGGGCTGGGTGGGGCAGGAGGGAGAGTGTAAAGGTCAGAGGTGCTGAGGAAGTGGTCTGAAGCTGTTTGAGGATCTCAGATGAGGGATGGGCATCGTGTCCCCAAGGGGGATGGGGAGAGGCACCCAGATTCCCCCTGATCTGAGGAGTTTTTAAGGGAAAACCTGCTTGGTGCTTCTGGACATCCCAGTTTGGAGTGGTGGCAGTGACGCCTGTGGGTGCCAGGTCACCTCTGGGAGGCCTTGGTGGAAGGATGTCAGGATGTCACCTTCCCATGGGCTGGGAAGGAGGCCCCCCTTGTCAGTGAGGCTGATGGCACTGGGGGGCTTCACATGTCTTTGCACAGTGATGGATCCCTCCCCTGGCATTAAAGGGGTACGGGGGGGAGAGACCCCCTGGTTACAGCACCAAGGGTTTACCTGGAGCTGGGAGCAGGATGTGGTCCCTCGATGGCTGTGGAGGGGGGAATGTGGCTGTGCCTCAACTCTGAAAGCTTGTGGGTTATTCTGAGTGCTGGAAGGTGGGGATTAGTGTGTTTCCAGCTGTCAGTGGGACCGGGAAGGGGAGACAATATCGGGATGTCGTTAGAGAAGGGGGGGGAGTCCCGGTGGAAATACCAAGTCCAGGTCACAAAACAATGTGTTTGGTCCTGCCAAAGTGGGAACGCGCTCCTTTGGGGGTGGGAGGAGAGGGGAGGGGGGAGGCAGCCCTGAAAGGCTCTTCGTGGGGAGGTGAAGGGCTGCCCTTCCATCCCAGGTGCCACTGCTCAGCAATGCTGGATCTTGTGCCCCCAGCACATCCCTGCTCAATAACTGGACCCCCAGGCCCTGCAGTGGGATTTGCTGGTACCCCAGAGCAGTGGCACATGCCCGTGGCTGCTGCTCTGTGTCAGCACAGAGCCATTGATACCCTCCCCTGCCCCGTGGGAGCTGCCATGTCCTCGTGTGGGAGCACGTGTGTGCCCGGCGTGCCTGCCCATGGCACAGCCCTGGCTCTGTGGAGTCAGGCCACGGCAGTTTAGGCATATTTTCCATCCACTGGGTGGGAATTGAGGCTGGGACATCCCAGGATCCTGCTGCCTCGTCAGGGCTGGGTGGGGACGCCCGGGCTGCTCTGCCAGCTGCCAGCACTCCCTGTCCCCTCCCTGCAGCTGGGTGGAGTCACAGCACAAAGGGGGGGTGCGGGAATGGGATTCATCCTGCTGCTTCCTCCTGGTTGGAATGACTTGGAGCTGACAGGAAGGGTATCCCCTGGAACGACATGGAGCTGGTGGGGAAGTGTCCCCCGAGGACCCTCGCTGCCAGGCTGCTCCAGGCACCAGGATGTGTCCAGGGCCACTTACGCCACTTCCCAGTGCATCCCGGGAGTTGGCAGTGGCCCCACGGGCATCTTAAGGTGGAGGAGAGTGGGGGGCTCGGTTAAGGTGGTGCTGGGCAGGGCAGGCTGCTCTCACCTGGGACCCTGGGAGCTTTTAAGGGCTCTAATGAGGGGTGGATTGGCTCTCCCACCACTGGCTCATGGCCTTTTGCTCCCCATTTCCTCCCTTTTTGCCCACCTCTTGCTCTTCCCTCTCTCTGGGCTTGCTCCCAGCCGTGGGGAGCAGCACCCCAGCTCAGGGCTGTGCTGCTCCTTCCCTTTCTCCCACCACCCCATTCCAGCAGGACCGTCCCGTGGCTCCTCCACCAGCTCTGGCAGGACCAGCCTGGCTGTGGCCGTGGGGCTGTGCCGAGCTCGGAGACGCTCCTGCTGTGCCCATCGCTCTCTGCAGCCGCTGCTCCTCGGAGCTGGCAGGACAGAGGGATCAGGTGGCTCCGGCAGCTCCCAGCGCTGCTCCCGGTGCCAGATTTACGGCTAATTTGATGCAGCATGTAAACAAGCTGGCCAGTGCCAACTGGCATCGACTGGCACTGGAGAGGCTGCCGCACTGGGAGGGTGGCTGGGTGTGCTCACCCCAGGCCCTGCGTGTCCCCTGCCCTGATGGGTGACAGGGGCAAAGCCCTGCCTTGGCTCCCCACTGCTGGCACCTCGTGCCCCCCATGCAGGCAGGGAGCTGCTCCTGGGAGTCCCACTGGTGCTGCTGCGGGGCTGTGGGGCAGTGGAGGGGTTTGCCCTCATCCCTGTCTCTCCCCTCTCCAGGCCTGTCCGGGAACCCGACTGACCTGGAGAAGAGGCGGCAGGTCTTCGGCCAGAACTTCATTCCTCCCAAAAAGGCCAAGACGTTCCTGCAGTTAGTGTGGGAGGCACTCCAGGACGTCACGCTGATCATCTTGGAAATCGCAGCCATAATCTCCTTGGGCCTGTCCTTCTACCACCCCCCGGGTGGGGACAATGAATGTGAGTCCCTGTGGTTTGGTGGGGGACTCTTGGGTGCTGCCGTGCCCAGCCCTGTGGGAGCAGGGATTTGGGGCAGAGTTGCTCCTCCTGGCCCTGGATCTCGCTGTGGCTGGAGGAGTCGAGCAGGGACAGGGATTTGGAGACACAGGGAGATGTGAGATAGAGGGAGATGTGACTCACTCAAGGGTCACGCAGCACAGGGAGGGCTGGGTGCTGCAACTGGAAATAGAAGCCAGTTGTCCCAGCTCTCTCAGCCCAACCTCTGCCAAAAAGGAAAACTGAAAAAAAAAAAAGAAAAAAACCCAAAAAGCAACAAACGCCTCGAGACATGTAAAAACCCTCTCCTGAGAGCAGGGGAATCCCTTGGACCAGCTCAGGGAGGAGGAGGGAGGAGTAGCTGCTTTCCAGACTCACGTAACTCAGAGCAGTGCTGGTGTCTGGGTGTGCAAATGTGTCTGGGTGTGCAAACCAGACTTCTCCCCTGGGCAGTGTGTGGGCAGTCGACGGGTGGCGTGGAGGACGAGGGCGAGTCTCAGGCCGGCTGGATCGAGGGCGCAGCCATCCTGTTCTCTGTGATCATCGTGGTGCTGGTGACTGCCTTCAATGACTGGAGCAAGGAGAAGCAGTTCCGGGGCCTCCAGAGCCGCATCGAGCAGGAGCAGAAGTTCACGGTGATCCGCAAAGGGCAGGTGATCCAGATCCCGGTGGCCGAGATCGTGGTGGGAGACATCGCGCAGATCAAGTACGGTGAGTTGAGGGGGGTGGTGGCTGGGGGTCTGTCCCTCCCCTTGGGGGTGGCTGGGCTCTGTCCCTCCCCCTCAGAAGCCCAGCAATTCCTCCTCTGCTTCTCCAGCCCTTTTTGCCCTGAGGGGAAGCGTTGGCACCTCCAGTTACTCTCTTGCAGCCCCCAGGGCGATGGGAGATGCTCCCATGGAGATGGTGCAGCTCCAACTCACCTTGTCTCTGGCCCACCTGGAGTTGGGCTGGCAGAGCTAAGCCAGGCTCTGTGCACACCTTTGGGCTGCTTTAGTGACCTGCTGGTCTCAAAAATGATTCATTTTCCCAACCGTGTCCTTGTTGGTGAATATTTCCTTGGCCAACAGATGCTGGTGAATATTTCCTTAGCAAGGAGATGCAGCTCATGGGCTAGATTAGGTCCTTCTCCTTGTTTGCCAGGGAGGATATTCATCTCATGCAGCTCCTGTCAGGAAGGAGACTGACCCAACATCGAGTTTGTTTTTCCTTGGGGCTTTTTCCCTCCTCAGATTGAATGGGATCCTGTAATGGTTTGGATGTATCAGGAGGATCTGGTGTTGATTTTTTAAAACTAGATAGGAAAGCACTGTCTGATTGAGCAAAATCCTCACAATGAATCTTTCCATGCCTCAGTGAGAATTTTGGAGCTATTGGTTAATATCATCTTACTGTACCTGTCTGTCTTAAAACCCACCTGCTGCTTCTCCTCCCTCAGATTTGGTCCAAGGCTGAGTTTTGGATCCTTTTGAAGCCTTCCCATGGCAGGGGGCAGGCAGGGCTGAGCAGGGGCTGCCTGGGCTGGGCTGATCCCCCTCTTTGCTCCTCTCCCAGGTGATCTCTTGCCAGCGGATGGGATCCTGATCCAGGGCAATGACCTGAAAATAGATGAGAGCTCGCTGACCGGGGAGTCAGACCAAGTCAAGAAATCCATGGACAAAGACCCCATGCTGCTGTCAGGTGAGGCTCCTGTGGTTCCAGTGGGGTGGATGAAAGGCTGGGATGGTTGGTCCTGAATGCCAGTGTTGGGGAGGAGTTCAAGGCCAGGCTGGACAAGGCTTGGATCATCTTGGTCTAGTGAAAGGTGTCCCTGCCTATGGTAGGAGGGTGGAACTGGATGAGCTTTAAGGTCCCTTCTAAGGCAAACCATTCTATGCTTATATGAGGTGGGAATTGTCTGTCTTACCTGTCCCACC
>JAWWEV010000077.1:3242424-3263732 GCA_035583235.1 Hafferia zeledoni | reverse complement strand
GAGCTTTAAGGTCCCTTCTAAGGCAAACCATTCTATGCTTATATGAGGTGGGAATTGTCTGTCTTACCTGTCCCACCTGTCTCACCATGACCTTCCTGTTGTGCAGGTACCCACGTGATGGAGGGCTCTGGCAGGATGGTGGTGACTGCTGTGGGTATCAACTCCCAGACAGGAATCATCTTCACTCTCTTGGGTGCGGGAGAAGGAGACGAGGAGAAGAAAGTGAAGAAAGGTAAGGAGATCCACTGAACCTGCCTTTTGCCTCCCTTGGCCTCTCTCCCTTTCCTGGGAAGTACCACCAGTGTGCCACAAGCTCCACATCCCCGGGCTGCAGTTGAGTGTTAGTGCCCGTGGCCCAGGCAGGTATGGTGAGCCCTCAAGGCTGGGAGGGTCCCTCCCTGTGCCCCTTCACCCACAGTGTGGGGCTGGTGCTGCCTGAGGAAAGCCCCCTGTGCTCCCAGGCTCTGCTGCCCAGCTGTTTTGGACGTGGCTCCAGCTCTCTCTTCCCTGGCTGGATCCATCCTGGAGCTGTGGGATGGGGGGATCGAGGATCAGAGGGAAAAGTGGCCGGTAGTGCTGCCCCACAGTGCTCATTGCTCACCCGTGGGGGAAGGTGAGTCTTGGTTGTCCACAGGGTGTTGGTCACTCATCCAGAACCTTGAGGACTTGGAGGAGGATCTCTGCTGGCATTCCCTGAGCTCCCTGGGAAAGGAGTCGAGGCAGAAGATGTCAGGAGGAAGAGGAGGGGTTTTGTGATGGGATGGGAGAGCAGCCAGGCAGGCTGAGGTGTTCCTGGTCGTGCTGAGACTCGAATGCTTTCCTGCTGCTTATTGCTTTGCTCTGTGCCAGCTCCAATACCAGCGTTGGTACAAGCCAGGCTTGGGAAGCTCCTGTTCTGCCATGTCCCTGATCCCCTGCTCAGCAGGTTTGGGCTCACCAGGAGCAGCCACGAGATGCAAGGAGCTGGCAGGAGGGAGCTGCTGGCTGGCACTGCCGGCTGCTCAGGCATCCCTGTGCCAGGGAGCCCTTCCTGGGAGGCAATGCCAGGCAGGGAGAGACTTCCCAGGCTCTCCTGGCAGCTGTTCCAGCTCTGGGCTGGGTGCGCTGGCTTCCTCCAGCTCTGCTCTCTCAGATCTCTGGGGTTTGGGGGCTGTGGAGCTCCTGGGGTTTAGCTGCCAGCTTGGAGGTGGGAGGATGAGGTGACATGGGAATGGCACTGCTGTGGGAGCTGAGCAGCAGCTCACTGGTCATGTGGGCAGCAGTGCTTGGTGCTTTCCCAGCCTTCAAACTCTGTCACTCAGCCCCACAGCAAACCTGGATCTGGGAGCAGAGTGGGCCGGGGGTCTCACCAGCTCATCCCCAGTGTGGAACTGGGGGATGATGGGATATATGAACCCCTTGTAACTCGAGGCAGCCGCCTTGTGCTCCCCATCAGGGACCCCCATGTGCCCACCCTGCCCACCACAGACTTTGGGGGTCAGAATCCCCTGCTATGGGTCTAGTGCTGCCCATGGTGGGAGACAGGTCTGTGCCTCCCTTGTGGATCCTCCTGCACACGATGGCAGTGGGAGGGAGGGACCCAGAGCTGCTGCAGGTCGAGCTGCTCTCTGATTTCTTGTCCTCGAAGGTCTGAGGCACCACTGGCACCCCCGAGGCACTGATGGGGGTTGTGGCAGGTGCTTTGCAGATGGGGCAGTGTGAATCCTTGGGGACGGGGTGCCTGAGGGAGCCAGGGAGCTGTGGAGCCTCCCAGTGCCGTGAGCCGTGGATCGAGGCACGTGTGGTATCCTGGAGGGTGACTGCGGGCACTGAGCCCGGGGCACAGATGCCACTGGAGCAGCTCCTTGGAGCAGGGCTGATCCCAGGCTGCCCCACCAGCCAGGTGGTGAACGTGGGTCCATGTGCTCAGCCCCCCACCCTTTCTCTCTTTGAACAGGTAAAAAAAGTGGAGCCCCTGAAAACCGCAACAAAGGTAACCAGCCTCTCCATCCTTTGAACCAGCACCACACTAACTACTGAGCATTCCTCCTTCCTTCCTTCTTCTCATCAGTCTGTGCTCTTTGCTGCTCCGGCGGGACTCTCGCCTCGTTGTCCTGGGAGAGGGTGCAATGGTCCTGTGGCTGGTGGCCCTGGCACAGCATTGTGGTGCCCCCTGGCACCCCAGCACGGGGCTGTGCATGCTGAGATGAGCCTGACCAGCCTCCCCCATGGCCACGTTGTCCCTGAGTAGGGAAAAGCCCTTGTGCAGTGAGGACAGGGCTGTTCAGCAGCCTGGACCTTTGGCAGAGCATCCCTTTCTCGGGGCAAACTTCATCCATGTTGATACAAGTCACAGCAGTGATTTGGTGGCTTTGAAGCCCTTGTGCCCATCAGATGCTGGTCTTTCCCAGGGCTTGTGTTTGGATACGGCTGGGGGAGAGATGTGGGTCCCTTCCTGGTGTTCCCAGGTGAAATGTCCCACAGGGCGTGGCCAACACGACGGTTGCACCTTCTCCTCCCATGGCCTCGACTCCGTGAGCGTCTCCTCACCAGTGTTTCTCACACTGTTCTTTGCAGGCTGTGGAGGAAGCCCATTTCTGCACCTCTCTCCACCTCTCTCTCTCTCTCTCTCTCTCTCTTTCTCTCTCTCCTCTCAGCAGTTTGAGTTTCCCTCCTTCCCGTCAGACTGTGTCCGGGTGCTTGTTCTGTCCGTGTCGGGTCTGTTGTAACGTGGAGGTGTCCAGTGTGGAGCTGCCTGAGCTCCAGGGTGTCTCGAGCCATGGAGCAGCAGCAGCCAGGAGGGGACAGGTGCCAGGGCAGCAATGGGGCCACTGCTGCTCCTCCAGCTCCAACAGCTGAGGAGGAGCCTCTCAGGAGGGCTCCCACCCTCTTCCCACCCCTCTCCAAAACTTCCAGACTTTGGTTTCCCCAGTGCAGACGTTCAGCTGGACCAGAGCAATTGTAGGAACAGGAAGCCTGGCAGTCTTGGGTCCTAAAAGTGTGGTGGATGGCTCAGGGCTGGGATTCAAGGAGCTGGTTCCCTCCTCTTCAATCTCCATCTGAATTTCTAACTATCCCCTCCATCTCACCCCCTCAGTTGTTTCCCTGGCGAGTGATTCCTGCTGAGCTGCCCACAGAGCACTGCAGAGGTGGCACTGGGAGGGAGTGGGGATGATCATGAAGGGCCTGGGGGAACTGGAGCATCTCTGGGATCAGCCCAAAGTGCTCCCAGTCTGCTGCAGGGTTAGAGGCTGTGTGAGTCCAGTCTCCACACCAAAACCTGGCCAGAGGGGTTCTGGCAGCACTGCCTTAGAGATGTGACCAGTGCCAGTGTCACCTCTGAGCATCCCCTATCTGTGGGCTGGGGTAGGTGACAGAAAACTACCCCCTAGAGAGGAGGCAGGGCCCTGGGACACGGAGTTTCCATGTGCTCGGATGCGTGTGTCGTCGGGAGTGGTTCTTGTGCTGGGTTTTCTCTCTCTCCCACCACCATCTTCCTCAGTGGTGTCCTCCAGGTTTTCCTGGTCTCTCTCCTATTCACACGTGGTGTCTTATTTTGCCCTTGGGCTGTAGCTAAAACTCAGGATGGTGTGGCCTTAGAAATTCAACCCCTGAAGAGCCAGGAAGGGGTGGAAAATGAGGAGAAGGAGAAGAAGAAGGTGAAGGTGCCCAAGAAGGAGAAATCTGTGCTGCAAGGGAAGCTCACACGCCTGGCAGTCCAGATTGGGAAGGCAGGTGAGTGGCAGTGGCCTGGCACGAGCCACCACCCCAGAGCTGGCGGAGAAGGGCTGTCCATGTCCCCTGTGTCCCCTCACCGGCCACTCTGCCTTGTGTGTCCCCAGGGCTGATCATGTCAGCCATCACTGTCATCATCTTGGTGCTGTACTTCGTGATTGACACGTTCGGGGTGCAGAAGAGGCCCTGGCTGGCTGAGTGCACCCCCATCTACATCCAGTACTTCGTCAAGTTCTTCATCATCGGTGTCACCGTGCTGGTGGTGGCTGTGCCCGAGGGGCTCCCGCTGGCTGTCACCATCTCCCTCGCCTACTCCGTGAAGGTGAGACCGCGGTGCCGTGGGGTCACTGCGGGTGTGCTGAGGAAGGTCAGGCTGCTGGCTCTGACCTTCCTGGTCGTGGTGCCTGTTGCAGAAAATGATGAAGGACAACAACCTGGTGAGGCACTTGGATGCGTGTGAGACCATGGGCAACGCCACTGCCATCTGCTCGGACAAGACGGGCACGCTCACCATGAACCGCATGACGGTGGTGCAGGCCTATGTGGGGGACACCCACTACCGCCAGATCCCCGACCCCGAAGCCATCCTGCCCAAAATCCTCGACCTCATCGTCCACGGCGTCGCCATCAACTCGGCCTACACGTCCAAGATCCTGGTGAGCTGGAGAACCACAACCTCACACCCTCTGGCCACCTCACTACTGGCCGTCCTGCAGCTCCATCCCCAGGTCTGGCAAAGCTTTTCCCTTCCTTTCCCCTCTCCAGCCGCCCGAGAAGGAAGGGGGACTGCCCAGGCAGGTGGGGAACAAGACAGAGTGTGCCCTGCTGGGCTTCGTGCTGGACCTGAAGCAGGACTACCAGGCTGTGCGCAACGAGGTGCCCGAGGAGAAGCTCTACAAGGTCTACACCTTCAACTCTGTGCGCAAGTCCATGAGCACCGTGCTGAAGAACAGCAGCGGCGGCTTCCGCATGTACAGCAAGGGAGCCTCCGAGATCATCCTCCGCAAGTAACTGTCCCCCCTCGCCCCATCCCGTGGGCTTTGGGCTCTCGCTGCCCCACAGACCTGCTCTGGGGGCTGAGGGGTGGAGAGGGGAGGTGACTGTCGGGAGGTGCTGCCCTGCAGAGTGTTCTAACTCTTTTCGGGTGGCTTTGGTGCAGCTGGAGGGAGCTGTGGGCAGGGGGATGCCGCCGTTTTGCAGATGGGGGTGACAGGGGAATGTGCCAGCAGTGGTCACCCTCACCCTCCTCCTGGTGCTTAGGTGCACCAAGATCCTGGACAAGAACGGTGACCCCCGGGTGTTCAAGGTGAAGGACCGGGACGAGATGGTGAAGAAGGTGATAGAGCCCATGGCCTGCCACGGGCTGAGGACCATCTGCCTGGCGTTCCGGGACTTCCCTGGGGACGCTGAGCCCGACTGGGACAGCGAGAACGAGATCCTGTCTGACCTGACCTGCATCGCTGTGGTGGGGATAGAGGACCCTGTGCGGCCAGAGGTACTGCCCCTGCTCTGCTTGGGCAGGCAGCTGGGACAGTGCAATAACCCCCCGTTCCTGCCCTCTGGATTCCCATTTGGAGCTTGCCCCTGTGTTCCTGCCTTGCTTGCATCTTCTCCTGATTAGATGTCCAAGTATCTGGCTCTGGGAATTGCATTACAGATGCCCTGTCTGCGCTGGCTCTGGAGGCCCTTGATTCAATTTGCTAATTCCTCACTAATATCCTCTTCCCCCACTGTTCCATAATGGATAAACCTGTTAGTGCTGCTGGAGTGGAGTGGGGAGGGGCATGAAATGCTCCTGTTTTTATGGCCATGCCTTGGTACCCAGTGCTGTGACGTGACAGGGAAGTGGCAACGAGGTTCCCTTCCCCTTGTTTGCAGGTTCCTCACCCCATCAGAGTCCTTTCCAGATCCTTTTAGGAGGGCTCTGAGAGGAGCTGCCTGGCTCCTGGATACCCAGTGCCAAGCTGAGCACCCTGCCTGTTTGCCCCTCAACTCTGTCCTTGTCCCCAGGTGCCAGATGCCATCCTGAAGTGCCAGCGTGCGGGGATCACCGTCCGGATGGTGACAGGGGACAACATCAACACTGCCCGTGCCATCGCCACCAAGTGTGGCATCCTGCTGCCAGGGGAGGACTTCCTGTGCCTGGAGGGGAAGGAGTTCAACCGGCTCATCCGCAACGAGAAGGGAGAGGTGGGAGAGCAGCCCCGGGCCCTGCTCTGCAGTGGGTGTGGGGGGCCTGGATCCCACTGGGTTTTCCTCCTTTCCTTTGATATTTGTAGCTGCTGGGATGCTCTCCCAGCCAGGCACAGTGTGTCCAGGTGCTTTAGGTGAAGGTGCTGTCCTGTCCCATTTGGGCTTTGCTCTCTGGTGAGGCAGAAGGTTCCGGAGGGGTCACTTCCCTTTCTCACCTGTTTTTGTCCCCCAGGTGGAACAGGAGCAGCTGGACAAGATCTGGCCCAAGCTGCGGGTCCTTGCCCGCTCCTCCCCCACTGACAAGCACACACTGGTGAAAGGTGAGTGCTGCCTCTCCCAGAGTGGCTCCTCCTCCTCTTCTGGGGTGCTTTTCCAGCATAATCCATGCTGGGAGCTTGTCCTCAAGGTTTAGTTTCTCTGAACTGCTTGTCTCTGCTTCAGGGATTATCGACAGCACCGTTGGTGACCAGAGGCAGGTGGTGGCCGTGACTGGGGACGGGACCAACGATGGCCCAGCCTTGAAGAAAGCAGATGTTGGGTTTGCCATGGTATGGATGGGCTGTGGTTTTGCTTTGCTCCCTGGGATGAGAAACTAATGGCTCACTTGGTTATTCCCAACACTGGAATTATTTCCAGCCTGGCCAAACTCTTTTCCAAATCTACAGGATGGTTTAAAAAATAAGAAAGAAACTTTCTTGGGAGGTTTGATTTAATGTTCATGTGTTGTATAGGCCTGTTAGCAGGAGATTGGGAAGCAATTCCCTGGGAACCTGGCTTAGGAATGGGCTCTGTCCCACCTGGAGGGACCATGTTGGCTGAAGGTGACCCAGCACTTGCAGAGCCCCCAGAGCAGGGACCTGCCCGACCCCATGTCTGAATTGGGGGGGTCCAGGACAGCCCAGTGAGAGTCCAGTGACTCAGTTTATCCCTGCAGTTCTTCACCCCAGCTCCAGGCATGGTGCTGGCACTGGCTTTGGCAGTTTATTTACAGTGCAGAACTCTGGTCCCCTGGTTTTCTGCTTTTTTTTCCCCCTGTCTGAAAGAAGCAGAAAAATAAACCTGTTGTTTTTAACAGGTTTTCTGTGGATTGTTTAAGTTTAGAGACGTGAGCAGGAGCCAGGTGCTGGGTGGAGCCTTGTGAGCTCTTGTAGGGAGCTTTGAGCAAGTGAGAAAATTTTGGAGAGTCTTTTTAGGAATGTGTTGAATATCCAGGAGAAATTCTGGAGCCTTTAGGATGAACAGTAGAAAGGGGACTGTGCCTCGAGCTCATGGCCTGCAACAGCCTGGGAGTTCCCATCCGAGATGGGGTGGGATCTGGCAAATCCCAAGAGTTTCTCTGGGAGAACACCAGGGAATTGGCTCATTATGGGCATTGCTTTGGCGCATTTAATTACTGCAAGGCGAGCGCCTCGGTGTGCCCGCGGTGGGAATCACAGCGAGCTCTGTGCCCATCCTGGATCCTCAGTCCTTGGAGGTGCTGCTGGTGATTTTTGGGAGGCTGTGGGGCTGCTGTCACCCTGGCTGGGGCAGAAAGCACTGGAGCTTCACACTGCTGAGCTCTGCTTCATTTGGGATCCCAACCCTTGCTTGCAGCAGAGATTCCCAGCTTGAGATGCCCATGTTCCCTGGCATGAGGAGGAAGCTGTTTTCCACCTTTGCTCCACCATGGCCCTGTCTGGGACTTGCACAGGGACAGACTGGAAAGGTGGGCTGACTCAGAGCTCTGGAGCTGAGCCACTGTCTGTCCTTGAAGGCTTTGCTGGGTTGGAGCTCTGCTCTCTCTCGAGCGCTGGCGCAGCCGCTGCCGAACACGGGCTGGCACCGGCTCCTCTGGCTCTGTTGAATTTTCCTCTTGGGGCTGTTTCTGGGAAGAAGCAGAGCCAGGCAGACAGTGAGTGTGGAGCTCACTCCATGACTCACCCCACCACTTTTCCCTGCTCCCCAAGGGCATCGCAGGCACGGACGTGGCCAAGGAGGCCTCGGACATCATCCTCACGGACGACAACTTCACCAGCATCGTCAAGGCCGTGATGTGGGGCCGCAACGTCTACGACAGCATCTCCAAGTTCCTGCAGTTCCAGCTGACTGTGAATGTCGTGGCTGTCATCGTGGCCTTCACGGGCGCCTGCATCACCCAGGTACGGAGCGCTGGGCTCGGCAGGGAGCAGGGCAAGGCACCTGCAGGTTCTAACAGGCTTTCTGTGCACAGTGAGGTAGAGTCAGGGGCTGGCTGGAGCCTTGTGAGCCCATGTAGGGAGCTTTGAGTAAATGAGGAATGGTTTGGGAGTGTTTGTAGCAAGGTGTTAAACATCCAAGTGCAGTTCTATAGAGGGTTTCAGGAGGAGGGCAGAGGCTCCTGTGAAACAAGGAGGGAAAAGGGGGTGGTTTCAGTGGTGTGATGTGTTCTCCCCACTCTTCTCTCTGCAGGACTCTCCCCTGAAGGCTGTCCAGATGCTGTGGGTGAACCTGATCATGGACACCTTCGCCTCCTTAGCTCTGGCCACAGAGCCCCCATCTGAGTCCCTGCTGCTGCGCAAGCCCTACGGCCGCAACAAGCCGCTCATCTCCCGCACCATGATGAAGAACATCCTGGGCCACGCCGTGTACCAGCTCACCATCATCTTCACACTGCTCTTCGCAGGTGAGCTTTGAGCCCCAAGGAATGGTGGGGGGAAAAGGAAAGGCAGAGTCCCAGCCCTGCCTACAGTCCAAGCATTCCACTCCAAGGGGACTCTTGTTCTCTGCTGGTGCTCAGTGACCTCATGCTGGCCAGGATGGAGCTTGTTTAGTGATGGATGGGAAGCAGAGGGATGATATTGAGAGGAATCTTCTCTAGAGGCCTCTGGATACACAGACAGTTTTAGCCTTTCAACATTTTTAAGGAAATGAGGGTTCAGTGGGTGTGGCACAGGGGACTGCACTGGGTCAAGTGATCTCTGGTGATCATAATCCTGGGACTGTAATTCCCAGCTCCACCAGCACAGAGCAGAGCTGAGGAGCAGGGTCTCATCCTCTCCTCTCTCTCCCTCCCCAACCCCCCCGTCTGTTCAGGGGAGAGGTTTTTTGACATCGACAGTGGCCGGAATGCCCCCCTGCACTCCCCCCCCACCGAGCACTACACCATCGTCTTCAACACCTTCGTCATGATGCAGCTGTTCAACGAGATCAACGCCCGCAAGATCCACGGCGAGAGGAACGTCTTTGAGTCCATCTACCGCAACCCCATCTTCTGCACCGTGGTGCTGGGCACCTTTGCAGCTCAGGTGAAGCTGCAGGGGCAGCGTGGGAATAACGTGGTGGGGCTGGGAGGGGCTGGTGCCACGGGCAGCACCTGGGTGGGTGTGCTGCAGTCACTGCCCACAGCTCTGTTCTGGCCCCTGGTTCTTCTCCAGGAGCTTCTCAGTGACACAAAACCTGAGCTATCCCTGGAAGTGTTTGGGCCCAGGTTGGATGGAGGTCTGAGTGACCTGGTCTAGTGGAAGGTGTGTCCCTGCCCCATGGCAAGGAGTTCAGACTGGGTGGTCTTTAAGATCCCTTTCAACCCAAACCATTCTATGATTGTGTGATTTGAGGTCTAGAGTGTGTTGGGAGGTGCCAGGCAGTGCCTTGGGTGTCCCATAAAGTTCCCAGCCTAGATGTGAGGTCCTTGTTCCTCTTGTAATCCCAGGAAGGAGGGAAAAGCTGTGTGGTCCAAGGGGACCTTCCCATGCCAAGGCTGTGCTGTGCAGCCCTTGGAGCTCCCAAGTGTGTGACTTTTCTCTCCTGTGCTGTAGATCATCATTGTGGAGTTTGGTGGGAAGCCATTCAGCTGCTCTGGGCTCACCCTGAGCCAGTGGTTCTGGTGTATTTTTATTGGAGTTGGGGAGCTCCTGTGGGGCCAGGTAAGAGCCAATCTGAAAAACCTGCCCCTGTGTCTTTCCCTCCCTGCTGCCTTCCTGCCCTTGTTCTCCCCAGTGTTTGTTTAAGGCAGCCTTGGAAGGGGTGGGTGCTCCATCCCACACCAGCAGGGAGGAGGGGAGGTTGCCAGCCCACTCCTCACTCCCACCCTGCTTGTCAGAGGGACAAGTCTTGGCTGCACTCCCGTGTCTCTCAGCTCCTGCTCCCCTGGGCTGGTGGGTCCTGCTCCCATGGCCTCAGGCTAAGCAGCTGCTCTCCCTGTCTCTCCCCAGCTGATCTGCACTGTCCCAACCAGCCACCTGAAGTTCCTGAAGGAAGCTGGGCATGGCATCACCAAGGAGGAGATCCCAGAGGAGGAGCTGCCTGAAGACGTGGATGAGATCGACCATGCTGAGATGGAGCTGCGGCGTGGGCAGATCCTGTGGTTCAGGGGTCTCAACAGGATACAGACACAGGTACAGGGGGGCTCCAGGGGCTGGGGGCGCTCTTCCTTCTCTCTTTCTCTTTCTTTGTCTCCAGGGGATCTTTCTGGAAAGAGGTGACTGCTGCTGCCCGGAGGATGCCATCACCTCCTGGGCTAGAGTTCTCCCACCACCTGTGCCTTTCTGGGTTTGTCCTGGTGGGGAACCAGGGCAAGTCTGGCTTTCAGGATATCTTAGGGTGGGGGGAAGCTGTTCTGATGCAGAGCACGGTGTCCTGCTGGTCTGCAGGAGGCTGGATGTGCCACTGCTGGGCACCTTGTGCAGAAGAGGAGGTTTCTTGGAAGCTGTGAGGGGTCCATGGAGCCATCCAGGCTCTGTCATGCAGTGGGTCAGCACTGGAGCTGCTCTTGGTCACTGCTGGGGATGCTGTTCCCAGTGGGGAATGTGCCCAGGAGGGCTCATTCTGCAGGAGACCCTCTCTGGTCTCACTCCTTGGCTGCTCTGTCCTTCTCGACAGCCACCCCTCTGTGCCAGCTCTGTCTCCTCACCTGGAGCTCTTGGCCCCACAGCACAGAAGGGGAGGACAATCTCTCTCTCAATATGCTTTTTACATCAGTTGTTTTCCTCTGACTCTCTTTTTCCCAAAAGGGTTTTATTTTTGCCCCAGACTGGGCAGGGCTGCCCCACAGTGGGAAGCTCCATGTCCAAGTGCCCTGGCACACAGGGCTGCTGGGTGACCTTTGTGCTCCTCTCTGACAAACAGAGAGAACCAAAAGGGCCCAGAGACAGGGGTGGGGAGCACAGCAGCCAGGCTGGGCCACAGTGACTTCCCTTCTCCTCTGGGAGACATTCCTTGAGGTTCAGGGTGAGGTTCAGCCTTGACTCCCTGCTCGTTGGCAGCAGTGAGGGGCAACCAGGCTCTTTGGGGAGTCTGGGCAGTGCTGGAAACCAGTGGTTGCCTCACGTGAAGGATGTTCTGGGAGCTCCAGGTGTGCTGGAGGCCTGGTCGGTGCAAAGGGCTGCAGTGCCAGCAGCCAGGTGTGCCTGGAGCCTCCCAGGTGCAGGTGTGCTGGGCCTGGGCTGAGATGAGCTCTTGCATCATGAGAAATGCTCCTGGATGCACATCCTGGAGTCTCCTAAGGATTCCCTTCTGGCTGTGGTGCACTGGGCAGAGCAGGCAGGTCCAACCTGGGCATGTGGGGGCTTCTGTCCCCACTCTGTGTCTGAAGGAGGGCACGGGGCTCCTCCCCACAGCCCAGGCTGGGGCACTGTGGAAAGGAGGGACATCACACCGGGGAAGGAGCAAAGCTGTGTGTAAAATGCCTCCAGTGTGAACCAGAGGGGGTGTCCCTGCCCCACGAGTTGGGGTGGCACAGGGCTGTGCTGCCTGCACAGGGCTGGGGACACTCCAGCTGCAAAGTGTCTGGGAAGCCAAGGTGGCACCTGGATCCTGCCTGGTTCCTCCGGCCTCGGGGCACACCCACAGAGAACTGTGGCCCCACCACCAAGGATGCTTCTTCTGCATTCCTGCCCCCTTCAGCTCTGCTCCTGAGCCTGGGAGAGGGGCTGAAACATCTTCAGCTGGAGGCACATGGTGTGTCCCAGGATTCAGCCCCCCCAGCTGAACATCCCACGGGGCCGAGGGACCACAAACCTTTCCCAGTGCAGTTTTCTGGACCACCGGCTGCCAGCTCACACCTCTGCCCACCCTCTCTCTTCCTCTGCTCCTCCTGCAGATTGCTGGGATAACCCAAGGTGTTTCCTCTCTCACTCCCTCCCATCACGGGCTCTCTGGTGGTGGTGGTGGGATAAATCCTGCTCCTCTCACTCCCCTGGGAGGGACAGAGGCTGAAGGTGATTTCTCTGCTCCCCGAAACACGAGCCAAACCCGCTGTGGGCTCAGGGGTGGGGGCTCTCTCCTCCCTCCTCCCCTCCTGTCCCTCCTCCTCCTTTCCTTCCTGTCTGTGTGTCTGCCCGACCTCCCTGCTCCCCTCGCCCTCCCCTGTCCCTGGCCCTGGCCGGGCGCCGCTATCTCACTCTCTGGTTCTTTGCAGATGGACGTAGTTTACACATTCCAGACCGGCGCCTCCTCTTTGCAGGGAGCCCTCAGGAGACAGCCTTCCATCGTGAGCCAGCACCACGATGTAAAAAATGTTTCTAGCCCAACCCATGTAGCTCTTTCCTCCGTCAATTCCACTCCCACCACTTCTGCTGTTGCTGCTGCTGCTGCATCTCCTCCTGCGGGCAGTGAGTGATAGTCTATTACAATGCATGACTTCTAATAACCACAGAGAGCACCTGCACCAACCTAACCCAGCCTGATCTCTCTCCCTCTAAACCTTGACTCGCACACTGATTCCCAACATGAAGGATGGGGCGGGAAAGTGTTGAAAAAAATGTAGTTTTTATGCTGTTGCATCTTTTAACAACCATTTTGGTCCTTCCCCCCCATTCCTCGTTGCTTCTTCTGGTTTTACCTCTTCTCCTCCTTTGCAGGGCTGACAAATGAGTCCACCCTCCTGAGGGGTGCAAAAATTGGCAGTTCTTGTTCAAAGAACCCTGTGTGTTCATGAGCAACAAAGCATTGCTGTGAGAAGGGAGACACTAAACCCAAATTCTGCTGGTTCTTTCCACTGTGGCTCTGCCCGCCCCTGGGATGCCCCAGGAGGGCAGGGATGGGCAGAGGCATTGCTTTCCTGCAGCTGGAAATGTGTTTGGAGGCAGAGTGGCCACTGGGACCTTCCCCCAGCGTGCTGCAGGGCTGGCTGAGCTGTGGTGAGGGGGTGTGAGGAGCAGGATTTGCTCCTGCCATGGGTGGGAGGTTGGATGGTGCCTGTGAACAGCCCTTACCGTGGCTCAGCTGGCCCGTGGTGACACCTTGGGGTCGCTCCCCTGGTTCAGAGCTGGTTTGTAAGCAAGCAGCCTCTGTGTCCCACCTGGGGACTTGCATGGCATGTGGGGCAGAGCTGAGTGTGCCCTGTGCTGCCCTGGGGCTCCTGCTCCCCTGGCAGCCAGACCATCCTCAGCCTCAGTGCCCACCTGGTCCTGCACACGCTGGTTCTCAGTGTGTGCAGACACACAACTCTGCATGCAAACGGGATGGAAACCATGGCCCACTCATTTTTTCCAGTGGGAAACCTGGATCCTGGATCTAGCAGTGGGTTTCCAGGCCAGAATAATTCCCCTCTGGTGCAGAGCCCCTCTCTGTGCTCATCATGGGCTGCGTGTTGGGGTTGGGAGCACGTGAACGTGAGTCTCTCTGCAGGCTGTGCCAGGCTGGGAGTAGGTTGTGTGTCTCTCCTTGATAATTGGCTTTTTTATTGCACAGTCACTTTCTGTGTTCTCCTCTTATTAAAGAAATACCCTCAGTGACTTTCTGAATAGCTTTCAGTCTCCACTGTTTATGCACTGTGGGGGAGGAGAGAGAATTTCGGATAATTTTGTTTTCTCTCTATTTAGCTGACTCTGGTGCTTGGATTTGATTGTGTTTAACCCCAGTGTTTCTGAAGCAGCACAGCTGCTTTTCTGCTCCCAGCTGCATCTGGGCACCACTGAGACTCTCTAATGGAAGAAAACCTGCTTAGGGAGGCTCAGAGTAGTGGGCCTGGTGGGCAAGACCAAAATGCAGGTTTTTTGCAGTTTGAGCATTCATTTTCTCCCAGATTTGCAGCAAGGGAATAGATAATCTGCATAGCTCGTGCCCTTCCAGGCAGCAAACTCCACCAGGAGCTAACTCAGGTCTCTAAGTCTCCCCTCTGTTTTCTGCCCAGACTTTTCTCTTTCCCTCTGCTGCTTCTCTCTCTCCCAAAGCTCCTCTCCCTCCACACAGATCCGTGGTGTCCCTCTGCCTCCCACTGCACTCCTGTGGATGAGTTGGCCAGGGCTGCACCTCGGCAGCCTCGCTGCTCTGTCCTCCTGGGGTGGTGGAGAGGGAGGGAGTGACCTCAGGAGATGGTTTGCAGAGCTGAGCTGCTCTCCCTGGGAGTTTTGCCCTGGAGTGGGGGAGCTGGGCAAAGCCAGGGGTCAGCAGTGGAGCTGATGGGATGTCATTCCCATCTCCATGTGAGCAGGTTGTGGTGCTGCAGGGATGGTGTGAAATGAGAGTAAATTCCAAGCCTGGAGGTTGTGTGAAGGTTCCAGGTGGAGAGGGGGCGTGAGCAGGGAGGGAGGTGGGCTTCCAGCTTGGATGGGAGTGGTTTGGGTTTGTTTGCACTGCCTGGCTCATTCAGAACACATTTCCTCGCTGTTCTGTTCCTTTGACAAGGGAACAGCTGAATTAATTTCACAGCAGTTGCTGACAGAGATGGTTAAAGTAGGAAAATCTGAGGAAAGCTGCAGTCAGTGGAGCTGCAGGCAGTGAGGGGGTAGAGACAGGCTGGGCTTCAGTGCTTGAGGTGGTGAGGCAGGGAGAGCTCCTGGGGAGCTGCTCCTACCTCTGAGCCTGTACTGGACTAACCACCTCGTTGCTTTGGCAGTCACTGGACTCTCCTTGGCTTGTTTGGGTTGGTTATAGTTGATTTAGTGAGTTTTGCACTGTGCATTCTAGGGGTCAGGGATTGCAGGTGCTGTTCTCAAGATGCTGGTGGTGTGACAGGTTGTCAGGCTGGGTGGCCTGTGTGGTCCTGTGCATTCATACTGACTCTACTCAGGGTCTCACATCTCATTAGTGCAGCAAACCCAGCTCTGAATTTCTGTTTTCAGCTCCATCAACCTTCCATTTTTGCAGGGCAGCTGGAGCTCCACCATCAGGGAGTACCTGGCCCACACTCATCTCCTCATCAGTGTCTCCAGCACTGTGTGTGTGCTGGTCCATGTGTGTGTGTGCAAGAGCTGGGGGTTGTGCCCAGCTGGGATGTGCTGAGCCTGTGCCAGGGGATGCCACCCTGCAGCACCATCACTCTGAGCCAGGTGTAGAGCAGACTCAGAAGGGCATCCCCTGGGAGAGGGAAGCTCTGGAACACCGTGCAGGTAAAACTTCCAGGGTTCCAGGCACGAGGCTCTTGGAGTAACTTCTCTGGTCTGGTTTGGTGGGTGCTGTGTGTGCTGAGACTGTGGCAAGGGAGGGCAAGAGCTGGAGGGGTTCCAGGTTGATTTTCCAGAGGTCTGGAGGGAGCAGTGAATCCACTGCAAGCAGTGAATCCACCATCCAGACCTCTCCCTTCCTGTGCAGTAGAGGTGGTAGAGCCATTCCCTGGTGGCCCAAACCAGGCTCTGGATCTCCTGCTTGTAACATGTTGGCTTTTGGTGGAGCTTCCCCATGGGTTTCCCAGGAGCCTGGGTGGGATTTGGAGCAAAGCGAGTGGTTTTCATGCAGAGCATCCAACAGAATCAGGTGCCTTTGGAAACCCCTGGTTTCCTTCAGGAGGTTGGTGTAGGGAAGGATCCAGAGCTCCAGCTGTGAGGGAAAACTCACACAGATCTGGCTTCCTTCATGTATGTTTAGCTGGGTCTGCTTTACTGATCATGACATCCACTTGGATCTGGTGCTTCCCATGGGCTTGAAAAGTTGGCAACACCTTTTTAAAGCCCGTTCCTTTCCATAGGTGTAGAAATGAACTAGACCAAACACAGCCATGGCTCCCACGGTAGTGTTTTGCCTGGAAGTGAACCTGCTGTTTGTCTAACCCACCTCTTTTTTGAGTCGTAGTTCCACCTTGTTGTCCTCGTCCATCCCCACGAAACGCGTGTGCACACGTAATGACAACTAATGCATTTTGGCTTCCATTCATTCCGAGTGGTCTGGGGGGGTTCAGTCGTTCTGTGTCTTTTCTTGCAGCTTCTGAAGTCGCCCCATAGTCGGTCGATCCCCCATCACACTCCCAGTGCCTGAGTCTGATCCATGTTGGCCCTCCTAGTTCACCATAGACCTCTCAGTTTGACTCAGCTGTGTGTTCAGTGGTGGTGACTTGTTGTCGTGGTCGTGCTTTTTGTTTTACCGTGTCTTTACTCTTTATTTTGGCTCTCCCCCGGGCGCTGTGGCCTCTCCGAGCCGTCCCTAACCCCTCTCTTCTATCCCCGCTCCCCTCCGGCAGATCAAGGTGGTGAATGCGTTCCGTAGCTCCTTGTACGAAGGCCTCGAGAAACCCGAATCCAGAAGCTCCATCCATAACTTCATGACTCACCCAGAGTTCATCCTGGAGGAAGACGAGCCTCGAACACCATTCCTTGACGGCGCCGAAGACGACCCCGAGAGTGACGGACTCGCGAAGCGCGGAGGGGGCAGCCTGGGTGGGCCACCCGCCCTCAACAGGAACAACAATGCAGTGGACAGCGACCGAGCTGAGCTCACCATCCCCGAGCCTGAGAGCCCCTTCCACAGCTTGGAGACATCAGTTTGACCTTAGAACTTGGACCCCTCCTCCTGCTCCTCCAC
This sequence comes from Hafferia zeledoni, assembly GCA_035583235.1. Taxonomy (NCBI): domain Eukaryota; kingdom Metazoa; phylum Chordata; class Aves; order Passeriformes; family Thamnophilidae; genus Hafferia; species Hafferia zeledoni. The sequence continues at coordinate 3,247,133 of JAWWEV010000077.1, read as the reverse complement.
CTCGGCCCCTCGCCCGGTGTGACATCAGCACCAGTAACTGCTCACACCCTGCGGTCACCTCGTGTCAAACTGCTCATACGTATATCATTTGGGTGTTTTAGGGGGGGGGTTTACTTGTTGGGGTTTTTTTTTCCTTTGTTTTGTTATTTTATTTTTTTTTTACCATTATTTAGCAGTGGGAACCAGAGTACCACGATGCTGGGTGTTGGGAGAGAGGCTCAGCCAAACCTTTGTGCATCTCCATCCCTCCCTTTCAGTGGTACTCGCCCAGGTGAAGCAGCCAGGTTCTTTCCTCTCCAAGAGTTGGGCTCCAGGCGTCTGTCAGGGGGTTTCACTTTACAAAATGCATGATCAAAGGAAATTCAAATTGTTGTAGTCTTACAGGCCCGCCCTCAGCCCGGGGGCTGGGCTGCACTTGTGACTTTTAATTTTATTTTTTTTTCCACTTGTGGTTTTTAGGGTTTTCTTCTAAAGTTGGGGTCTGTTCTTTGCTCGTGGGATTTGCCCCCAGGAACTTTTGCTGTGGGAAGTGGGGGCAGTCAGCACTCCAGTGTGAAAATTAAGGAATAAACAACAACTCCCAGCCAGAGGAAGGTGTTTATTCACAGGTCGAGAGATACAGGGATGTACACCAGTCTTCCACCTTGAAAAATGGTACCTGACCTTTCCAGCTCCTCCTCTGTGTGTCCACACACACTTTTCTCTCTGTTTCCTAGTTGGTAGATGAGGAATGGAGGTTCCTTGGCTGTAACTTTGCTGGATGGAAAAGATTCTGATTTTTCTACAAAGGTGGAGGTGAACTGGCAGTGAAAAGGGGGTGGAAAAAACCCCACAGTTGTGAGAAATGTGGCTCCTTCCTGGAGGCTCTTAAGAGAGGCCTCTCTGCAGCTCTTGATCAGGTGTGAAACTCTTGCTGAGAGCTCTGCCAAGGTTTTATGGCTCCTGCCATCAAGAAGAGAGGGATTTCTGCCCATTCTGGCTTTTCTGTGCTATTGGGTTAAATAATCCTTCAGCCTTGGAGTAGCAGCTCCAGGGAACTGCTGAGGAATCTCAGAGGATGCTCCAGCTGTGCCCACCAAAAGCTTTCCCAGGCTGAACAGAGAACAAGCATCGGGTCACTGAGAGCACTGTGGGCCAACTCCCAAATCATAGAAGGGATGAATCAGGTTGTCTCACCATCCAGTGGAACTGGGGGAGGCTCCATGGCTGATGGAGGACCCTCAGCTTTCTGGAGCTGCTTTGCCAGCAGAGGTGGCAGTTGCTTGGGTGACTGCAGGTCTTCCAGAGAAGGTGCTGTTGGAGGCTCAGCCTCACTGCTGCCTTTTTGGAGGTCATCTCTTCACCTTGTGTCCTGCCTCACCTCTCTCTCCTGGAACCATTTAGGGACAGTCCTGATTTTTTGGAGCAGAGGCCCTGGCTGGCTCTGCACTGCCTCTGGTGCCCCTTGGCTCTGAGCAGGGGGCAGGATTTGCTTTGCTTGGGCTGAGTTCCCTCCCCGTGGGCTCCTGCTGGTGCTGCCCTGGCTGTGGCACCGGCCTGGAGGATGCTCTGCTGCCTTCCCTCCCTCCTTCGTCCCGTTTGGCTTGGTTGGAAGCAGAGAGAACCTGGTTGTAAGTGGCTGTACAACATCCTCTTTGCCCAGCCCCACCCCTGGGAGCAGCGAGGGTTCAGGGCCAGGCTGGGCTGGGCTGGTTCCTTCTCTCCTTTCCTTTCAGAACGCACAGCAGAATCTCCCGTGCCTTCTCCGAGCACTGCCTGCAGCACCTCCTGCCACGCCAGGGCCCAGTACTTTGCCAAGAAACAAGTGTTCCTTAAACCACAACACAAACCAAGTGTCTTTGTTTTGTTTCCAGCCCAGCACTGGCTCGTCCCTTCCCCGGGGTGGGAGGAGGGAAGGACGAGGCCGCCCCATTCCTGCCCCAGGTGGTGAGGAAGGTTCCCCCTCCTGCGTGTCCTGCTCGGGGCTGGCGGGGGCTGCAGGTTGGGCTCTGACACTGCCAACTGCAAGAACAAATTGCCACCACTGCCCATCTCGATTGCAAATGCAGTGTCAACCCCCTGCCCATCACTGCCCTCCCCTCTCCTCCTTCCCTCCCCAAAATCCACCTTGGGCAGGACCAGGGGCTGGGGGGGGTTCTCGGGTTAAACACGAGCAGTGACAGGAAGGACTAAAAGGGGTGTTTGTGGGGTTTGGTTCTCTACTAAAGGTGACATTGCTTAAAAAAAAATCACTTTTTCTATTTTAAATACTTGGAAAAAAAACCAAAAAAAAAAAAGATGGTGTTCTTACAAGCTTACATAAATATTTATTAAATACTTATACTTTTGGGGGGGTGCACCGATTTTTTTTTTTTCTTTTGATATTTTTTTAATACCTCAGACCTGTTTAAAAAATAAAAAAAAAAGACTTAAACCAACAAAAAGCCAAGTTTGGAGGCTCTCAAAGTCACTCCCAGAAATCTGTGACTGGCAGGTTACCACAAGGGTCTGGTCGTTCTTTAGTTGCTCTATTTTTGTCGTTCTAGTTTCCATATTAGGAGGGGGAGAAATAATTATATATAAATATTATGCAAAAAAAAAAATCTAGTTTTCTTTAGATCAGAAACTGATATTTTTACGTCAGCCATATGTATTTTGTTTAAAGAAAAGTAAATAAATAAATCTCGAGTCCCGCGGCTGCACCAGCACGTGACTGTGTGACGGCAGGGCCAAGGGACAGGTAATTAATTCCATGGATTAATTAATTCAGCCATCGGATGCCAGTCAGCTTCCTTTTCTCTGAGCAGCCATCTTTCTACTAGATGTTAGTTGGATGACACAAATGGGGTTTTTTTATATATATATATAAATTATGTTGGTATGGCTGGTTGCTTCAAGTATAAACGTTTCTTGTGCATACAAATTTCCTGTAAAGTATTTTATTTTGTTTTTCAGTTTCAGTGATATACTGGCAGCAGCTGACTCTTGGCTTAAGTTATTGAGGACATTACAAAAGATTTGGGGGAGATTGGTGCTCCAAAAGGCATGGTCGGCGGCACGAACTTTTGGGGACTCTCTGCAACATGCCTTGACTAGGGGGAGATATCTATAAATATATATATATATTATTATGACTTTGTTTTGCTTTGTTTGAACTGCCACGAGCGCGCACGGGGACAGTGCCCGACAGGAACCGAAGTCATACCCTGTGATCCGTGTTAACTTGCCTTGGAATGCTTTGTTATTAAAACACTCTGAACATAATTTTGCATCCAGTTCTTACTCCCAGGAGGGTCTCTGGTGGTGGATTTTTCTGTGGAATAAATTGGTGGATTGGTACCAAAGACATCCCACCACGCCCTGTGTGCGTTGCTGGCCAGGCAGCTTGAGGCGTTTGCTTTCTGTGCTGAGGTTTCCTTTCTGATCTGCACAGGGGGTTTTACTTCATCTTCAGAGGTTTTGTGCAATAAGCTTCGAGGGAAATTTTGGAAACAATCTCAAGAAGGAAAAAAACTAAACCAAATTTTAGCATGGGCAGCCTTTGGCTTTCCCTCCACGAGGAGTCCGTGGCCTGTAATGCTCAGCCCCAGCTCCCGGGGGGGGCACGATGGGGTCACTGGAAAAGCCCCATCCCAAATCCAGGGAGGGCATCTCCAAGGTGCCATTGCCAAGTCCTGTTTTCCTGGGACCACATGAAATCCCTGGAAGCTTTTGTGGGAGGGCACCTGTCCCTGCATCCCTTCCTGCTCCATCAGCCCCTCCGAGTTCATAGACATGGGGCACAGAATCCCTAAAACACCCCCTGCAGCCCCAGCTCTCCCCTTGGAGCTGTGGGGACCCCTCTCTCCTGGTCCTGCCCCAAACAGAACCACCCCAACAGGTGGGGGTTGGCACCTGGTTCTTCCTCTCCAGCATCCCCTGCTCTTCTCCCACTCACCAAACCCCCCAATTTTCACCCAGCAAAGCCCATGGCTAAAACTGCCTTTAGTTTATTTCCTCCCCTTCAATAAATATATATATATATACAGTATGAAAGCAACATTTATGTGTGTGTATATATATTTATCCAGCGCTCTCACAACAACAAAGCTTTCTTTTGGAGAGGGCACGCAGAGCCGAGTTTTTCTTTTCCAGTAACTAAGTATAATAAGCACTGGTATTTTTGTATAAAAACAGGAAAAAAAAATACAAAAGAAAAGACTGAATATTATGTGGTATGCATGACATTAAACAACAAAAAAAAATGGTGGTTTCAAAGCAATATGTACCCTGGTGTGTTTGCCATATCCTAAAGTCCAGCTTAAAGTGCACCTGATCTGTATTGCATTTTGATATTAATCTCTATGTACAATGTTTTGCATGTAATTTATATGGTTCTTGGGAGAAAAAAAAAAAAAGAATCTGAATGAACTGTCAGTTGGCTTCTTCTGAGCAAACAGACTCCAAGCAGAGATGAGACTCCAGGTGGAAGCAGCAGAGGGGTGGGAAAGGGGTCCATAGTTCAAAACCTGAGCTGGGGTGGGGGAGAAGGGGATGGTTTGGAATCAATAAAGCTTTGGCTGTTGAGCAGAAACAATGCGAGTGCATCCAGAGAATAAAATGTGCCCACGTGTAACTGTGGCGTGCTCAGTGTGTCCAGCAGCTCGTGCAGTCACTGCCAGGTCCTCTCCAAGCACTGGAGGAATCACAGAATGGATTGGGTTGGAAAAGACCTCCGAGATCATCAAGTC
>JAWWEV010000077.1:3216578-3228159 GCA_035583235.1 Hafferia zeledoni | reverse complement strand
CCCTGGGAGGGTGGGCAGGCCCTGGCACAGGTTTCCCAGAGCAGCTGTGGCTGCCCCATCCCTGGAAGTGTCCAAGGACAGGTTGGATAAACTTGGAGCACCCTGGGCTGGTGGGAGGTGTCCCTGCCCCTGGCAGGGAGTGGCACTGGGTGATCATTAAGGTCCCTTCCCACCCAAACTATGCCATGGTTGTGCAGGTGCTCCTTCCCCAGATGCATCTTGAGAGCACTCAAACCCCCTTCCTTAGTGCTGTGACAAATCTTGGACACTTAACATTTTGTTGGACTCTCTTTAACTGTTGCTGCCTCTCTGTTTCTTGCTGATGCCAGGCAAGGCTGCCAAGCCCATAGAGGAGATCCGGGTGAAGACCCTGGAGGAGATCCGGCTGGAGAGGGCGAGCCAGCGGCGTGGGGAGCCCCCGGCCAAGCCCCCCGGGGAGCCTCGGAGGGCAGAGGAGCCCGGCCCGGGGGCCAGGCCGGCCCCCCCAGTGCGCATCAAAGCCCTCCTGGGAGCCCTGGCTGAAAAGAACCACAAGAGAGTGGAAGAAGAGAAGGGAAAACCAGAGGAATTCCCTGCCAAGCCAAAAGCTGAGGGTGAGCCCAGGAAGAGCAGTCCTGCTCCAGCCGTGCCAGGCAAGGTGCAGCTGGCAGAGCCAGGCAGAGCCAAGCCGGCCGGAGAAGTGCGTATCAAAACCTTGGAAGAGATCAAGAGGGAGAAAGCTCTGCGGATGCAGCAGAGTGGGGAGAACGTGCCAGCTCCTCCTGCACAGCCTGAGCCCGCCCTCAGAGGGAGGAGACTCCTGCGGGTCACAAAGCTCATAGGTAAGGAGGGCCCTCCCTGGGGAAGTGCTTTCCCTCTGGAATAAACTCGGATTACTCAGGATACAGTTCACTTTTTCCTTCTGTCTGTACTAGAGCAGAAAAGTTTGAAGGCTCCAAAGTCAAAAGGACCATGTTATTTTTCCATGACTGTTTTCTGTATTTCCCACTGGAAAATTCATTCATTGAGGAGCTTTGTAGTCTGTAACTTCTCTCTTTTTTTTTCTGCCCTCAGTTTGTGGTATGGGATGTTCCCTGTGCTGAATCCAAAGTTACATTCCTGTTTGGAATATGTGTTGTTTATTGATGTATGTGTGTTTGGGGAGGTTGTTAGCAACTTTGTAATATCAGTGATTTAAAGATCTCATCGTTAAGATTATCTAAACAACAGAAAAGAGATTGAGGGAGAGGTGAGATGCTTTAGCCTTTCCCTTTGTCCTGTTACTAGACATGATAAAATAAATACACCCAGGAAACCAGGTTTCTTTACCTCTGCTGTTGACAAAGTATTTATTTTTCACTTTTGCTTGTTTTAAAGCACCTGGAAGAGAAGAAAAAATGATAGTGGAATTGAACAAACCTTCTCCAAAAACTGTCTCTGCACCTGCAGAGGTGAGTCCATTGTGAAGATGAACATATATATATACACATACACACAATTTCCATTGAACTTTATCATGTTTTGTTTGTGTACTCATAAAATTATAAAATTTCTGATCTGTTTTGTCATGTTTTGTTGGTAAACTCACTGCCTGCTCTCAGTTGGAGATCCTTCCTATCTTTCCTCATTTGGTAATTGTTGCAGTGAAGTCCCAAGTCCTGTCACTTCCAGGCAGCATCATAATCTTCACTTTTAATTAATTAATTTGAATTAAATTGTGGAATTAATCTGATTATACCTCACAATGAAACGTATCAGTGCCAGAGGTTAACGTGGGAAGATTGTTTTTGTTCTCAGTGACTTTCTCTGGCAAACTTTTAAGGATGTGTTAAAACTCTGAGCTGAGTATTTTAATGACAAAGGCTGGAGCTTTGATTGGAGGAATCCAGGCTGGATGGGGGAGCTTGTATGCCTTTATAATCCTTAAAAAGAATGGATAGGTTGCAGTGAGTCTTCTCCATTAAAGCAGCTTGCTGTGTTGGGGATTGGAGGCTTTTGGAACATTATTACCAGAGCAAAGCAGGGATCTTGTTACAGGCAGCGTTTTACTTGAAAAATATTGGATTTCAGTGGTGCCACATGGAGCCATTTTGGAGGGATTGCCACCCAGATTTTCACAATGGAACCTCCATAGGTTTTTGTCCTATTAATCCTTTTCTTGCTTTCTTTTTCCTAGCCCTCTGGTCAGAGTGCAGCTAATTCCACAGTCCAGGTGAAGAGCCTGGAGGAGATCATGTGGGAGAAGCGGCAGCTGAAGCAGCGCCAAGAGAATCTTCAGAAGGAAACAGCTGCTGTGCCAACTCCAGTGGAAAAACCAGCCAAGGATAAAACTCCACCATCAGGGAGCCCTGAATCCACTGTGGTTTCAGGACCAGCTTATCAGCTTGGGAGGAGGAAATTGGTGAAACCTCAGGAGGATGGAGTGGGAAGCCCAGAGAAGGATCCTGCTGTGTCTCCAGGGAAAAGGGCAGCTCAGCCTCTGGAACGGAAAGCTAAAAGTGAGTGTTACCTGAGGGCAGGTTACTGAGAGCAGCCCTGGGGAGAAGGGCTGGGGGGATGGTTGATGGAAAGCCCAGCATTTGCTGGAGAACAGTGCACCCAGTCCTGGGGCCCCCAGCATAAGAAGTCCATGGAACTGGTGAAGCAGGGCCAGGAAAGGCCTCAAAGAGGATAAAAGTTGATAAGGGGACTGGAGCACCTCCCCTATGGAGACAGGCTGGGAGAGCTGAGGCTGTTCATCCTGGGGAAGAGAAGGTTGTGTGCTGACCTCACAGGACCTGGAGGGGCTACAAGAAAGCTGGAGAGGGACTGTTCATCAGGAACTGAAGTGACAGGGCAGTGGGGAATGGTTTCAAACTGACAGAGTGAAAATTTAGGTTTGATCCATGGAAGAAATTGTTCCCTGTGAGGGTGGGCAGGCCCTGGCACAGGTTGGGCAGAGAAGCTGTGGCTGCCCCATCCCTGGGAATGTCCAAGGCCAAGTTGGATGGGGCTTGGAGCAACCTGGACTGGTGGAAGGTGTCCCTGCCCATGGCAGGGACTGTGGGACTGGATGACCTTTAAAGTCCATCCCAACCCAGACCTATTCTATGATTTATGATTATGGGACTATTAAGAACCTGCTGGTTTTTTGACTCGAGGCAGAGTGAGAGTTCATTATTTTTTTCTTCCTTCTCTTCCAGCCAAATCCAAGGCATACCTGAAGCATTTGGATGGGAAAGCCACGTCCTCCCCACGACAGAGCCTGAAACGTCACACACCTGAGAGCCACCCCCCTGCCGTGGTGGCCGTGAAGCCCCTCAGTGCCACCGGTGGGGACACCAAGGAACCTTCAGCCAAGAAAGCAGCTGTGGTAAGGACCGTCCTGAGCCAGCTCCAGGTCCCCAGGGCCAAATCTTACCCTCTTCTGGGAGAAAAGGTGCAAAACAGAAATGTCCTGTGGGTTTCTGTTCCTGCTGAAGCTCCTTCCTGCTTTTAATTAGATGAATGGCAGCATCTACAGAATTCTCTGCTTTCTCTGAGTGTGGAGGATTTTGTCGATTAAAAGACAAAAAGTCCTTAAGAAAGACACAGTCATTAGTAAACTTCAAGGTCATACTCATTTCAGGAGGTGTGTTTTGGTTCAAGCTCCACAGTGTCAGAGGAGAAGCAGCAAAGAACAACCTATGGAAGCATTTTAGCTTGGTGTCCTAAAAGCTCTTCCTTCTCCCCAGGCCGTGGCTCCTGCTTTGCCAGAGGACAGCCTGGTCTCCAGACCTCGGAGGGAAAAACCCCAAACCAGGTAACAAGCACACCTTGTCCCTTTTTTTGACCTCTCACACTTTCATGTGAAACAGTTGGGTTTGTTCACATGTGGAAACTCTGAGTTTTGAGGCAATTATTGCCAAAATCCAACAAAGAAACGATGTGAAATGATTTTTGTAGCAGCAATGCTTATTTAGGTTGTTTTCTTAAAAAGCTGCACTTGGGCACAGCTTTTCAGTGACTTTTTGGGTTTTCTGAGTGCCTGCAGAAGTTCACTTCCTTTTTATGGTTAAAATAGTGGAGGAAAAGTCTCTCTGGCTACAAATACTGCCCCTTCATTCCCAGCCTCCAGGTGTCTCTTCATGGATAAATCCCTAAACTGCCAACTGTACCTGCTGATCCGGGTTAATTGAGTCCCAATCCCTGTGTAAGGTTGAGCTGTAGGAGGGTTAAATTCCACATAAGGAATGTCACACACTGATTTTTTCCCTCTTCCTTGCTCTTCCCAGCCCTGATCTCCACCTTGGGAGCCAGGCAGACTCCCTGGCACAGTCAGAGGTCTCCAGCTCAACCTCAGCTTCCTCAGAAGTGCCGGTGAAGATGCGCCGTCTGAGCTCCACAGGCTCTGCCAAAGCACCTCTGTCTATGGAGGATGACTTTGAGAAGCTCATTTGGGAATTCTCAGGAGACAAACTGGAACCAGAAATCGACCTGGACCCAGGGAAGGACGAGGATGACCTCATTCTGGAGCTCCGGGAGATGATTGACAGCTGAGCTGCACCAGCTTAAAAAGAAAAAAAAAAGCCACAAAAAAACCCAACACCAAAAAACCCCTCATAATAAACCCTTACACAAACCCCCCAAGCTGTATATTTTGTTGGATACATGGAGGGGATCCTTTTCCTGGCTGAGCCTGAAGGCACAGTTGGACTGGTAGGATTAGGCAGGATCTGCACTCAGTTGTCCTGATTTCAGTGGCCCTTTCCACATGGAGAGGACAAAGCACTTGGGGTTTTTTAGGGACACAGAGATCCCATCTCCAGACTCTGGTGGTTGTGAACTGGTTTGCTGATTCCATGATGTCCTGAAGGCTTCAAAGGAAAACTTCCACCTTCCTCCCCGTGACCCGACGCAGCGGTCGCCGCATTTCAGCGCTTTGTGTTTGGATTCCTTGGACAGTTGGTACCCAAAGCCTGGAGTTACTATGTCAACTCTTGAGTTTTATTGCTGTATGCTGTCATTTTGACTTTACTTCGGGGAATTAACGACAGTGTTGGGGTAGGAGGGAGCAGATTAATTAGTATTTTGGACCAAACATGCTGCCAAGGGCGGTGGCTGGGGCGTGTCCATCCAGCCTTACTTTGAATTATCAGGGTGCTTTTTCCTGATGGGTACAGGATCCTGGGGTGGGCAGCCAGGATTCCTCTCCTCGTCTGCAGTAAATTGGGAAAGGAAGGATTGGTTTAAGTGCCTCTTGGTTCCAAGGATTGCTCCCCTGAGCTGCCGACCCTTTGTCCTGCTGAAGGAATTCCTCACTCCGTGACGTTCGCCAGCACCGTCTTAGTGCACATGGAATGACTCTGGGAGAGAGGGAGAGGGCATGGAAGGGTTTCCCCCTCACTGCTTCCCTCCTCCTGCTCTGTCAGCCCGTGGAGACGGGATTTGGTGTATCCCATGGTTTCTTGTAAATATTTTTTCTTCCATTTTATATTTGTATTCTATTTAAGGTATTAAACGTAGGCTGGTCAGCTCCGCCCGCCCCGCTCGTGTCTGTACAGACCCACTGCTGGTTTCTATGTGTGTTTTATTTAAGGAATTGTATTAAACAGTCTGGTTGCCTCGTCCTTCCCTGTAGCTGAGTGTTTATAAATAAAATGAGGCACAGGAGCAGGGGCTGGGGGGTTTGGGGGCTCAGGGGGCTTGACCAGGGCAGGGATTGTTCCCCTGAGCTGGACAGGGCTGAGGCACCTTGCAGGGCTGTGTCCAGTCCTGGTCACTCTGTCCAGGAGGGACATGGAGGGCCTAGAGGGTGTTCAGAGAATGGAACAGGACTGGGAAGGGGCTGGAGCATGACCAGGGAAGGGAATTGAGCTGGGAAGGGGCCGGAGCAGCAGGAAGGGGGCTCAGCCTGGAGAAAAGGAGGCTCAGGAGGGACCTTCTCCCTTCCAGGATTCCCTGGCAGGAGGGTCGGGCTCTGCTCCAGGGAACAGGGACAGGAGGAGAGGGAATGTCCCGTGTTTGCTCAAACCTGTCACGGTCACTGTTTCCCTTCCCTGTCAGTTTTTGGGATGGTTCGTGGCATTTTGCTTAGACATGTGAACTCATGAACCTGTGCTATTTCCTGCGGGAAAAATCATCCAAAAAATCCCTCCCTCGCTGTGGGAATGCGGCAGGATGAACCCAGAGGGGACAAACCTGGCTTGCATTAGCCCACCGGGGACAGGTTGGACATCAGGAGGAATTTATCCATGGAAAAGGATGGGGCTCCCTGGGAGGATTGGAGTCCCCATGCTTGGAGATGTCCAAGGAACGACTCAGTGCTCTGGGCGTTTTTTTCCAGCCCTAACAGGCAGTCTGACCTTCTTAAGCCATCACCTGTATGCAAAGAAAGATCCCGGCGGGATTTCCCTGCCCGTTCCCGCCGGGATTCCCTGCCCGTTCCTTTCCCCGCCCGTTCCCGCCGGGATTCCCTGCCCGTTCCTTTCTCCGCCCGTTCCCGCCGGGATTTCCCGCCATGCCCGGCGCGGCCGAGCTGCGCATGCGCCGCAGCCCCACCGTGCTCCGGGCCCGGCTCAGCCATGGCGTACCGCGGGCAGGGCCAGAAGGTGCAGAAGGTGATGGTGCAGCCCATCGTATCCTGCACAGCCCGGGGGAAGTGTGGGGGAACGCGGGGGGACCGGGATGGAGGCCGGGCAGGGCACGGGGGGCGCGGGTTCCACCCCCGGGAGCCGCGGGATGCAGGCCTGGGATGGCGGGTTCCATCCCCCCGGGATCGCGGGTTCCATCCCTGGGCCTGTTTAATGCTCGGGAATCGGGAGTTTCACGCGCCGAGGGTCGTGGGTTTCGTCCCTGGGGGTCTCGGATTTGATCCCTCGGGGATTTTGCCCTCCGGGGGTCTCGGGTTTGATCCTTGGGAGGTTTCATCCCCCGGGGGTCGCGGGTCCCACCCCGGGCTGTGTCCCCGGGGGTCTCTGGCCGTGCTGCGACCTTAACCCTCCCCTCCAGAACCTGATCTTCCGCTACCTGCAGAACGTGAGTACCTGGGGGTGCTGCCTCTTCCCAATACCCAACTTAAATCTGCTTTGTTCCTGTTTACACCCCTTCGAACTGCGAGGGGAACAAACCTCTGGTGCTCCCTGAGCACGTGGCCTGCGCTGCCACTCCAGACTGGGCACTCAGAGTTAAAAATTCGGGTTTTCACCCGATTTTAGTTGAACTGAAGATCTCACAGTCATTCAGGGCGGCGAGAACAGCTCAGCATTTCTTTCCCCCAGCCAGGAATGACCTTTGTGTCAGGTGTTGGATCCTGCAGTCCAATGTGTGGGGTGTTTTCCCAGAATGGTTTGGATTGGGAAGGTCCTTGAAAACCCTCCAGTTCCAACCCCTGCCATGGGCAGGGTCACACTGTTTGTTTCTTTGTGACAATTAAAATCTCTGCTGCCCTGTGTTTAATCATTAAATATTATTAATTCATATTTCTTGTTATTTATTATTATTTAGTTATTATTAATTATTGACAAAACAGCACAAAACCTCAAAAATAGCCGAGACTCCTGTGAGAGCTGCAGAGCTGCTGCTGGCAGTGAGGAGCCCTTGATGCACAGCAGGGAACAAACTGCTTGGGGTGTTTCTGTTCCTGTTTTACTCTCCCTCTCCATCACTTTTAGAGATCCAGGATCCAGGTGTGGCTCTATGAGCAGGTGAACATGAGGATAGAAGGCTGCATCATTGTGAGTATCAGTGTCCCCTTGTCACTCCTCTGGTCCTTTTGGGGGGGGGTTCAGGTTCATAAATCCATTTCTTCCTTCTTTTCCCACTGTTTTCCAAGAATGGGAGTGGAAATACTTAGTGTTTCTCCAGTGGACAGTGGTAATTGCAGAGCTGAGGAGAGTTTGTGTGGGGGTTGCTGAATTTCAGCTCCCTGACTGTGTTTGGTGCCGTTTTCAGGGCTTTGATGAGTACATGAACTTGGTGCTGGATGATGCAGAGGAGATTCACTCCAAAACAAAGTCCAGGAAGCAGCTGGGTAGGTCACAGTGGCTGTGGAGCCTGAGAGAGCCTGGAATGCAGGGGTGGGAGCCTGGAAGTGGGGTGGGGGATCTGGAAATCAGGGGTGGGAGCCTGGAACTGGGGTGGGGGATCTGGAAATCAGGGGTGGGAGCCTGGAAGTGGGGCGGGGGATCTGGAAATCAGGGGTGGGAGCCTGGAAGTGGGGTGGGACCTGAAATCCAGGTGTGGGAGCCTGAAGCTCATGTGGAGCAGACACTGGGCTCAGTTCCTGCTCTTTCCTGAGCTGGTGGGTGTGTTCAATGTGCAGGAAAACGTGTCTGTGCCTCAGACCAAGTCTGGGGTCTCAAACAGCTGTAACAAATCCAGGCTGGATGGGGCTTGGAGCTGTCCCTGCCCATGGCAGAGGGTGGAACTGGGTGATCTTCAAGCCAACCCAAGCCATTCCAGGATTCTGTCCTCTCCAATCCCTGTTTCCCTTGTGTTGCAGGTCGGATCATGCTGAAAGGGGACAACATCACCCTGCTACAAAGTGTTTCCAACTAGGATTGGCTGTTCCTCCCTTCCAGCAGGGGCTGGAATGCTCTGGAGGGAATAAAGTGTCAGTGGGGGCAGGACTGGGCAGTGGGGAGAGATTTGTGATAACTGGGGTTGTGTCAGAGCTGGAAACTGCCTGTTCCTCTGGGGGGGGGTTGTTTTGTAGTTTGATGATGTATTTTGCAAATAAACATTTTTCACTTTATCTGTAGATCTTGTTTTCAGTCTCAGGGTGTAGAGAAGAGTGGCCAAAGCAGCCTGAGAACAGGCAGGGGCTTTGCCTTTGTGTTCAGGGGAAAAAAGGAATTTAGGGATAGGAATCACCACTGGAAGATGGAACATGAGGAATAAACCAGGATTTTAGAGGTCCCCTGCATCTGCTGCCTGTTTTATCCTCAATATGCCCAGTGGGGCTATCAGGGAAGCAGAAATGACTGTCCTGGTAAATAGTTCAGGTGTTGCAGGGCTATAAAATTCCTGTCCCTCCATCCCTTCATTGTTACAGACAGGAGGGACTTGATGCCCTAAAACTCAGACTACTCCATGTAATTTTGAAGCAATTATTTTTCCAGTAATATGTAACTTTTTCACTAATAGTGTGCTTTAAAAACCCGTTTATTTAATGCAGAAAAATAAATAGAAAAAATTATAACAATGTATTTAGTTTGCCTCACTGCTGAGCTCCAGTTTACCCAGTGCAATAAAAGTGGGAGCCTCCAGGGTGAGGCTGAGCACGTGGCTGGCACAGAAAAGAGATGGACAGGAGGAGAAATGGCTCGTTCTTATCAGCCCTGCTGCTGCCAGCTCCAAATTGTGCACTCTGAGTCTCTGTGATGCCTCCAAAGCTCCTCTGCTCCTTGATAGGATCAAATTAGCGCCGCTGGACGTCGATATTGGAGCAGGTTGATGACGGGAGGAAGGAAGTCCAGGCTAATCAGCTCCGAAGCATCTCCGATAAGGTCCCAAAATAGTCCCTAATGATGTGCGTGGGGGAGCTGCAGAAGGAAAGAGGCTCCCAGCAGGAAGCCATGAAACTGCAGAAAGGCTCCAGGAGAGCCCTGGATGGCCAGGAGGAAACACAGCCCCGTTGTCTGAGCAGCTCCTGGCACTGCAGCCTTGTGGTCCAACAGCAGCTCCTGGGCACGGCCAGCCCAGGGACGGGGCACGAAAACAATCCCTGCCCAAGAAACACTTGTCTGTCCTCCTAAAAACCGCAGGGCTGACTCATCCAAAGGCTTGCGGAGTGTTTTAACCCTGAATCCTCGCCGAGCTGCAGGCGGGGAGAAGGTGACTCGGGAGCTGCTCCGCCTGGGAGCCCAAATTGCTGCGGGGTCGGGACGGAGCGGCTGCCGAAGGGTGCGCTGGACAGAAGAGGGAGCTGCGGGCTCGGCTCCTCCAGCCCCTCCAGCCCGGGCCGGAACGCGCAGCTCCCCAGCAGCCCCACCGGCTCCCAGACGACCTGGAGGGAGCCGAACTGGGCGGACTGGTGCGGGCTTTGCTCTCCCATGGTCCGGCCTGGATGTCCCGGGCAGCAGCAGCGCCTTCCCCTGCGGCAGGAGGGGATGAGCAGTGGAAGGTTCGGGGTGTGCTGAGCAGTGAGGAGGAGAAGGCAGAGTGAGTGATTCCCCTGGGGCTCTGTGTGCAGCAAACCCCCTTCCCTCCGGCTTTCAGCTCCTCCACGCCTCTTGTGTTTGCTTTGGCCAACTGGACTTTTCCATAGCGTGCAAATCCCTCTCCTTGCAGGGCAGGGGGTGTGGGGGCAGCGGGAGGGGGGCTGGGGGGGGTGTAAAGTCTGGTTTGGAGGGAGGTGTTGTGTTGTGGCATGACCAGGAGTGCCCAGAGTGCTGGGCATTGCAGGGGGATGTCTCCCTGTGGCACAAACCCCACTCTGGGGCATTCACACATCTCTAGGAATCAAAGTTCCTCTGGTGGGACTTGCCAGGGGGGTGTCTCACCTCTCCCAGCACTTGTCACAACCCCAAATCCAGCTGGATTAGGCACCATCTCACCATATCCAAATGTCTGTTTTATAGAAACAGAGCTCATTTGTCTTAGAAATGGAGTGACTGAGACCTGTTTCTGAACTCCTGATGCACAGACAGAGCTCCTGGGCTCCTCCCTGGCAGTGCCAGGCAGGTGAGAGCCCACTCACACCCAGGTGGGGCTCTGCAGTGTTTGATTTTTTCTCTCTTAGCACTGGAAGGTGCTTTGAGCAAATATTTGTGCCTTTTCTCTGCCTGTGGCATTGGGGTTCTGGGAAAATGTTGCTTTTCTTCCCTCTTGCACTTGGGAATTGCTTGCCCTGCCCAGCCCAGTCTTTTGGGGGGCTGAGCTCTCTGTGCTTGTGAAAGAGCCCCTGAGGAAGGAGGCAGAGGGGTCCTGTTGTCCAGACAGGATCAGTTTGTGGTTCCTTGGTAGGACTTGATGATTTGCAGGATGATTTTGTGTGTTTGGACCTCAATCCCTGAGCTGCCTGCAGGTCCAGGCTCTCCCAAGGTGTCAGTGCAGTCCTGCTCTGGCTGTGTGGGGTGCAGGGGGATCCATCCTGGGCAGGACAGGGGGTTGTGTTGGCAGGAGCTCTGCAAACACCTCCTGGGGCTGTGGCTGCTCCTGAGCTTGGGATGCCTCCAGCAATTCCCATCTTTTCAGGCCTGTCACCCTCTGGGTATAAAGCAAGTACACAGGGAGGTGGGGGGGTGAGGCTGGGTGGGGTTTAGGAGGGGAAAATCCCCTTTGCCACCACCTTTGATCCCACAGAATTCCCTTCTCCCACAGCCTCTCCACCCTGTGCTTCCCTGCACATTATCTGGGAACCTATTCCAGAGCTGGGATGTTTTAAGGACTGTGTGCCTAAAAATAAGAGTGTGCAGCGAAGGTCAAGGACTCAAAGGGGCTTAGAAACTGTGCCCTGGGGGCACCATCTGAGTGTGGAAAATGTGTGTGGAGGAGAGAGGCAGGAGCTGGGGGGAGCAGCCTGAGAGCCCAAATTCCCTGCCTGTTCCTGTTCCAGTCCCCAGATTCCCTGCCTGTTCTTGTTCCAGCCCCCAAATTCCCTGCCTGTTCCTGTTCCAGCCCCCAAATTCCCTGCCTGTTC
>JAWWEV010000077.1:3199752-3216478 GCA_035583235.1 Hafferia zeledoni | reverse complement strand
CCAGGCTGGACAGGGCTTGGAGCACCCTGGGCTGGTGGGAGGTGTCCCTGCCCATGGCAGGGGGTGGCACTGGATGAGTTTAAGGTCCCTTCCAGCCCAAACCATTCCATGATTCCACATTTTTGAGCTCAGGTATGAGGTTTGCAGGAGGGTTTCTTGCTGCAAGGGCTGGATCTCCAAAACAGGAGCTTTCCTGGCCCAACCCTGTTTCTGGCTGCTGCTTTTCCCAATTTTGCCTTATCTGCTCTTCTCCAGCCTCTTGTCTGCAGAATAGGAGCAATATCTGATAGTCCCCGGGGGTGATGGCTGATGGAGTGCTGAGATATCCTCAGCTGAGTGGAACTGTCTCTGGCTCTCCTGCTGCCAGACAAGCTGCTCTGTAAATACACCCGAGTTTTCCAGGGATAATTCCCTCCTTCCCCGTGCTCCCTGCTGGGTGTTGTAAGAGTTAAGGGGATTATTCAGTGGTTTTCACCTTGTAAACTGAGCTGGGAGTAGCCTGGTGAGGGATCTTACAGGGTTGCCCAACCTTGGTTGGGTTTTATTCATTAAGATGCTACAAATAGAGGGGAATTTTGTCCCAAAGTGCCCTCCCAGGGCCCCCCAGCCTGGCTGTGGTTTGTGGCACCTGCAGAGCTGCCCCTTGGCACCTCAAGGAGCACAGACCCCCCTGGGTTGCTCTGAGGGGCCCACGAGGGTGTTGGGGGGCCGAGAGTGCCAATGGGAGCCGGTTTGGGGGGAGATGGGCAGGGGGTTGGGGCTGCAGGGACCAGCACCCCCCCTCAGAGGGGCTTTGGTGGCAGCTGGGGCCCGGCAGAGCCTCTGCCTCCCCCCAGAGCCGGATTTTGGAGCCCGTCCTTTATCACTCATCAGCAGCACAGCCAATATTCATATCAAGGAAATGAGATAAAATCAGAGCCCAAGGTGGGCTCCGAACCGGGTGCATGAGACACCATGAGACACCACCAGGGAAAGGGGGGCTGTGGGGGGAGCTCTTTATCAGAGAGGAAATTGCACTATTTGAGGGGGGCAAGTTGTGTGTGTGTGTCTGTGCACCCACAGTTGTGTCAATAACTCTTCTTGGAGCATTAAAGAGCTCCCAGACAGGCCTGGGCCAGCTCTGCTGCACCTGGGGCAGGTTGGCATCTGTGTGTGCCCAGGCTGGGCTCAGGTCTGTCCCTGCCACCTCTCCAGGCTGCGGGCATGAGAGGATGGAGAGCAAATCCCCAGGAGAGCCAGGGAGCTGCAGGAGCAGCCAGAGCTGGCAGAGCTCCCACACCCACGGGGTTCAGCCCTCAGGGGGTGGTTCCTCTGGTACCTGCTTGGCCTCTGCAGGCCGGGCCTGGGCTCCTGGAGGGGCACACAGCCCCCTGCCCCATGTGGAGCCCAGGGGAGCAGAAGGATGTGATTGGAGGCAGCAGTGCCAAAATCCTGTGTCTCTTATCACACCTGACCTGCTTTCCCCAAACAGCTTCCATTGATCCCAAACAAATCTTTGGGTGCTTTTTCCACAGATTAACCTTAGAGGCATTTCAGAGGCAAAGTCCAGCCTCATCTTCTGATTAGAAGCAGTGGGAATTCCCAGGATTAACACATAAACAAACCAACCTGGCTTCAATTATACCTTAATTAACCGCAGTTTCTTCCCTCTGAAAAGCCCAAACGCTGTTATTTGCTCTTGGGAAGCTGAGTTTGAGCTGGGACTACCAAGAGCTTGGGCTGGGCTTGTCCCCCTCTGATGGGGGACGAGCTGGGGGGGTCGGGTGGTGCCCAGGGAGTACCAAGGGGCACGTGGGAAGCGGGGAAAGATTTTCTGCAGCAGCTGAGCCCAGACCTTGGGCAGCCTCTCAGCCCTGGGGCAGGAAGGCTGCGGGCCAGGGAGCGAGGAGGGGGCTGGGCCATGTGCTCCGGCTCTCCCAGATGGTTTGGGACCTCTCCTTGGGTTACTGGGAGGGTGGTCAGACCCCTGGGGAGGGGGTCTGAGCGCAGCTCCCTGAGTGGTGGGGGGGAATCTGTGCCAGGCTGATTTCCTGCAGGGTCAGTGGCCCCTTCCCCCAGCGTGGCTTTGCCCGGCCCAGGCCCCTCCCGGGGCTCATCCCGGGCTCTCTGGCTGAGTTCCTCCCTCCCCAGCTGGTGTGAGCTGCCTCCTGCCCAAAGGGTGTCCCTGGGGAGGCCGGATCTCTTTCCTGCTCCATCGATCCCAGCCCACCTCCTGCACCATGCTGGGCTCCAGAGGGGCTGGAATGGGCTCCCTGCTCCTTCCCCTCCCTCGGTGCTTGCACAGCACCCAGATTGAATTGTATGCAGGAAAGAGCCATGGAAATCAGTGCTGGGCTGCCTCGTCCCTTCCCCTGGCCCTCTGATGGTGCCAGGCACGTTTTCCCTGGTGATGGAGAAGTCAAACTCCCCCGTGTCTGGGGGATGTGGCTCTTTAGGGGCTGCTTTGTGATGGAGGAGGCAGGAAAACAGGGATAGTGTAGGGTGGGCACGGTGCCCTCCTGCAGGTACTGTGGGTGCTCCTGGAGGCAGATGGGGCTTCAGCTCCCACAGAAAACACTGGATGGGGTTTGTCCCCTCACCCTGGAATGGGTTTGCTGGAGTCCAGAGGGGTGGGGAGAGCCCCCCGAGCCCCTTGATGTGACCTCTGTGTGCCCCCTGCTCGGGTGGGTGGTCCCGGCCCCGCTGCCCCCTCCGTGCCATGCCGTGCCCTGGCCTGGGTGGGCACAGGCGGCCGAGCCGAGCCGTGCCGTGCCGTGCCGTGCCGTGCCTTTTTAGGCAGGGTGGTGGGGAGGGAAACATGCCTGCCTCGTTATTGAGTGTCCCACACACGGAGCCTGCCTGGCCCTCGGGAAACCTCCATGCACGGCGCGGCTGGATCTGCAGCGAAAGCAAACAATGGGATCCCCAGGGACAACAATGCCCCATTGTCCTTTGAAGCCATAACAATGAGACAATAGTCTCCAGTCTGCTCCCTTTATTCCCAGGCACGCCCCCCCCGCAGCCCCGTCCTGCGGCCCCGGGCCCGGCTCTGGCCGGGGCTCCCCAGGACCCTCCGCAGCCGCCGCCGCCCGTCCAGTCCCGTCCTGTCCGGCTCCAGCCCTCGCTCCGGGGTGAGTCTCGGGGGTCCCGCCGCCTCCCTCCCTCCCTCTCGTCCGCGTGGGCTGTGCCTTGAGAGGAGAAGGAGGTGGTTTCTTTGATCCTCGGGGTTTCACCAGCGGGAGGGATGGAAAAGTCCCGTTGGGTCACGCGGTCCGTGCCCGGACAACAGCGGGGCTTTGTTGTCTCCGGGGATGGCCACTTGTCAGCTCTCCATCACGGCACTGCCCGAAGGTTTCCCGGTGTTCCCTTCTCCTCGTGGGTTTAGGAACAGCCCCACTTCGGTCTCTGCAGAGCCCCCCCAGATGCTCGGCCGGAGCTGGACATGGGGAGGAGGCAGCAGGGGATGGGGGACAGGGGGGCCCCACCGTCCTGCACCTCGGGAGTCTGAGCTGCTTTCCAGACACCTCTGCTCTCATCCCTCTGTCTCCAGGCCCCATCCAGCCATCCCCAGGAATCAAATCCTCGGCTGCTCTTTGCATCCCTGTGGTCCCCACAAGCTGCTGGGGCTGTCTCAGAGCCCAGGGGTGAATCCCTCCCTGCCTGTCCAGCTGGGCCACAGCAGCTCAGGGCAGTGGGGGCTGGCAGTGGGGGTTGGTGCCCACCCTGCAGCCCTGAGGGTCCCTGTCAGAGGGCCCAGTCACTGTCCAGCACGGTGGGGCAGTGGGGATAGTGCTGCAAAGCAGGCTCGGTGTTCCCTGCCATGGAATGCTCTCCTTGTCCCTTCCCTGGCTCCGGAAAGGCAGGGACAGGGCAGAGCCAAGGTTGGGTTAAACAGGGACAGCTGATGGCAGGGCTGGGCCGGCTTGGCTGGGCTTGGGTCTGGGTGAGGGATCCCCATCCTGGTGCTGGGATTCAGAGCTGGCTGAGCTGGGCCCAGACACTCCTCGGTGTGTGTGGCTGTGCCACGCTCCTGTCCCTGTCCCTGTCCCTGCCAGTGTCCTCAGCTGCTCCGCTGGGAGCAGGACTGGGCTCCCCTTTTGGCCTTTTGCTGGTGCTGGTTTGTCCCAGGGGGAGGGGAGAACCCGGGGGGGGACGACAGGGGGACTTTGGTGTCCCCAAAGGGCCCCCCCACTCCCACCCCCCGCACTCCTCCCGTTACCTTTGGGCAAACAGACCCACCTGAATAGGTAGTGAATGGAATGAGAAAAGAGCCCGGAGCACATTGTGCTTCCAGCGAGCCGGGAACAATTGCTAAATACAAATCACAGAGAGAAAAGGGAGAGAGAGAGAGACAAAAGCAAGAACCCCGGCACAAAGGAGAGGAATGAAATGGTAAGTAAAGTCAAACAAAAAGGAGCCGGGCTGAGACAAAAGGAGGGAACAATATCCCCGAGGCAATAGGCTCCTGAACAATGGGGACAGTGACAGCGGCACAAAGACACACTGTTTGCAAGTAGACGTTATCTCACACAGCCACTGGCAGGCCTGGCCCTGGCGCTTCTATTTTCAGGGATGCTTTTGTGCTGCGCTGAACAATATTCCTTGCATGGCTGCAGATAGAGAGATGAGGGGGGTTTGGGGCTTTTTTTTTAGCCTTCCCGGTGCCAGCTCTGTAATAGAAGCAGGTTTAGCCCTTCGGAGCGTGGGGCAGAGCGAGGGATGCGTGAGCAGAGCGGGCTGAGCCCACGCGGTGATGCCAAGGGAGGTGGATGGCATCGCCTGATGCCACCAGGCTGGGACCTTGCTCAGCGGGAGCCCACGGCGCTGTGTCCCGGTGTTTTAGGACTGACATCCAGGGCTTATCAGCCCCGAGTTTGCATTTGAAGAGCTGCACTTGGAGCCTGACACCAGGACCGGGCAGACCAGTAGAATGGCATTTCCCTGTTCCTTTTGTTTCAAGCACTTTAGTTTTTAACCTCTGAAAGTGCAGGCAGGGTGCTCGGGTGCTGCTGGCACGGCTCCCTGGCAGCCCTTGGCACCCACCCCTGCTCCCTGGCTATGGGCAAGTCACTCAGCCCCGGTGAGAGAGGCAGTGGTGCAGTTTGGCAGAGTTTGGGGGGTTATTCTGCAGGTCCCAGCTTGGCCCTGCTCACCCATCCCATCTGCCAGGGCAGTCTGTCCAGCCTGGGTGAGGGTGTCCCTTGGATGTTCCAGCCTTTTCCTACCAGGCTCAGGTTTTCCCAGCCCTGGAGCCACGGGCAGGGTGGGCAGGCAGCTCCCATTGCCCCTGGTTATGCTGGGGCTGGCAGGAGCTGGAAGGGCCTGAGGGAGGACAAGGCCCTGCTCTGTGCCCTCCTTGCCTTGTGCAGGTTGGAGCTCCATTCCCTGACTTTCCTCATGCTCCGATGGCTCCTTGGGATGTGCCAGGGGCTGTTCCCACTGGATACCTTTCCCCATCCACTGTGGAGAGCTCACCTGCCCTGTCTGTGCTGATCTGTGGGTTCATGGAGCTGGTACAGGTGTCATCCAGCTCTCTCCTGGAAAACCCTCCTCCAGGGCCTTCCCAGTTGTCTCCCACTGCCTGATTGTTCCCAGTGGTGTTCTGGCTGTGTGGGGAACACGGGATCAGGGTTACACCCCAGCACGTTTGTGGTTGTTGTTGCAGGGTGTGTTTTCTCAGCACCAAAACACTTTCTGACCCACCTGGATCCCCCCTCAGGGAGGGATGTCCCACAAGGCAGTTCCTGGTGTGCTCCAGCCCTTTTCCCCTCTGGTCCCACACTCAGAAACCCCCCTCTCCTCCACCACCCCACCGTGAGCTGCCACAAACTGCAGGGACGTCACCGAGTTACGGTAAGTGAGGTGGGGGAGCAGAACTGGGGGTGCTGGGGGGCCGGGGCCGCCCGTATCGCGCCCATCTGAGCCGCCCAGTGCGAGCAGATGGGCTCGGCTCGCACTTGAAAAGCTGCATTTTCTGATATCGATCACGTTATCTGAGGGCACATCCTGTTGCTAAGTTTGGCTGTTTCCTCTGTTCAACAGCTGGGGAGCAGCAACAGCTGCTCTGAACCCGCGCGGTGGGATGTGACGGGCTGGGGGGGCTTTGCGGGTGCAAAAATGGATTTGGGGTTGGTTCGGCCACGGTGTGATGAGACATTTCAGCACTGCCACCGTGAGCAGGGGCACATCCTGCCCTTTCCTGCCCGGCTGGTGGGTCACAGCGTGCCCAGCCACCGAGGACGTGGTGCTGGGGAGGATATTTGGGGCACCAAATCAAAGCCAAGCGGCAGAGCCGGCACATTGAAGTTGTTCTCAGGAAAACGGCTCCCGAATCCCGACCGCGGGTATCTGATGTTGTGGTCGGGTCGCTACACGTGCTCGGGGCTGTCTCGAGGTGCAAAGCGCCTGCGGGAACGGTCGTTCCCCCCAGATTAAAACCTTTGTACCCTCTGCGGCTCTGCCGGAGCAGCAGCGCCGGGGTCCGTGTCCTGCCGACTCGCAGCCAGAGCTCACCCAGCAAACCCGGTGCGAATCCCCATTTCCAAAGGGTGTGTTGTCCCTGCTGGGTGATGGGAACAGGAAAAAATCAACAACCCCAGGCAGTTTAACCCTCTCCATCCTCCCCAGGCATCAGCTTTGCGGCCGATGGGTCACGGGTTCCCCTGAGCTCTGCCATTCCAGGGAGTCAGCAGTGTCTGCATTTAGAATTCCAGAGGGCTGGATGGTGCTTTTTGGTCTCCTTGGGAAGGGTGAGCCCTCCCCTCCTTTCTCCCAGGAGCACTTTACGCCCATCACCCCCCCCCCTCGGGGCTCATGTTGCTTCTGCTCATCCTCCGTGGCAGGAATTTCTCTCTTCTCCCAACCCTGGTGGGCGAAAACAAGTCTGACTCTTTCTGATCGAATTCTGAGAAGTTGGAGCTCTTTGCCGGAATTAGCTGGTATTTAAACCCTCGCTAACCCTTAACATCCTAATGACAATAATAATGATGCTCTACACATCCCGCAGTGCCACGCAGCTAAAGATTACACTCGCTAATTAATTAAGTCCCGACCTCCCCCCCTGCTTCCCTCACCCAGGAGAAGAAATCGCTGAGAGTCTCTTAAGAAAGGACATAAAGGCAGGGAAATTCAGGCACCAAAACAAGACAAATGGGGATTTGAAGACAATCCGGGCCGGGTCCATGTGACCCGAGGAGTGGACCAGGCAGGAGAAAGGATAAAAATGCCAAGCACAGAGCGGCCAGGGAAAACAACCGCCAGCTTAAAAACCCGGGCAAAGAAAAGCACCAAGATGAAGGGAGTGACAAAGCATCAAAGGGAAGAGAAACCAAAGGCGTCGGAACAAAGGACAAGCTGGAACAAAGGACCAAAGAGGGGAGAACAAAAGCACTAAATAGAAAACAAAGGCGGGCGACAAGAAAAGCCCCTCTGTGGGGCTGAGCTGGAGGGTCCCGGCCCGGTGGGAGGTGGGTGGCACGGGGTGCTGCTGGTCCCCTCTGGAGCCGGGCTGGCGGAGGGTGATGGAGCCTGGGAGCAGATGCCCCGGGAGCCCAGTTTCGCCTTTGAGTGGTCAGCGATGGGTTCGGCCCCCACAGCCGTCCCGTCTCGATGGGCTCGGCCCCCACAGCCGTCCCGCCTGTGTGGAGGTCGGGGCGCAGCTTCGCCCCCTCTGCCCTCCGGCCGCGGCCCCCCCGGGCCCGCTGTGTGGTCCGGCCGTCCCCTCCCTCCTCCCCTCCCTCCCCACGCGTCTCTGCGGCTCAGGCTGCTCAGCATCGCCGCTCCGAGCGCCCTCCCCGCGCTCCCCCGCACCCCCTGCCCCGTCTGCCGCCTCAGCCCCGCGGCGTGGGCACTGCTGGGACGCGTTGGGGACATTGCCAGGCTGGCTGTGCCTTCCCACCCTGTGGCTTTGCCTTCGGAGAGGAGCGTGTGTGGCTGGGCTGGTCCAGCCTGCCGGGCTGTGCTCTGCGGGGGACAATCCGCACCCCTTGCATTAAAAACAACCGCGGCGTTCAGGTTGGGAATGAAGAGTGGCAGAGGTGCCGCTTTGTCCCTCTCCCCGTCGAATCCCTGTTTGGAGCTGGAAGACCCTGGCAGGGTTGTTGCACACACGGGGCCCGGCTGTGTTACACGTGCTGCATCGTGGGGGGACACAAAGGGCACCCCCGGGGCCCACGGCCCGTGTGGGGTGAGGACAGTGGTGTGACTGGGAGTCTCACTGGAACTGGGGTGCTGGGAGCTGGAACTGGGGGTGTGGGCAGCTGGAACTGGGGTGCTGGGAGCTGGAACTGGGGTGCTGGGAGTTGGAGTCGGTGCTCTGCTCCTCCTGGGGTACTTTGGTACCTGCAGTGGCTTTGGAAGCAGCGGGTGATTCCAGTGTCCTTTGGAGGTGCCACTCTGGCAGCTGGAGAGCCCGGGGCTTTCTGAGAATCCCCCTTCCAGACCCAAAATGTGCTCCCTGTCCTGGGTCTGTTCTCCATCACCTTCCTGTGAGGGGGTTGTGCTCTGCCTGCCACTGGCACAGCACCCTTGGAGGCTGAGCTGGGAAGAGGCCGGACAGTGGGATGGATGCAGGATTAGCATTTCAGTCATTCCTAAATGTCCTGCCCAGGTATTTCTGCCCAGGCACCACCTGGAGCTCACCTGCCCTTTCAGCCCCCTCAACCTCAGCTCTGCTTTCCTGCAGAATTTGCTCAGTTTTTCTTTGATTTTCAGACGAGCTCTCCCTCAGCTGAGGACGGAGCCGCTCCGAGTGCGCTCCCCGCAGAGCAATCCTGGAACATCTTGGGTTCATTATGCCCGATTAGAGCCTGTTGCGCTGTGGGCGGACTCGCCCAGCCCCGGCTCGCTGCAGTACCCGGGCAGTGCCAGCGCCGGGAAGGCAGCGCGGAGTCCCAGCCCCCGCAATTGCCCCGCAAGTGGCCAGGAAATATTGGGGCATTTGGCTGGAAATGATTGGTAGGTTAATTCCTGGGGGTCTCCCCCCTGCAAGGAGGGCAGGTGGTGACAGGGAGCAGTGGGAGAAGCTGCTGGCTTAGGGAAAATTTGGGATGTGCTCTCACAGCCCGGCTGTTTTCCCACCTGGAGCCCCAAAACCAGGAGATCAGGCAGGCAAGGGCTGGAGAAGCTGTGCTGGTGAGGCAGAGAAAGGCAATGCCATGGGGGCACAAAGTGGGTACAAGACCACCAGGACCAGCTGCCCATCACCTGGGGCTGTGGAGGGATGGGAGAGAGAGATCTCTGGTGAATCCCTGCCCTGTGTCACATCCCTCATCCCTGTGGACTATGAGATTCAGGTGCAACAGGGTGAACTGAGGACAGCCCCAACACTGCCACTGTTGCAGAGCTTCTCTGTCATATCAGTTTGGGTTTAATGGGCTGCAGATGTCTGTCTGTCTGTCTGTCTGCCTGTCTGAGGCCACAGCATGTGTGCCCAGAGTGGCTCCCGTGGGCCAGATCTCACCACGTGGCACATCCAGGGACACAGTGCCGGGTTCACCAAGACATGTCCAGCCTTGGAGCCTCTTGGCCAGGGGTTTGTCTCTGGGGCTGGGACCTTTCTGGGTCCCTCTGCTCACTCTGCCAAGTGCAGACATTGCCACCACACCAGCCTGAGCCAGCTGAGGGCACATGGGGGACGGGTGGCAGTGACCTCATGGCAATGGCAGTGCCTTCATCCTCATCATCCCATGATTTTCCCAGGTAGAACATGAGGCTGGATCATGGGGGTGGCTGGCAGGACCCTGACAGCTTCCCTGCCTGTTCCCAGTCCCCCTGCAGCTTTCCCAGGCTGGTGAGGAGCAAAGCACATGCCCATTCCCAAACA
The DNA here is from genome assembly GCA_035583235.1 of Hafferia zeledoni. NCBI lineage: Eukaryota > Metazoa > Chordata > Aves > Passeriformes > Thamnophilidae > Hafferia > Hafferia zeledoni. Next base: position 3,206,676 of record JAWWEV010000077.1, on the reverse strand, counting down.
ATGGGGCCGCTTCCGTGCAGGAAGCAAGGTCGGATTTGTTCTCCCTGCTTTGCCCCCTCTGGCCAGTTCTGAAGGGGCCAAGCCATTGTCTGAGCCATTTCCATGACTCAGTCCCAGTATCCTGCGGTCCAGGGGACTCTGGGCCAGCCCAAAGCCGGAGGCAGCTCCGGTGGCAGCGGCCCCGCGGCTCGGGCAGGGTGGGGGGCTTGGGAAAAGGAAGGCGAGTGCTGGCCGTGCCTTTCCCCTCCGTGCCCCTCGTGCTGCTGGCAGAGGGATCTTTGCCCCCACCAGCTTTCCTGGTCTGGCCACCCATTGTCCCGGCTTCCTTCTGCTGAGGGAAGCAGAAAACTGCGGGAGGGATTGCGGGGTGGGAGTGCTGGGTCCTGGCCAAGGCACAGCCAGGTGGGGAGAGATGGAACAGGAGCTGAGTGGGTCCTGTGTGACCCCATCTGCAAGGACAGGGACTGTCTCTGTACCATCATCTCCATCCTGGCATCTTGTGCAAGTGGTCCTGGGGGTGCCCAGCAGGTCCTGAAGATGTCCACCAGGTCCTAGGAATGCCCTGCACATCCTAGGGATGCCCAGCTGATCCTGGGATTGTCCTGCACATCCTGGAGAAGCCTGGCAGGTCCTGAGGATGCCCAGCACATCCTGGGGATGTCCTGCACATGCTGGGAATGCCTTGCTCATCCTGGTGATGCTTCCTCCATCCTGGGATGCCTCACAGGGAGGTGGAGAGAAGGAACTGTGGATGGAGCTGCAGTGGCTCGAAGGAGGACATGGGGAGGAGCAGAGTCAGGGTGGGGACAGGACTCGTGGTGACACCTGGGGATGGACAGATGGGCCACCACGTCCTGGCCCCAGTGGGGGTGGCCTCTGGGGGGACCTGCCTGGCACCGGGCAGGGACGGCCCCCACGGCCACTGGGGACAGGGAGGAAGGAAAGGAAAGTGAAAGTCCGTGGCTGCTGCTCCGGCCTGGCTGTTGCCATGACGACCCGAACAAAGCTCCCGCTCCCTCTTTTTTGGCTCACTTGTGCAGGTCCTCGGCCCCTTTGTTAATTGTTTCCCTGTCCAGTTTGGGGGTTGCATCTCCCGCCTCCTCCTGCCCCTGGGGCAGCTCTGAGGCCTCGCTGGGGCAGTCGGAGCCCGGGGGGGCACAGGGAGGTCACTTGGCCCCCAATAACCATCTCCCTCCTGTGACCTCTCGGGGTCTTGTCCCAAGTCAGGGGGTGACAGAGCAGGACTGGTGGCTTTGGGGGCACATGGGGCTGCCTGCAAGGGGTGGCACTGGGAGACCCTGTCCCTACAGCTGGGGAGGGGGTTCATGGGGACTGGGGGGGAGCTGCCTTTTTGTCCTGCCCTGATGTGTGTTTGGTACTTGCTGCAAGGCCCTGGAGATGCTGAGTCCTCCCTGGGCCTCAGTTACTCCCTCTGTGAAATGGAAACGTGTGTCACTGAGCTCCTTTGGGTTTGGGGTCTGTGGGTGCAGCCCACTCACCATCTCTTGTGTTTAGTCCTCTGGGGGAAGTTGCCAGCTGGGAAACCCTCCCAGCTCACTCCTTGCCTGGCTCTGCCCTGCTCTGCTCCTTCCTGTGATGGGAACAGGGCGAGGGGAGGCTCTGCTGGGGTGGATGTGGGGTGTGGGTGCCCAAACTGCTCCAGAACCCCCATATCAGTGGGGCAGCCACGAGTCCTGGGAGCTCCTCCTCTTCTCCTCTGCTCCTGGGTGAAAACAATGTTTGGAAAAAAGAAATTCCCAGGGAAGAAAATAACGGTGTGGGGGAGGAAACAGCTTCGAGTCAATGGGAACTTTCCCGGTTGGTAAAACATAAACAGTCCTTCCATGTTGACATAACATTTCAGAGATTTCATTACAGAAAAAAGACTGTTTGTCAACATTTGTCTGCCCAACCCACCCCCTCTCACTCCAGCGGCACCGGTTGCATCAGACTGAAGTGGTTTTTTCCCTTGGGAAGGGGGGTGATGGCACTCCCAGTGGAGCTGTTGGTGGGGTGAGGAGCGTGGGGTGCTGGATGTGGGGCTCAGGGTGAGCTCCTGAGCAGCCCAGGGCAGCAAAAGCCCTGCCTGGGGGCAAAGTGGTTCGAGGGCGTTCATTACAACACTGATTTAATCATAGATTTGAGGCAGTAACATTGATACCACCCTCAATTCACACACCCTCAGGTAAAGTGATGTTTACACCTATTTCTAGGTGGGTAAAGGTACCACTCAAATACCAGTGAAATACTCCCATCAAATCCTTGGCTTCCCAACAGGCTTGAGGAGCCTGGAGATGTGGGGGGGGGGGTATTGCCAGCTGTGGCCCTTGGAGCATCACAGCCCTGAGGCTTTGGGAGCTCAGAGAGGCTCTGAGGGAGCTGCTGGTGCAGCTCCAGGTGAGCTCCAAGGGCCTCATCTCAGCCTGCTGTTTGTGGGGCTGTGAGCTGATTGATTTCAGGCATCAGGAAGTTTCCATCCTGGCCATAGCCCAGGCTGATTGACCACTGGGCTGGGAAAGACTCCCCAAGTGCAGTGACAATGGTCCGGTTCCACTCGGGCTGCAGCTCACAATGGTGCCGCTCGGCTCGGGCTGCGAGCCAGGGAAATGCTTGGCCGAGGGCACAAAGGATAATTGTTCATCCTTTGTTTCCCACCTTCTTGGGCGGGTGATGTTTCCGATTGTTCCCACCTTTACCATTCAGGACCCGCAGGTATGACCAGGGAGGGTTTCATGGCCCAGCTGAGCAGTCCAGGGTTTGGGTTCGCTCAGGGCTCACCAGCAACTTCTGGTGAGGTGGAGCAGGAAAAGGGGGCTGGGCTGGGACACCACAGCGAAGGGGCAAAAACTTGGGATGATGTGGAATGAGCAGCTGGAACTGGGCTTTGGGGTCTGTGGCTTGGCATGTTGTGGGTTTGGGACCCTCCTACCCCGGGACGGTGCTCTGTGCTCTTTGCAAGGCAGGCGCAGCTCCATCCCCTGGCTGGGGGCAGTTCTCTGGGGGCCCTGCTCGGATCAGGGTGCTGGGGGGTCTCACGGTGTCTCACAAGACTCCTCCGAGTCCTGTCTCGGTCCTGCGGGGGTCTCAGCCCCTCCACAGGACTCCAGGTCAGAGCGTGGGAGCAGCGCGGGGCTCCCGGCGGTGTCACTCGTGGGTCCCCCGGCGGGCAGGGGGTCCCGAGGGGAGGGGACGGGGCAGAGGGGCCGCCCCGGAGCCGGCTGCTGGCTGGCTGGACCGGTGTCCCTCCTCCTCCTCCTCTTCCCCTCCTCCTTCTCCTCCTCCTCGCTCCCTCTCTCCGCCCGGCGCCGGGGCAGCTCCCACCGGAGGCGCCGGGGACATGGAGCGAACCTGAGCCGGGAGCGGCGGCGGCGGCGGAGCCCGCACGGCACCGGCAGCGGCGGCACCGACGGCAGAACGGGCAGCGGCGGCGGGACCGGGGGCACAGCGCTGCAGCGCGGCGGAGCCGTGAGTGCGGCCGGGGGCACGGGCGGGGGCACGGGCGGGGGGCACCGGCACGGCCCCGGCATGACGAACATCCTCCGGGGCCCGCGAGCATCCTCCGGGGTCGTGGCCCGCGGTCCCGGCTGGGCTGAGCGGGACTGGGGGGACCGCCTGGGAGAACCCCCCTCAAGCCCCTCTGCTTGAACAGGAGAAGGAAAAAGGGGCAGTGGGGGGCGGGTCCGTCCCCCGCACAGCCCCGTCCCCGCTGCAAAGTTCGGCGCTGCGAACTCCTCCGAGACCCCCGTGTGGGGCGAGGGAAGCCCGGCAGGAAAAGGGTTAATCCACGGGCACCCCCCGAAACTCCGCGTTAATCCCTCAGGGAGGTTTTTCGTCCCACTGGTGACCGCGGCTCCGGGTGGGCCCCGTCCCCTTGTCCCGGGCACATAGCCCGGCCCGCACTGGGTGCTCTGGGCCAGGGGCGCGGGGGGGCAGCCCCCCAGACGCGTTTTGGGGGTCACAGCACAGTGTGCACGGACAGACGGACCCGCTGTGCTGGCACAGACAGACAGCGCGGGCACAGGGCCGGGCACACGCGGGGCTGGGGGCTGTTCGCACCGGCAGACGGGGCTGGGGACGCGTTTCTGCAGCGCTCAGAGGGGCCGGGGTGGGGTCTCTCTCACTTGTCCCGTTCCTCATCCCCATCCCTCATGCCTGTCCCCCATCCCATCCCTCCGTGGGACGGAGGACACGCTCTCGCCCCGTCCTGCATCTCCCACCGCCCCTTCCCGGAGCACCCGCGGGGAGGGCGAGACCTGTCCGGGGGACGGGACGGCCCCACCGGCCGCGCAGATTCGGGGTCCGGCCGGGAAAACTTGGCCGGTGCCACGCACGGCTGTTTCCCAAGAGCAACTGGGGGTGTTTCAACAAACAGCAGCGACACGGTCGCGATAGCACGCGACCACAGAGAGGGTTTGGGAGCGGGGACGGACCTTGTCACCGCGATCGCGACTTCCCCGACAGCCATGGCGGGTCCTGCCGGCGCCTCCGAGCGGCGGGTCCGACACGGCCGGGGCGGGTTCGGGGCTCGAGGGCGCTGAAGTTGCTGCTCAGCGGAGCCCTCCGGGTTCTGGGACTTGTGCCACGGGGTCCTGGGGTGGTTGGCGGGGCTGTGGCTGCAGGTTCGGGGGGTTTGAGGGGTCTCAGTAAATCTCAGCTCAGGGAGCAGCTGCGAAATCGCATCGGGACCTGCCCAGTTAAACAGCAAAGTTAGTGGTGGAAGAGAAAACCAGAAGCTGCGTCGCCCAGGGAGCAGTAAAGGAGAGGGTTTAACGCGAAATGCACAAATAAATACAAAGCTTTGCTTCTTTCCACCTCTGCCTAAGGATTTCCAGGGCTTTGGTGCCAGGGAGGGATGATGCTGCCCAGGAAAAATTACACACCGTGGCCGCGTATTGTTCAAGTCTCAGTTACATCTTGTGAAGTACCTTCAGCAGGGAAAACACTTGACTTCCAAAGCAAATCTGGAGTAATAGATTTGAGGAGTGAAAAAGGACCATTAGCTCAGCTAATGTGATTTTCTCCATAGCACAGAGCAGATAATGCCCCTCTGTTACTCTGCTATTGAGCCAATAACTCGTGTTTATAATTCATGCAATTTCCTTTTAGTTCAATTTAATTTCGTGCAGAATCCATTCTGTTGACACTGATACAGTACTTTTTCTCTCCCCTTTTTGAAAGCCTGCGATTTCAGGGGCTTTGTGTTAAAAATAGCAGCTGTCCTTTGACAAACGTGGGCAGGCTCAGGACAGTTTTTCGAAGTCATTTGCAAGTGACACATTTTTACCAGCATCTCTCTCTGTGCTGGTTATTTGTTTCCTTCTGATGGCAGAGTGGCTGCCCGTGGCATCTGAGCTGCCACCTCACACAAGCCCTTTGGAGCAGACGAATAGGTAGGAGCAGAGGTCCCAAATTTTTAAAAATCCCTTTTTCTCTCTCGGTGCCATCAGGCAGCTCAGCTCCCCCCGCGTTGCTTTTTTTACCCCTGCCAAATCCGAGTGCCCAAACCACCCCACCCCATCGGAATCCTTCTTGCAGCGAAGTTTGTTCCAGCCCGGGTGTGAGATGTCCTGGGGGGAATTGCTGGACTTTTTGTCTCGCTGCCGAATTGTCCATTTTCCGCGGGGGTGCCGGGGGAGCTGAGCCCTGGCACGTTGGCACGGGGGGAGCTGGAGCAGCTCCTAAACTTGTTCTGTGCTGGAGAGGGTTTCATTTCCTTGATGGGCTGCAGAGGAAGGGTTTGTCTCGCAGTAGATCTGCTCTTTCAGTGGGTTTATTTTTGTATTTGCTGCTTGGTAGGGTCTCCTGAGCCTGTTTGGAGCTGGGACTCGCCGGGGCTGGGAGCAGGTCGGGGTGAGGGGCAGCTCTGGGAGTGGCAGAGTTGTGTTTGCACCCCCAGGTGAGTGTTTTGGGGGGGAGGGTGGAGGGAGCCCATCCCTGCTGCTCGGGGCAGTCGGTGAGTGCCCCCCAGCCCTGGGGTGGGTCAGAGCGGTGTCCCTGAGCACCCTCGGGGCCACAGGGGCCGGCGCTGCAGGAACTGGAGTTTGCTGGTGAGCAGATGAGGTGGCAGAGTGAGTGAACCCCCGTGGGATCCGGTGGGATCCTGGGGGAGGTGGGACCCCCCTGCTGTCCCAGCCCTCCATGTGCGGAGCAGCCGGGGATGCCCCGCAAACAACCCAAACAAACTCTGGCAGCCGGTGGTGTGGGGCTGGTGTGGCAGCAGCTCTGCTTTTGGGGGTCCCTCCCTGCCGCCCCCGTGGCTGGGGGGGGGTTGTGGACCCTCGGGGTGGGCAGAGCTTGTGAGCCCGTGGCCTTTTGCCACAGGGGCTGGTGCGGAGCGCGGAGAGCTCCGCTTTGTGCAGGGCTGTGTTCCTGCCTGCTCCCGCTTTATCCCATTGTAAACACTTCGGGAGCGTTTGGTGCTGGGCTGGCTTTGTGTGTGCACGTGGAATTGCCCAAATTCCCAAAGCTTTGATCCCCCAGCGCCCACCTTTGGCCGCCGCGGGACGCGCGGTCGGGGACGCGCCGGTTTCACACCCTGAAGGTCCCAGCCGTGCTGGTAAAACGCATTCAGCTTATTTTCCTAAAGAAATACATTTATTGAAACGCAATAACCCCCTCAAGGTAGGGCAGTTGCCACCTGGAGCCTGTGACGCCGTGGAGGAGCCAACTGCCCCCTTTTGTTCTCTCCCGCTGCTCGAGGAGCAGGACCAGGGATGAGACACCTTCATGTCACAGAACCAAAGAGTCGTTTAGGTTGGAAAAGACCTTTAAGATCATCGTTAACCCAGCACTGCCAGCGCCACCTCCTCATTTTCCCTCGGCTAAAAAATGGTGGTGGGGCAAAGCCGCTTCTTTTTGTGAGTCTGAGAGTGGCCAGGTCTGGCACTGGGGATGGAGGAGGAGATGGGCTTGGGGTTCACAGGG